>JAEOAD010000056.1:2737500-3240000 GCA_036365145.1 Orientallactaga sibirica | reverse complement strand
TGCTTGGGTTTTCTAATTATCTGAAGTATTATTAGATGTATCAATCAATCTGATGTTATATATCTTCAGGGTAGGAGCTTAAGGTGCCAGGTGTGGTTCCTAAGACTCTCCGAGTAACCACAAAAGTGACCCTCGGTGTTGGGTTTGCCTGCTATGAGAGTATTCTAGTAGGCAGGGTGGAACAAAATACAGGAAAATTCTAAAATTTAATTAAACAATATACACATTCAATGAAAACCAGCACAGAGTATTTATGCAAGAGTAGGTATTATGACAAACATATCCTCTAACAAAGTCAAAGTCCCTGAGGATGTGTGTTGCCTCACATCCTGAAAAAAAAATCTTGTCAACTGGGAGGCTGATATTTCTGGTCTGTAGATGGTTCCAAGGTTAGCTTGTGACTGAGTGAGACTCTGCCCCCACAAATGACAGAAGAGGAGACAAAGGCACTATAAATCAGGAAGCAACAAATGACAAGCCCAAAATATAGCTAATTTAAGAATGACAAGTCTGACTATCCATCAGATTTAACACATAATTTTCCCTGATATGGAAGGTGCAATTAGTACTTCCAATGCAAGCCTATATAACAAGCTTATTTGGTGGGTACTGACCTGGTGTAATCCCAGAAACCTTTTGGGATGGCTTTGGTTTCAACTATGCTGCATGCCTGCTTGGGTCCCTCTTTGCTGTGCTGTGGGCTCAGGTAGGATGGCCTGGTCGCAAGGTTGCTGCTCTGATTGCCTGTGCCAGGTGCTGTGTAGGTGAGTTCCATTCCTCAGGTCTCTGGTGCTTGCTGGTGCTTGCTCTGGTGGTTAGGGGAGGGGAGGCTGTGGATGGTGGCTGAAGTCTCCCGCTGGTCCTCATGATCCTCTTCCTCACAAGCCGCTCTGCTGGTCCCTGCCATCCTCCCCTTCACATTTCTGGATCTCTCTTACTTGTCTGCTGTGGTTGATAATTTCTTCCATACCTTCACTTTTTAGTAGAAGAGTATATTTTGCTGTTTTTTTTTTTTTTTTTTTTTTTTTTTTTTGTCTCCTAGGCTGCTTTGGTGTGGTTCCTATGCCACCATCTTAACCGGAAGTCCAGATCATTTTTCCTATCTCTGTGAAGAATGATGCTAGAATTTTCTTGGTATTGCATTAAATCTGTATATTGCATTTGGTAGGATTGCCATTTTCACAATATTAATTCTACCTATCCTGGAGCATAGGAGGTCTTTCCATCTTCTCAAGCCCACCTCAATTTCTTTCTTGAGTGTTTTTCATTATATCGTTCTTTCACATCATTGGTTAGTGTTATTCTAAGGTATCTATTTTTTTTGTTGCTATTGAAAATGGGACAGCCTTGCTGATTTCTTTCTCTGTATATTTGTCCTTTGCATATAGAAAGGCTACTGATTTTTGTATCCTTCCACTTTATTGAAGGAAATAATCACCTTTAGAAGTTTTGAGATGGAAAGTTTTGGGTCACTTATGTATAGGATCATGTCATCTGCACATTGGGCTAACTTGAGTTCTTCCTTTCCAATTTGCATCACTTTTACTTCTTTCTCCTGTCTTATTGCTTGGGCTGGTACTTCTAGTACTATGTTGAAGACCAGTGGTGAGAGTGGGCACCCCTGTCTTGTTCCCAATCTCAGTGGGAACTCCTTGAGTCTTTCTCCATTGAGTATTATTTGGGCTTTAGGTGCTTTATATATAGTCTTTATTGTGTTGAGATATAAACTCTCCATGCCTAGTCTCTCCAGTGTTTTGATCATGAAGTGGTGTTATATTTTGTACAAGGCCTTCTCTGGATCAGTTGAGATGATCATGTGGTTCTTATGATTAAGTTTATTTATATGGTGTATTATGCTGTCTGATTTCCATATGTTGAACCATCCCTGTAACCCTGGGATGAAGCCTACTTGATTAAGGTGGATAATGCTTTTTATATTCAGTTTGTGAGGATTTTGTTCAGGATCTTTGCATCTAAATTCATCAGGGATATAGACCTATAGTTTTCTTTTTTTGTTCTATCTCTGTCTGGTTTTGGTATTAGGGTGATGCTAGCTTCATAAAAGGAGTTGAGGAGGATTCCCTGCTCTCTGATTGTGCGAAATAGTTTGAGGATAAATTGGTTTCAATTCTTCAATGAAGGTTTGATAGAATTCAATTGAGAAGCCATCTGGTCCTGGACTTTTCTTTTGGGTGTGGTTTTTGATTACCTTTTCAATTTCCATGGATGTGATGTTTGTTAAGCCTAATCAACTGATTATTGAGATCTTTTATTTGTTGATTCATCTTTAATTCATTTATATCTCTTGATGTTTCTAAGGTTTTCTTCAATTAAGTTAGGCCTAGTGTCAAACTGAGTTCTCTAAGAGATGGTTATTCTCAATTTCATTTATGTGATTGTTGGTTTTTTGATGACTTGCTTCCAGTTCAGCAATTCTTCTGTTCAGGGTCCCATTAATTGTTGTGTTTTCATATTGGTATTCAATTTCTGTTGATTTCTCTGTGATTTCATTGGAGGCTTCCGTTGTGGGACTAGGCATCCTTGGTGGAGGTCTCTAAGTTTTCTGACTTTCTTTTTTCTTTTTTGCATTGAAGTCTACCCATCTTGAGGAAATGTTTTATTATACTGAAGGGGAAGCAAGTATTTTTCCCCTGTAGGGTCTTCAGTGTGTGTTTTGTTTTATTTTATTTTATTTTATTTTATTTTATTTTATTTTATTTTATTTTATTTTATTTTATTTTATTTTTTGTTTGCTTGTTTGTTTTTTCGAGGTAGGATCTCACTGTAGCCCAGGCTGACCTTGAATTCACTGTAGTCTCAGGGTGGCCTCGAACTCACTGCAATCCTCCTACCTCTGCCTCCTACCTCTCTAGTGGTGGGAATAAAGGCATGTGCCAACACACTCAGCATGTGTTTTGTTTTAAATGTGAACAAGATTTGTGTATGATGGGGTTATAACCTCAGATGTGCAGATTGTGGAGTTTACAAGCACATCAAAGGTACCTGGGGAACTGGGAAGTAGGAAACTGGGAGCTCTGGTCTACTCACTCAACTTGCACACAGGGATCAGGGGTTGTGGAATCAGGAGCCAGGAAGCTGGAGATATAGGGACAAGAGGCCAGCCAGCTCCTACAGTGGCCTGTGCACCTTCTGTCTCAAGGGAATAGGGATTTGGGTACCCAGGGGCCAGTCAATCAGGAAACTCATGCAAAAGTCCTGCTTCCATGGCCTATACACATGGTCCAGGCCACCCCAAGGCAGCAGCAGTACCTGGACCAAGGAAATGGGTGGTGGGGAAGGAACCACACCCATCTTATCAAGCATTTTTGCATCTATGTTCATCAGGATTATTGGTCTGTAATATTCTTTTCTTGTGTCTCTGTCTGGTTTTGGTATTAGAATAACACTGGATTCATAGAAGTTGAGGAACATTCCCTCTTTTCTAATTGTGTGAAATAACATGATAAAAAGTGAAGGTTTGGTAGAATTCAGCTGAGAACCTATTCAGCCATGGACTCTTTTGTTTTGGTTTTTCAAGGTAGGATCTTGCTGTAGCTCAGGTTTACCTGGAATTCACTATGTAGTCTCAGGCTGGCCTCAAACTCACAGCAATCCTCCTACCTCTACCTCAGAGTGCTGGGATTAAAGATATGCACCCCCCAGTCCAGCTTTGGACTCTTTTTTATTAAAATATTTTGTTTATTTGAGAGAGATACAGAAATGGGCAGAGAGAGAGAGAGAGAGAGAGAGAGAGAGAGAATGGGTGTGTCAGGCCCTCCAGACACTTGTGCATCTGGCTTATGTGGATCCTGGAGAATTGAGCCTCGAACTGGGGTCCTTAGGCTTCCCAGGCAAGCATTTAACTGCTAAGCCATCTCTCCAGCCCAAGCTTTGGACTCTTTTTTGTTGTGAGGTTTTTAATTACATTTTCAATTTCATTGGATGTAATAACTTTGTTTAGAAATTTTATCTGTTATGGGTTTATTTTGTATGTGTCTAGGAATTCATCCATTTCTTGCAGATTATCCAAATTTGTGGAATAGAGTTTTTGAAAAATGTCTTGATGATTCTTACAGTTAACTTGGTATCACTTGTGACTTCTCCCTTTTCATTAAAATTTTTTTTATTATTTTTTATTTATTTTTGGAGAGAGAGACAGAGAGAGATAGACAGAGAGGGAAAGGGAGACAGAAATGGGCACGCCAGCAGTCTCTCAGCTGCTGTGAACAAAATCCAGATGCATGAGCCCCCCTTGTGGGCAAGTGCGGCATTGTGCCCTTGCCTCACTTTGCATCTGGCTAAACGTGGGACCTGGAGATTGGAACCGCTGGACATTGGAACCAGAATTCTTAGGCTTAGCAGGCAGGCGCCTTAGCCGCTAAGCCATCTCTCCAGCCCTCCCTTTTCATTTTTAATCTTGTTAATTTGAGATTTCTCCTTTTTTTCCTTTTGATCAAATTGGCCAGGGGTTTCTCAATCTTGTTTATTATTATTTTTAAAATTTATTTATATTTTTATTTATTTTTTTGGAGACACACACACACACACACACACACACACACACACACACACACACAGAGAGAGAGAGAGAGAGAGAGAGAGAGAGAGAGAGGAAGACAGAGATGGGAGCGACAGCAGTGTCTCAGCTGCTAAGAATGAACCAGATGTGTGCACCCCCTTGTGGTCAAGTGCAGCATTGCGCCCTTGCGTCACTTTGCATCTGGCTAAACGTGGGACCTGGAGATTGGAACCAGCATTCTTTGGCTTAGGAGGCAGGCGCCTTAACCCCTAAGCCATCTCTCCAGCCCTATTTTTGAAGAACAAGCTCTTTGTTTCATCAATTTTAAAAATTGTTTTCTTAATTTCCATTATACTGGTTTCTACTCTGATCTTAATTATTTCTTTCCATCTGGAACTCTTAGGATTGGGTTCGTTAAGTTATTACTTTGAGATCTCTCTGTCTTTGTTATGAAGGCATTTAGTGCTATAATTTTTCCCCTTAGACTGTCTTCATTGTGTCCCATAAGTTTTGGAATGTTGTGTTTTCATTATCATTCAGCTCTAGAAATTTTGCAATTTGTCTTTTGATTTCTTCCATGACCCATTCATCATTTAATAGTGTGTTGTTCAATCTTCATTAGCTGGTGTGTTTTCTGTTGTTTCTCTTTTTGTTGATTTCTAGCTTTAATGCATTATGGTAACATATGATACAGGGAGTCATGTCAATTTTCCTGAATTTAATTTTAGGAAGGTTCCATGAGCTGCTGAGAAAAATGTGTATTCTGTGGAATTTAGGTAGAATGTTCTGTATATGTCTGTTAGGTCTAGTTGGTCTATGCTGTTAAGTTCCATTGTTGTCCTGTTAATTTTCTGCTTGGATGATGTGTCTATTGATGATAGTGGGGTATTGAAATCTCATATTATGATGGTATTGGCATTTATTTCTAACTTGTTGCCAGGTAGGTTTTGCTTTGTAAAATTTGTCTCACCTGTGTTTGGTGCATATAAACTTATGAGTGTGAGGTCATCTTGTTGGATCATTCCCTTGATGAGTACAAAGTGGTCTTCTTTGTTTTTTTTATTTTGGTTTGAAGTTTATTTTGTCCAATATTACAATAGCCACACCCACTTGTTTCTTCTTTCCATTTTCTTTGAAAATAATTGTTCATCCTTTCATCCTGAGAAGGTGCCGATCCTTGAGGTGGGTTTCTTGAAGAGAGCAGATGGATGGATCCATTTTTCTGATCAACTTAGTTAACCTGTGTCTTTTTTTTTTTTTTTTGAGGTAGGGCTTCACTCTAGCCCATCCTGACCTATAATTCATTATTCAGTCTCCGGGTAGCTTTGAACTTGTGGTGATCCTCCTACCTCTGCTTTCCGAGTGCTGGGATTAAAAGTGTGTACCACCACACCCAGCTTCTGTGTCTTTCAAAAAATTATTCATGGGAGAGAGAGAGAGAGAGAAAGAAAGAGAAAGAGAGAATGGGCACAGTAAGGCCTCTAGCCACTGCAAACAAACTCCAGACACATGTACCATCTTGTGCATCTGGCTTTACTTGGGTACTGGGGAATTGAACCTGGGTCCTTAGGCTTTGCAGGCAAGCACTTTAACTGCTGAGTCAACTCTCCTGCTCCTAACCTGTGTTTTTTGACTGGGGAGTTGAGACCATTAATTTTTAGGGTACAACTAACTGTGATGTTGATTTTAATCCCTGCCATGGTGAAGGCTTTGTGCGATTTGGTGCTTTCTTGAGGTTTGTACATTTTCATGTCTGGTCTAGTTTGGTTATTGTGTTTTACCTCTTGTAGGCTCTTGAGGTTGGTTATTTGACTCTTCTGTGTGGAATATTCCCTGAAGTAGTCTCTATGGAGTTGGCTTTGTGTTCATGTAATCATATAGCTGGCTTTTATCATGGAAACTTTTCCCTTCTCCTTATATTATGAGGGATGCTTTCACTTAGTACAGTAATTTGGGTCGAAAGTCATAGTTTTTAAAATTTTGATGTACTGCATCCTAAGTCCTTCTGGCTTTTAGAATTTTCACTGAAAAATCAGAAGTAACTGATCCTTCATATGTAATGAGCTGTTTCTTGCTGATTTTACCACTCTCTCTTTGCTTTCATTGTTTAGAGGTGTTTTTTTTTTTTTTTTTTTTTTTTTTTAAGGTAGGGTGTTGCTCTAGCTCAGGCTGACCTGGAATTCACTCTGTAGTCTCAGGGTGGCCTCGAACTCACAGTGATCCTCCTACCTCTGCCTCCCAAGTGCTGGGATTAAAGGTGTGTGCCACCATGCTTGGTTATCATTGTTTAGAGTTTTAAGTATGATGTGCCCTGGAGAGTTTCTTTGGTCCTGTTTGGTGTTCTGTGAGCTTCTTTTGTCTGGATGATCTCTCCCTTGTGAGAGTAGGAAAATTTTCTTCTATAATTTTGTTGAAGATATTCTCTATGCTTTTGGCCTATATTTCTTCCTCTTCTTGTTTACACATGATCCAGATATTTGGTCCTTTTGGGGTATCTCACAGTTCCACGATATTCTGTTTGGATGATATTTTGAACATACCATAGTTTTTGGACTCCTGGTCAATTTCCTCTGTCTTGTCTTTGAATTCTGATGTTCTATCCTCCACATGATCTACTCTGTTAGTGAAAGTTTCTAGGGAGGATTTTAAAAGATCTATCTGATTTTTTGTTCTCTGTGTATTTTTCTGCATCCCTTTAGTGAGTTCCAATTTCAGGTTGAGGTTTGATTTTCTTGATGTTCCTTGGAACTTGTTCTTGCATTTGATCATGTCTTCATTAAGCTTAATCAGCTGATTGTTGAGACCCTCTATTTGTTGACTTACCTTCAATTCATTTATCTGTCTTTTAAGATCTCTCTGATTTTTAATTATGTTAAAATGAGTGGATGATAACTTTTTGTTGTAATTGATCTGTTGCATTTAATTTATGCGATTATTGATTTTTGGTGATTTAGTTCCAAGTCTGCTATTTGATCTCGGTCTCGTTAAGATTTTTAATAAGCTTATCATGCTTTCATTTTGGAATTCTATGTCTGGTTTCTCCTCCGTGTTTTTATTGGAGACTTCCATTGTGGGACTAGGCATTTAGGCATTCTCCGTGGAGATCTCTTAGCTTGCTGTCTTGAGGTCTTTTTTTTTTTTTTTTGCACTGGGGTTTGCCCATCTTGGGGTAGGTGTTGTGTTTTTTTGTGGATGTAGCAAATGGTGGCTATTGTGGGATATTTAATGAGTGATCTGATCTAGTTAGTTCCAGATAGAAGTTGGTTGGGTTTCCTTAGGTCTCGATAGTATCTTTTTTTTTTTTTTTGTCTTTTACTTTTAAGCTTTATTTTATCACTCTTATCCAACACACATCAGAAAGCATATCAACAGTGCATCTTATAGGAAGTCAGTTTACAACAAAACTGAACAAGGCAACTGTGTTTACAGAAAAAGTTTTCAGCAAAAAGTTCTTAATACAGCCAAGTCCATGGCTGAGCAGGGTCTTGTTCTCCCTATGCTGCCCACTTGCTGGCCTTTGGTGGTGAGATTGACTGCAGCTGTTGGTGGCAGGCCAAGGAGGGAGGGAGATCCCACACTTGAGGCTAGTCCTTAATCAAGGGGACTTTGGGGGGTCTGTCTGGCTCACATGGCTGTACAAGTGGTCTGGAACTCTGTGATCCTGCCCTGGACTCACGGAGCTCACAGAATGTGCAAGGGATATATGCACATACAAGTGAAGGTACTTCCCAGCAAACAGCACTGGCAGCCAGGTGGGAGTAGGAAGGAGCTTTCCTCTCAGGTCTTCCTTACATAAAGCCTACCACCAGGAGAGCTGCCCACTCCAGGGGAAGGGCTTACTCTGGCGGAAGGCACTCTTCTTTCAGTCAATCCTTTCTGGAAGCAACTTCAGAGAATCACCCAAGAGGAATGTTTGTGGATTCCTAACCAAATCAAGTTGACAATAGAACTTAACCATCACAGGGTGATTTTCTATTTCACATACATTGAGTGTAAAGCTGGTTTCCTCTTTGGTGTACTGTGGATTTGGTCTAGTTGGTCAGTTAAGTTTGCTCTTCAGATGGTCTATGTTGGATGCTATGTGAGGTAGGGGTGGCTCTAATCCTTTGGAGTCCTGACACATCCACTGGTTCCAGGTGTGGCATATGTGGGAGGGGGTTGTGGAAAGCTCATAGCCCAATGCTTATGTCACTTTTTTTTTTTTGGTTTTTCGAGGTAGGGTCTCACTCTGGCCCAGGCTGATCTGGAATTAATTATGTAGTCTCAGGGTGGCCTCAAACTCACGGTGATCCTCCTACCTTTGCCTCCCAAGTGCTGGGATTAAAGGCATGCGCCACCACACCCGGTATATCACTGTTTGCATCCTGTTTTAGATGGGTGTTGAGAATGGAACCCAAGCTGGAAGGCCTTGTAAGCAAGTGCCCTTAACTGCTGAGCCATGCCATCTTTCCAGCCCCATATGGCTTTTGGCAGTAAACTTGCTGTCAGTTGATTGGTTTTTCTCCTTGGAGAATAGTGCTATACTAGTATCATTGTATTAGTTATTGTTACTGGTAACTTAGACGTTTGGAAGCAGTGCTGTTTTGATCATTCTAAGTGTATGGGATTGCATACCTTGGGCCCATATCCTAAGGTCCTGCCACCATGTTGCTTCTTTCATGAACTCATCTAGGCAGCATTGAGGTAGATGATGAAGATAGTTAGTAGTATCAATTGGCCATGCATTTCATCTACTTGATGTTAGTATCTCTTTCACAGTAGATCTCCTCTGATGAATCTTGACATTTGATGCAACAACTTCCACAATCCATGCCTCCTATTATTATGGGATTTAAGAGCAATGAAGGTTTTCTGGGTTTTGGATGGGTTTAGAACTCTCCAAGCCAGTAGCTCTCAAATTCTTGTCTAACAACTTGCAATGAATTGACAAGCATAGACATAAAGAAGAGTAAGTTATGAAAGATTTATTTGAGGACTGGAGAGACAGCTCTGTGGCTAAAAGACACTTGCTTGCAAAGCCCAGGTTTGAATCCCAAGTACCCACATAAAAATGTCCAAAGTGGCATTCATCTAGATATTTTGCTGTTGAAAGGGGGGGGGGAACTAACATGAAGTCTCTGGGATAAATTGGAAAACTCACAATACATATCTCAAGTTCTCAAGTTCTAGAGCAAGCCTATGGTAGACAATATATGTGCTTTTCAAAAAATAAATCCTATCCAGGTATGGTGGCACACATCTTTAATTCTAGCACTCGTGAGGGAGAGGTAGGAGGAGTGCTGTGAGTCTGTAGCCAGCCTGGGACTCCAGAGTGAGTTTTAGGTCAGCCTGGGCTAGAGTGAGCTCCTACTTTGAAAAAGCAAATAAGCAAAAACAAAACAAAACAAAACCTTTTAACACAGTATTAGCCTCTGACAGATATGGAATGACTGATCATGGAAAAGGAGGCCCTGGCACACCCATTCTTTTTATCTCTCCTCTCTCAAAATGTGAAAAAAAATATTTTCAATACCAGAATCTCCAACAACATAGGGTCTGCCAGATATCTGGCCCAAGTAGCAGGGCTATTTGCAGCATAGCATGGATCTACACAAACCCTTTTACTGCTCTGGGGACACTCAAATCACTTTTACTCACTATATGGGTCAGAGCAGCATTTCTAGTCATACCCTGTTGGGCTGCTTATTTTGCCTCTAGGGCTTTATTAAGCTTCCCTGGCACTCTTTGCAGATCAGACCCACTTGGTTACTACTCTAATTGCATCTGTTCTTACAATAATTACAACTCCCTGGCTTCCTGTAGTGAAGAGCTAGCACCTGGTCTCTCTTGCTGGAGATGGTGAGGTACTATTTCTATTAACATATCAAAGTGCGGCTTTTGCTATCATCAACTCTGGCTTGTAGAGGAGAACCAGCAATGAGCTTTACAGTGATTCTGATGTTACATTTACCAGTGTTCCTGATGTGTCCTTTGGGTCCTCCTATGCAACATAATCCTCTAGTGGATCTTTTGACTTCAGAAGTATATTAGCTGTAGCATGACTACTTCACTCAGCCTCTTAATTTCTTCCTCTACCACTTGCCACAGCAATTCAGGAGTTTCAACAACACTTAGCGTGGGCTTCTGATTTCCCCAGGAATAGAAGCCACCTGGACAGTGAGCTATACCAACCTCTGGGGTCCAAGCTGGAGAAAGTTTTGTATTCCAAGGAAATACTTCCACACTATCATTCTTTTAAACCCAGTTTGATGATAAATCTTGCCTACTTAAGCAACTTTAGAACCTAGTCCCATGGGTACTGCCCTGACTCCTGCAAAAATATGCTGGTGAGATTTTCCAGTTCCATGGGGATTTGAGGCTTGTTTTTGGAAACGCTTATGCTGTTTATAGGCCTGTTGCTTTGTGGAAGAAGGATTGCCATATCATCCCCTTAACTTTGGCGTAACATACTGTATTGCTGAGACAAAATCCCTGACAAAAATTGCTTGAGGGAGGAAGAATTTATTTCAGTTGATAGTTCCAGTCATAACAGGGAAGGCATGGCAGCAGAAGTTGGTCACGTTCAGTCCAACAGCAAGGAAGTAGAGCGGAGTGATGAGTGCTGCTGCTCAGCTACTTTTCTCCTGTTTATACAGTCGGGGGCCCTAGCACATAAGATGGTGCCACCCACAGTTAGGGTGGGTCCTCCCACCTCAACTAATCTAATCTAGAAAAGTCCCTCACAGACTTGATCAGAGATCTCTTTCCATGGTGATTCTAAATCCTTTCCAGCTGAAAACCAGAGATTAGCCATCACACTTTCCTACATTTGTTGAGCATTGAAGTTCAGCTGTTTGAACAAATCTTGGATTTGATCTTAAGATGTTAATGTTCATTCATTTGCATTAAATTTAATATACTAAGCAGTCTTTTGTATCTTTACTCTTAGTTTATAGTTATTATTTGTTATTCAGCTTTTAATGATGTTTTAGGGCATCAATGTAACAAAATAAAATTACAAGCCTAAAGTTCCATTTTCTTGATATTTATAAATTCTCCCATGTACATTTCAAACACTTGAATCAATTTACCATTTAATATATCTTCCCTCCTGGAATGTTTTTCTGAAACATGACAGGTGAATACTTTATAATAATTAGGCTGCAACTGTGTGCCAAAGATTGTTGGAGTTCAACCTTCTGGCAGAAATGGGGTCCTCATTACCAGCTGGGTGGTGAGGAATCAAGACATCAAGCGCCATCCTATGGTTTACTTTCTTTGACCACTTCTGGTATGACCTGTCACAGATGGATTCTCTGAGATGCAGAGACTGAGAAGGAATTAAGAGTGTAAACAGGTGATTGGGGACAAGACATGAGAAGAAGTAGGGAAGGACAAACATGATGGAGCAAGGGAGGCCATTGGACCATGATGCAGACCCAACAAAAGTCTCTGCTACACTGAAGGGGCATCTCTGAAACAAAAATTTCTCACTGGTGAAGTCGCACATTGAGTGGAAAGGACTAAGATTATTTTTATTTCTGCTTTGCTCAGTCACTGTCTGGGGTCCCCATGAAGATAGTGTGACTTGGATTGCTGCCAATTTTTTTCTTCAGTGAGCTGCTTCAGTAAGAGTGTGACCTGGGTTCAAAAGCTGAGGCAGAGTCTGAAGGTGCTAACAGCTGGAGCTTATCAGCTCCTGTACACTCCTTGTAGCTAGGTGGCAATTTCCTTTCTTGAAGGAGATATGAAGGGCATATAACTAGGCCTTCTATATGGACTGAACCTACTACCACTGCATTTAATTTATTTGGATTAAAATTTGTATTTCCTCTCACTATACTGTGGGTAAACCCCTCAAAGGAGATTTGATTTGCAAGTGTGTGCATTCTGTGAATTAATTCATGACCAAGATACAGTGCAGTAGCTTTAGCTTCTCCTGTCATCCAAGGAGAGTGACCATAGGATGGTGACAGTAACTAGTGCTACAACCAAAGGAACTGGCATTATGAAAACAGGAACTTTCTATTACAATGAGAACAAAAAGGGAGAAGCCCTCTTAACTGTCCTTGGTGAAGAGGAAAATCAGAGAAGGCTCTCCACAGGAAATGATGTAAGTTCAGTCTTAGAGACAAAATAGAAGTAAGGCATAACATGGGGAGAATGGAGAAGTGTGTGTAAAAGCAAGGAAGCATGAAAAATGACACCAAAGTTTGGGATGCCATCAAGTACCATAGACTGTGGGCTTGGCCAACAGAAATCTATTCCTTCACCATATTGGAGCTGAAGTCAGAAATTAGGTGGCTAGTGTGCTCAGGCTCTGGTGAGCTGCAGAAGCCAGGTGAAGGGATTTTGTACTCACACCAGCCTCCTTGCAAAGTCAAGAAACCTGAAGAAGACAGCAGGGTCCAGCTGGCAGCTCATGAGGAAGAGGATCATGGGGACTAGCTACACAGCTACAGTATAACTTCAGGAACCCTCTGCAACCTCCCCTTCCCCAACTGCCAGTGCCAGAAACCACTGGAGACCTGGAAATGAGAGATCAGCTACACAGCACCCAGACAGGTGATCAGAGCAGTGGACCCAATGACCTAACCAACCTAGCCAAGCCCACAATGCAGTAAAGAGGGACCCAAGCCATCCCAAAAGATAACAGGGCTTACTTATACCAGGTCAGTACTTGCCCCAAAGCCTGGTGTATAGGCATGCATTGGAAATGTTAATCCATGTCAGTGCAGATTATGTGTTAGATTTGATTGATGGTCAGATTTGTCATTCTTTTTTTTTTTTTTTTTTTGGTTTTGTGAGGTAGGGTCTCACTCTGGCCCAGGCTGACCTGGAATTAACTATGTAGTCTCAGGGTGGCCTTGAACTCACAGCGATCCTCCTACCTCTGCCTCCCGAGTGCTGGGATTAAAGGCGTGCGCCACCACGCCCAGCCAGATTTGTCATTCTTAAATAAGCTGTGTTTGCAGGTCCTTTGTTTTTTCCTGATTTAGAGTGCCTTTGTATTCTTCTTCTGTCAAAACATTAGAGAACATTGCAAAGGCTCTTGGTTTCCCACCAGAAATAAATGGTAAGTCCCTATTGCTGAAGATTCCACATGTCTGGGCTGCAAGGTCACTGAGAAATCAAGCTAGAGCTGATCTGAAAACCTTCTCCATGTAGACCTACTGATAGAAATCTGGAAAAAGCTACAGTGCATGCAGCACTATGGGAGAGAGGAAGACATCATCAGTGGTGGGAAAAAATGGACACTTCAAGCCTTAAATTTGTCCAGCCAGGCCAAATGAGCCAATGGATGCAATAGTGGCATGTCTGTTGTGGGGGAAACCAACTGCTTTCTAACTGGACTGGAGGTCTGCTCCATTGGAGAATGTGGTAGTTTGAATAGATGGCCCCCAATATATTCAGTGTTTTATTAGTTTGTAGTTTGCATCTGCAGCCATCTGGCTGGAGGCAGTGTCACTGGGAGGATCTTAAGGTGTGGTGATGGGTTTGAGATTTCAATCTAAAGATATGCAAAGTGTGCTTAGCTGGAGTTCCTGAAGTGTGATGTGTTGTGTGGCTTTTGGCTTCTCTCTGTCTCTCTCTCTCAATTGCCTGGTCCTGTAAGAGCAGAACAGCTTCTTCTGCCATTATGGAACTTCCCCTGGATCTGTAAGCTTCAATAAATACCCCTTCCAAAAAATGGAGGAGTGTCCAGCACTGAAACATCTCTGTCACACCCTCCCAGGCTCAGGGCCCATTGCAGAAGAGGGGGCAGATAGAATGGAAGAGCCAAAGGAAGGGTACGACTCCTTACGATGCAACTGTTCAGACAGAAATTGGCCTCGATATCCATGACCTTGCAGTGCCTAGCAATACCTTCGCAAGACCCTCATAATAGAAGAAAAAGATGATAACATCAAATTAAAAGAGATACTAATGGAGAGAGGGAGGGGATATGATGGAGATTGGAGTTCTAAAGGGGAATGGGGCAGGGGAGGGAAATATCATGTGTTTTTTGTATGTAAGTATAGAAGTTGTCAATAAAAAATAAAAAACAAATAAATGAATATCCCTTCCTCCATAACTGGTCTGGAAGTTCATCTCAGTGAACCTGAAGCTGTCTGCTACAGAAGTAATACATGCCTGGTACTGAAAACCTAATCAAATCCTATGGCAGGGTAGGTCATGAGCCCTAAGAGTGTAGCTCCTGCTCTTGTCTGGCTAAATGCATATAATATGCTCACCAAACTTCCCTGTAAACACTTTGCTTAATGTACATATCAATATACTAATGTTACTCTCAGTTTTATTAGAGAAGCTTCTTTTTTTCAGATGGCAGTGACCACTAGGATGACGTAAAAGGCACCATAGTGCTGAGAAGATGTGACAGAAGCATATTCAGCACGGAAATATCTCTATCACACCTTCCAAGGTTCAAGGTCCATTGAGGAAGAGGTGGTAGAAAGAGTGTAAGAGCCAAAGGAAAGGGTAGGACTGCTTACAGTACAATCATTCAGACACAAATTGGCCTTGATATCCATGACCTTGATGTGCCTAGCACTACCTTCACAAGGAGGAAAAGATGATGACATAAAGATAAAATAGATGCTAATTGAGAGAGGGAGTGGATATGATGGAGAGTGGATTTGTGAAGGGGAAAGTGGGGGAGGGGAGAGAATTATGATGGTTTTTCTATAATTATGGAATTTGTCAATGAAAAAGTTTTAAAAAAGGATATGATATGAGACATAAAGGCCAAAATACTTTTTCTTTATTGTTTTGCAAGTAGATAGAGAGAGAAGAGGAAGAGAGAGACACACAGAGAGAATGGGTGCCCCAGAGACCTTTTATTTTCTTGTTCTGTGATTCTACTCAGGTCCAATCTAATACATCCCTGGAGTAATGAAACTACATTTATGAATTACTATGTTTTCAGAGGTGGTTTGGGGGTTCTTGGTTAGCTTTCTTGGGGGCTTGCATATTGCTCTCTTGGTAACAACTCTACTTTGGTTTTCTTCTACATGGCTGCAAATGACATAAATCAGAATTGAAAAGATTCAAAAGTATGTATTTACATTTCACTACAACATATAGCTATGAAAGTTAACATTAAATTGACCCATCGGTTTTTTTCTATCATGTGTGCATGCGAATGAGAGCTTGTTTCTCTCAGATTGTCATATCAATCAATTAAAAAAGTTCTTAGATTTATTCTTTAATAAAAAAATTTCATTTATTTGGGAGAGAGAGAGAGACAGAGAAACAGAGAGACAGACAGAGTGTATGCATGCACCAGAGCTGCAAATGAACTCCAGATGCATGTGCCACTTTGTGCATCTGGCCTTACATGTGTTTTGGGGAATAAAACCCAGGGTGGTAGGCTTTGCAAGAAATTACCTTTAACCGTTGACCATCTCTAAGCCCATATTTATTCCTGTAATTTAATTTATTTCCTACTAACAGGGCTTTAAATCAAGAACATCTCCTCTTGGGCTGGGGGGATGGCTTAGTGGTTAAGGCACTTGTCTGCGAAGCCTAAGGATCCAGGTTCGATTCTCCAGATCCCACGTAAGCCAGATGCACTTGATGGTGCATGAATCTGGAGTTCGTTTGCAGTAGCTAGAGGGCCTGGCATGCTCATTCTCTCTCTCTCCTTCTCTCTCTCTCTAGTAAATAAAAAAGGAATGTCTATCCTTTTAGAAGGAGCTCTGTTGCAGTGGAGTGAGGGTAAGAACAGAAATAATAGCTTCTGTGTTGGAAATATTATCTGATGATCTAACTGGATAATTCAAATGAGGAGGTCTGACACACACACACACATGCACACACACATATATGGGTGAAGAAAGTTATCAGCAGCCAGGTAGGAGGAAAGGCAGGAATGAACAGTGTCATGTAAGTGAAATAAATAAATATTTCCAAGATGGAAGAGATTAATAAGTATCTGATTCTGGATTTTCTGCTGGACAGGCCTGACACTGAGTATCAGTTTCACTTCTGGTTGCATTAGTCTAAGACAAGGCAAGAAGGATTGGGAACATCTGAATTATTAGCCCAAGAAGTTTCAGTTAAGTTGATACTTAACAGAAAATGTCTTAAAAGATATTAAGTATAGATTTTTTAAAATTTTCTATTTTTGGAGAGAGACAGAGAGAGAGACAGACAGACAGAGAAGGAGAGGGAGACAGAGATGGGCGTGCCAGCAGTCTCTCAGCTGCTGTGAACAAAATGCAGATGTGTGCGCCCCCTTGTGGGCAAGTGCGGCATTGCGCCCTTGCATCACTTTGCATCTGGCTAAACGTGGGACCTGGAGATTAGAACCAGGTTCTTAGGCTTAGCAGGCAGGCACCTTAAACGCTAAGCCATCTCTCCAGCCCAAATTATAGATTTTTTGAGACAGAACTTGCTATGTAGTCCTGGTTGCCCTTAAACTCAAGCTCCTCCAACCTCAGCCCTCTAAATGCTGGGACCACAGCCATGAGATTCTAGGTCCAGCTACTAAGCAACAAATTCAAGAAAGAAATCAAATAAGATAATCACTATCAGGTAGGACAAACAGGGCCTGGGAAGCTTTTTCTATAATGAGCAGGTTAGTAAATCTTGTCTCATTTAGTGCAGAACACTCCACTGTCACTTCTTAGTATTTATACGAGTTTTGAGTCACCCCAATGGTCACCACAATCTGAAAAGAGAAGCTTCTCTAACCAAAAGTGAGAGTAGCCTTAATATATGGGTATGCACGTATGTGTTTAGAGGGCCATTTGGTGGGCATAATATATTCATTTAGCCAGACAACAGCAGTAGTTCCCCGCCCCTCCAGGGCTTATGACCTCCACAGCTTAGGCTTTTGATTAGGTTCTCAGTACCAGGCAAGAATTCCCTCCTGTGGAATGGGTCTCAAGTAGAATCAGAGAGCAGTTGGTTTCCCCCATAACAGACATGTCACCATTACATTTGTTGTAACATTTGGTCTGGCGGATCAGCTGTAAGACTTGCAGTGTCCACTGCTGGTTAAGACCATTGATGATTTCTCTCCGCCCAAAAGGCTATGTGCTGCACAGGTCTTTCTAGCATTCTGACAGCTAGTCAACAAGGAGGGAGCTTCTAACTCAGCTGTAGTTTGATTTCTCCATGACCTACAGCCTAAGCATGTGGAGTCTTCAGCCAAAGAGTCCTCCCATCTAGTTCTGGTGGACAATCAAGAGCCATGACAATAGCCTGTAATGTTCATAGGGCATTAGGGGCCTCCTTGGCCAACGATTCTCTAGAAGGTATTCCACTCCTGGCACTGAAAATTTTCTAATAGCAATTTATGTTTTCTGGGCACAACATTGTCCACCTCCACAGGATACTTGTGCCCAAACTCTGTTTTAACTTATATATTAAATAGCAAAGAAGTAGGTTTCCATATGGCTTACTCATAGCATCATAAATTTTGTTTAACCCTCCTCCCTGCTCTTCTCCATTTTGGGAGAGGATTATTATTTTTAGGACATCTTTACAGGTTCTTTTTCCCTTTGGACATCATGGGTCAAAAAACAAACAAATACCTCCTGCTCAGAGGGTGGGTAGGCTGTCAGGAAAGTGGTCATTTTGAGGCTCACAGCAGCTCAATGCTTACAGAGGCCTGGTATGCCTCCCCAGCTGCAAAGACTCACAGCTTTCAAGAAATAAAGAGATGATCATTGCCACTCCTTCTGATGTTAGGAAGAGGGAGTAGAAGGGAAGATGCAAAGGAGAAGTCTTCATTGTGGTATTCTTATAGTATTTTCTGTGACCAGAGAACAAGACATAAGTACTGATGCTAGTCATCATCTACTTTGTCACTAAGACCACAGGCAGGCAGGAACTAACTTCCCTTTCTACATCTTGGGATGAGAGGAGGATGTCTCTCCACTCCAACATGTTGTCCAGGTGACATTTGATTGCAATGATAATAACTTTCAGAAAGCTTGGGCCTTGCTCTTTCTAATAAGCCTTGTGAATCCTCAATGTTGAGGATGTGGAAGTTTGCTTGGGATATTGAAAGACTCCCTAATGTCTCCCTCTCTTCTCTCCTAATAACAATGGCCTCACAGGTCCTTGAAGAATTCTAACTGACCTCTGTCTTCCCTGAGGATAAGTGGCTTGTCCATGATGTCTTAACATGTGAAGAATATCTTCTTGCCCTCTAACCCTTCGCTTTTAGTTCTGGAGGCAGTTTTCACTAATACTTAGAACCACAAAGTACTCTCTCCCCTGAAGGAACCCTTTCTTTAGGTCAGAGTAATACGTGTGAAACTTGTAAGCCTTTCCAGTGTCTTTGTGTTTACAAGAGATTGTCTGGAGGGATGCTACATTCTGTGCCCTTCTACAATTGTTTGCAGATATATGGATGCTGAGTTTCATGTCTACCAAGTGACCTGATATTATATTGATACCTGAAAAGCCCAGTCCAATAGCATGAGAACAAGAGGAGAGGGATATAGTCCAGTGTAACTAAGAAACTGGCTTTACATTTATTTATTTATTTATTTATTTATTTATTTATTTATTTATTTATGAGGGAGAGAGAGAGAGGGAGAGAGAATGGGTGCGTGCGCCAGGGCCTCTAAGCACTGCAAACAAACTCCAGATGCGTGCGCTTTATATAGGTACTGGGGAATAGAACCTGGGTCTGTTGGCTTTGTCAGCAAGTGCCTTAGTTGTTAAGCCATCTCTACAGCCCTGGCTCTACTTTTGAAAGCAACTCCCACTAATGATAGGTTTTGGTAGCAATTGTGCTATAACTAAGTTCTAACCCTTGTGAGATAGCATATCAATGCAACCTTTGACTGAGTCTGATTTCTCAGGAATGATGGTTTTGCTTCTCAGTTTGTTCTCGGTTCAACTCCCCAGGTCACCATCAGCCCTTTCTCCCATCCAATAACTGGAAGGCAATTTGCAGTAGCAATTCTTCTGTGGTCCCATTATGGATTCCTTTGAATACGTTTGCCTTTCCTGTTTGAATTTTGTTCTATTGACAAAGAACGATTAAATATGAGTTTTGATAGGACAAGAAAACTACAGCAGATCAAAAGTCATTCTACTTTTGTGCACAAGGAAGACAGTCATTTGAAGCCCAGAGCTCTTTTGTAGACCTGGTAGGCAAGTGTAAGCAGAATATATAGCTCAGTAGAATACAACTTGAGAAACACTAGATGTACTTCTTTTGGCCTTTCTTTTATCCCAATTCACACTCCACTTAACTTTTACCTATCACAATACCTGAGACTAGCTTCTCCTTTGGGGTAAGGAATTTGAGGTCCTGTTAAAGTAGGCATCTGTTATTTTGAAAAAACTGGGGACATCATTTGGAACTTGAACTGATTTCCTCAGCCCTCAGGGAAACCATCAGCCTACTCTAGTCACTGCACCTGTTCCCTAGAGAACCCATTTTCTTATGGTAGGACTGTCACATGTGTCTTAATTAAGGAAAAGGAAGAGAAAGCTGTTGATGAGTTATTATAAAGTGTAAATCATTCAACTGCTAATCACCATTTCAGACGACCACGGAAATAGTAGCAATTATGCGGGAGTCTATCAGCCAAGTTGACCACAGTGTGATTATACCAGGATTTTCTGAGTCTTCTTTTCCCATTGATACTTGTATTCTCTAAGATTTTGTGTTCTTCACTCCATAACTCTCTTGCTGCACTTGTCTTTCTTCTTTTATTTCTCTTGCATCTCACTTGCACTTTCTTCTTTTCTGGCTCAGTTGCAAATTATTCCCTCTCTTCTACCATTACTCCCTGTTTTCTATAGTGATAATAATATAAAACTGAATTTTGCTTAATCTATTGGATAAAGTTGTATTCCCTGCTCAGAATCTACAAATCAGGCTAGATGATTCATCTTCATGTCTTCCTCAGAAAGCTTCTAAAACCTATGTATTCCTCAATACATTTCATTCTTTCTTCATGCTAAATTACTGACCCCTTGTGGAATAAGGTTTTTTTTTTTTTTTTTTTTTCCCCGAGGGAGGGCAAAAGTTTCCAATTAGTGGAGGAGGCAAACAATGGGAGTGGAAGGACTTCAAGACAAACTAATGTAAGTCTGCTTCAGTTTGGGCTGAGGGCTCTGAGCCTGAATGTGATTGTGGTTGCAGTGGGATGAGAGATTCAAGGAGACTGTTACATCACTGACCAAGTTCGGGTGAGAAGTCAGTAAGTGAAGAGTAACTCCTAGCATCTGCATCAAGCAAATTTTAAACAGTCAAAACATAGAAGCAGAATCCTTTCTTTACAATTTTATTTACAAAATGTATTAAAACTTTGTACAATACCTCATGGCAATGAGGCTCTGTAATTATGCCCACACATGCAATTTACACTTTTACGGCCATTAGTTTGCTTGGCAATTTTTCTGTTCACTGAAGTACAGCTTTAACAACAAAAAGAAAAGAATTGGAAAAAAAGGAAAAAAAAAATCCTCAAGTGACTACCGCCAAACTCCCATAGCTTGAAGTTAATAGCAGAAATTTGAAGCAATCAACATTTTTTAAACATGCAAGTTTTTTTTTTTTTAAATAACAAACCAATTTACCCGCTTCTTTGTTTCAGTGAAGTTTCCTCTCTGAAAAACTGATTTGAGTCAATAAACATATATTTCTCTTTATACAGTGCCTATGAAAACGTTTGTGTATTGGTTGGTTGGTTTGTTTTATACAACTTCGTATTCACACAGCATTAGCTTCCCGCGCTGGGACATTATAGCATTCATAAGTTGGAAAATCAGTTTCATGAAAACAAAACAAAACAAAAACACAACAGCTCTCTTTTGTGTTCAATACCATTTAAAATCTGACAGGTGAGTTATTTGTTTATGACACACTTTTCGTAATGAAAGTTTATATTACACTTTTCTGGAAATACTTCATTGGAACGATACTTCTTCCTGTCTTTTCTGAAGACAAGAGCAAATACTCAGTGAGTCAACTAAGCTTCTAAAGGTCACACTTGGGAAATGAAGGTGAGCTCCTAGTTTGTACAGTCTGGAAACTTTCCAATGCACGTTACTGATGAGAGCAAACTACTTAACTACAGAAAGCATACGTCGTTATATAGGAGGTAATTAGTGAGCGGAGACTATTTCCTCTGACTGTTCTGATGATGCCAAACGGCAGGTATGCAATTAGTTACTTGATAGCCCATGGAGCAGTGGAGCGATCTTCTGCAAGTCAGTGGAGAAACTGCTCCAAGCAAGGACCTGGGAGTGATGCTAGGCCCTCGGGTTAGCAGTAGGTTTGGGAATGCATTTTAGTCTTTGCAAACTAGAAAAGGACACATGCAGTCTGATGGAGAGCCACGGGCCAACAGGCAACAGCTGGTAAGACAGACCTAGCAAGAGTAAAGTCTGATTGAGAACTGTGGTCTGAATCCACTGGCCCACCTTGCAATGCGGTCCTGTCTCCGTGTTGTATACTTGAAAGGCATACTTAGCAGAGAAAGCAGAGCTAAACACAGTGTTGTTTCTGAGAAAGATATTCTAAACACATCTGGGAGAATAGGCAGCATTTCCCTCACCTTAATGCTAATACTCGGCTATATTGACTTAAGATGCACACTGAAGCAAGAAAAACAGATCTGTGAGCTGAAATTCCAGGCTTCTTGGAAAGCTCTGGGATCCGTTTTAGAAAAGCACCGATAGGTGTGCCTGATAGTGCCCCATCCTATGTCACATACACGAGGAGTCAATTTCAAAAGCTCTGTTAATCCTTGCACTTTCACCATATGGGAAGTTATCAAAGCCTTTTCCCAAAACCATTTCAAGAACACTAAGTCACCAGTCCCTTTCCCGAAGCATTTGAATTTTCTTAAGTGTTGCATTTACATTCTAAAGATATACACATTTCAGCAACATTGAAATAAAATAGGGTGCACAGAACATCACCACCAACAGGAAATACCAAAAACATCTGGTCAGCAGATCCTAGAAGAAATGCCAGTTTGTCTTCCCAAATACAGGGAGACAGAGATTCTTTTTTTTTTTTTTTTTTTCAATCAGGAGGAATTAATTCTTTTAGCAGAGATAGGCCTATTTGCTGAATTGAAAATTTAAATTTGTGTGTGTGTGTGTGTGTGTGTGTGTGTGTGTATTAAAGAACATGGTATTTGTGTACTGTGCAGTGGTATCAAAGAATGGCTTTTGTTGAATTGACATTGTTAATAAGATTTATTTTTCACATACTGGAATCTTGCATGTCCATTTTTTTGTTGGTTTTTATTTTAAATTTTTTTCAAGCAAAGCAAAAAGATTTCAATGATGGTTTGCATTGTCGTGAGTCTCAGAGTGTTCCATAAGGCACTGAAGGAAAAAAAAAATCAGTTTTTCCTATTGAAAGGTCATTGCACCATCAGCAATATTCGTGTCATGCCCGACACCAAGGAGAGTGAAATCTGGCTCAGGATCCTTGAAGCAGCCACGTTTTCGGTGATTTCCTCTCATCACATGCCTCCAGTGGGAAGGGATCTGCAAAGGCAAGGGGACATTTCAATTTGAAGGGACTTCCTACTGGGAATCAAGAAGTTTGGTATTGACTCAGTTGATTTTGGACCAGAAACTGTCTGTTTTCTCAAATCATCATTACTGGAGTGGTACTCCAGTTAACTGGCTTTAGGAAGCTGGTCTAGTTAAATTCTTCAACTGGATGGAAGTGCCTTGCAATAGATAAAGTAGGATGAGTTTTCCACTATATGCATGGATTGTACCAACACTGAGGAAGCCTAACCCAATACTTTAATCCCTCAGGATGTATGTATACTAGAAAGTTTTGATGACATTTAAATAGAGACCCTGCACAGTGTGTTTTTACTGCAGAACTAGTGGCAAAGGACTGTTTTCCTGGGACAGAGAGTACACAAAATTTTATAATTCACTAGATGAAAATCCATTTTGACTGTGAGAAGAACATTTCCTGTTCCATTACTAGAAAGATCACTATTTCTCTTAATATCTTCAATCTTAGTTTGTAAAGACTGAAAACAGCACAAGGACTTTAAAGAGATAGCATATTCTAGAAAAAGGCCAGAGCAGTAATACCCATGAAGGAGCTTGGCATCCATGGAATCTTTATCAGATCTCATGTTTGTAATGCTGGGGATTAATTTGCCCCTGACTAAAAATTAAGGTTGATTTTCTTAGCTCCTGTTCAAGCTTACACTCTACCCCATTCTTTCCCCCATACACTAATGGAACATTTCCTTTTATCGTGAGTGAACCTTAAATTTAGGCAAAATGAATGACATAATAACTATCTACCACTGGTCCTGGAATAATAGTATGGTGTGAGATTCACCTAGAGACCAAAAGCTAACATGGAAGTCAGCAACCTCTTCTTTGGAACTCCCAAGTCATGTCTCCCCCTATTTCTTTGGAACTCCCAAGTCATGTCTCCCCCTATTTCTTTGGAACTCCCAAGTCATGTCTCCTCCTATTTCTTTGGAACTCCCAAGTCCCAAGTCATGTCTCCCCCTATTTCCTTCCCACTGGCTGTGAAATAGCCCTACTTAACTGCATTATTTTTAGAAAGTGATCAAACCTTTTAGTGCTTTTATTTCCTGCTTTAAAATGGGGGAAATGAAATATTACTACTGAGTTAAAAGCCTTCTTGGTATAAGGAGAGTATCACAACTTCAGTTATCCACTTGACATGAAATGAACTCTTTTTATTTTTAAGGTAGGGTCTCATTCTAGCCCAGGCTGATGTGGAATTCACTCTGAAGGCCCAGGCTGGCCTTGAACTCACGGAACTTAAACTCCTACCTCTGCCTCCCTCATGCTAGGATTAAAGGAGTGCAGTACCATGCCTGGCCAAAAATGAACTCTTTTTTTTGTTGTTTGTTTTTTTGAGGTAGGGTCTACTCAAGCCCAGGATGACCTGGAGTTTATTCTGTATTCTCAGGGTGGCCTCAAACTCAAGGCGATCCTTTTACCTCTGCCTCCCAAGTGCTTGGATTAAAGGCATGCACCACCATGCTCAGCCAAAATGAACTCTTTTAAATAGGAAAACATTTCCAGTAAGAATGTCCGTGCAAGACAGGCATGGTGCTTCACACTTGCCCCAATACTCAGAGGCTGAAGGCAGGGAGATCACCTTAATTTGAGGCCACCCTGGAATACAGAGTGGAGCCCTGTCTCAAAGTCTTTCCTTCAAAGAATGTCTGCTCATAAATTACAGAAGAAAACCTGATCACTTTGACAATATTAACAGCTCCTAGAATTAAGTACAATAGTCTCAGAGGAAAATGGAATTATTTTTTGCTAATTCCAGGAATCTTGCAGCCTTGCAAATAAGAGGGAATTCAATAATATCTCTGAAGAAGCCCAAGAAGCTAGAAGTAGTTCTGAATAGCAGTAAGGAAATTGGGAAGAGTTTCTTAAAACAACTTGCAGAGTCAAGTCTAGGTAGCAGTGAGGCACTTGCCAAGGAATGCTTCAGGTCAGTTATCAAAGGTCCTCTGCTCCCTAGTGGGTACTAAACATTACTTGAGCCTGAAACACATGTTCTTGTGTGTCCAGTAATCCTGATGTTACCATTACCCATAGAAAATGAAAGTCCACTCTATCTTCTAAGATGCCCCTTTATAAACCAGGTTTCACAGGATCACATTCTTCCAGGGGATTTATACTTAGTTCTTCTCCCTGAACAAATACTAGTCTTATAAAACTCCAAGGCAGGCTCTGATAATTACCAGTAAAAGTAAAATCTCACTGTGTCTCTTCATCTCTGTGTCTGAATACATCCTGTTGGTCTAGGCCAACTCAGAGAACTAGAAACCTAATAACTAGGTAACAAATCAGAAGTCATTAGGAGATATTTTGTGTCTTTGGAAACCAAAGATGAATGGGTAAACAGCCACTCTTTACTTAACCAACATTTCCCTAGCATCCCATCATATTGGTGAGGACAGTAGAGGTTTCTATTTCCTGCTCAGTCTGCTTTGTGCTTCTTGGCAGTCACAAGTAACATTTGCCTGGCATTTTCTGAGACTTTCCTGTCTCCTGTGGAGGTTCCCTCACTCTTGGAGTGTACAGTGATTTGCAGAGGCTCTTCTCAGGTTTTTGTAAGATGCCAGAGATGCTTGCTTAGGCTGGCTAGCTGAGCTACAACTGTGGTGGCTCTGGTGTCTACTAAAATGTAACATTTGTCTCGATTAGTCACAATTTTGCTCCATAATAGTGGCCAACCCAAGATAATTAAAAGAAAGTCAGAGAGGTAGAAGCTGTGGCAAGGTCAGTTGTGATGCTTTCCCCTTCAGGTCTCATAGACTCCAATTTAGGCCTGCAATGCTCTGTTCAAAGCATTGCTAATCCAGACTGGCTTCTTTCCTTCTCTCCCATCCCTCCTTCCTTCTTTTCTTCTCTCCATTCTTATTTCCTTCATTTCTTTTTTTCTTCCTTCCTTCCCCCTCTCTTTCTGTTTGTCTTTTTCTTCTCTCCTTCCCTCCTTTCTCTTCCCGTCCCTCCTCTGAGAATCCTCTGAGGATTGGCATTTTTCTAAAATCCCCATGTGATTCCTATGCACAGAGATGTTTGGGGAACACTACTAAGGGGCAATAACAAGGGACTGAGCTATAATATTTGGGAAGTAAGGATATAGATTCTTAGACAGAATGGCTGATACATAGAATGTGCGGGTTGTATGACTCTGAGACCTGACACATTTCCTTTGCAACAGATTCTTTCTAGGGAAAGGAATGGTAAATACATAATCTTGTGTGGATTGGAATACATAGGAAGTGGGACATACGCAGATTTTGTGAAATTCCTCCAGATATTTTTTTTTATGGGCAAGTGAAACATAAACTTAACATCTGTCCTCAGTTTGACAAGATATTGTTAAGGTTACAAGTTTCCTGGAGACCAGCACAGGTACTTAGAGGCAGCATAGTTTGGTAAATAATAAAGCTTTAGGAGGAAAAGGCCTGGATTCTAGACCTGAAATTACTGCTACCTAGTTATGTTGTATTGGGCAAGCCACATGACATAATGGGGTTTTAGTTACTTGAAAGGGAAAATACTGCCCAATCCATTTTATCTCAACTGAGGGAGAAGATGTGAAAAGACTTGGAAAACTGCCATACAGAGCAAAGATATATTAATATTTGGATGCAATTTGTGATAATCTAGCTAGATTAAATTGCCTCCACAGTATCCTATGAATAAAAGCAAACAATGAGCCTCCAATTGTAATGGGAGGCTTGGGTCACCAATCGAACAGTAAAACACCAACACATGGTGACCTTTAAATGCCTACATGTAAATAGTGCTTAATCTGGATGAATTAATGGATTGAACATTCACTAAAGTGAGACAACTTTGTTCACAAATTATTTTAGTGTACTGAATATGTTGTGGCCAAAAGGTGTGAGCTGCATGACAAAATGACAACCTGCAAGTTCATTAAATGAGATGATACTTTCCATAGTGAAGGCAAATGAAAATTTGGATGAAATGTTTAAAAATTGGCTAAATTTAGAACCACAATGTTATATATAACAAGGTCAAAGCATTAAAGCCTCAGTAGAAATTGAATCACATTGACATTTACTCATAAGGTCAAAGTTACCTATCTAAAATAAAGCTTATGAACTTGCTAATTGTTCTGTTCTACTTTACAAAGGAATATTAGTAATGTCATATGTCCTTGAAGGTGTTAAGGCTATATTCTTTTAAGCATTTTCAGGCTGGAGACATTATTCTAATGCATGTTTGTGTTGGAAATTATTTGTGTTATGGCGATTTGGCTATGCTGACAGCGTCAGGTTCACCTCAGTATTCATTCGAGTTTGGCCAGCCGCAGAGAAACTAAGTCCTTACTTACCTGAGCACCGGTTCCAAGGAAGGGACAACAAAGGGACTGAGAGATTTACAAATGTGTTTCAAGCTGCCATTGCTTACTCAAAATCGCCACATGTCCTTTATAGAAGGAGCGTGGGGTGTCAAGGCTCCATCCTCACTCCTAATATTAACACCAGTTCTTCAGTAGCTGCTTTCCCTAGAACTGTACTGTCCCACATGGCAGCCACAGGGATTACTGAACATCTGATAGGTAGTAATCACATGAAGTGTACTTATAGTATAAATTATCCCAGATTAATTATTAATATGAATAAGAATGTAAAATACTTGATTTTGAAATGTTTTTGTTTAACAACATAGAACTGGTAATATTTTGGATATATGGCCTAAGTGAGATAGGTCATTAACACTAATTTAACTTGTTTTGCTTTTTAAATTGTGATTACTAGAGCATTTAAAATGGTATGTATATTGCTCACATATATTTCTATTGAACAGTACTGTGCTAGAGATTTCTTTTTTCTTTTGGGGTGCAGATCATACTTTAATTTCAACTATGCTATTGGAAAAGTACCACTCCTTTGACAAGAGAACACAGCCACTGTTTCAAATATGTGAACAATTGTGTAGAGAAGACAATGCTGGAAACAATCAACCAAATTAAAAAAATAAGGATAAAACAAGGAGGTTAACATAAGTAAGGCTGATTAGTTTACTAGACCTTAGCCGTACCCCTAGATCTTAACACTTTCTGTTCCATACACGTTGTAGCCTTCTCTGTATGTAGCATAATTCTGAGTGTTGGTGGCAGGAGCAGGCTTAAAGTTTTGGGTGTTCTTTGTGAGTTTCATGCGTTTGGACTCTGCTCGTGATTTGTAACAGAATTCTATCAAAGCCACCATCATGGCCAGCCCCAGACCTCCGACAAGTATATAGAATACGCCTGCCACATTGCTCAGGCTTAGAGCACTGGTCTTGTCCTAAGAGAAATGAACAAGGTGATTAGTTCTTGGGGAAAACAAAGACAACAGGACATTATAATACATCACAACAGCATAGGATAGATCTAAGTTGTAAAATAACTAAACGTTTGTGTAAGTGTTATGTCTCAACTCTGGTAACTGGTGGATGTGTCACAATGACCACCAAGAGGGCAGATTGTGTTTCTGTTGACAGTTTTGATTCTCACCTAAATATCAATTTCTTTTCATTCCTTATTCCCCTCACTGCTGGAAAATGTTCCACATAGTGTTCAACAATGAAATAAGAGAGCACTTGGCCAGAGAAACAAAAGAGTAAACAGAAGCAAAATGTATTTTTCTGCCAGCCTTAATAAATACCATTTCCCAGAGTTGAGCTGTGACACAATCTCTACAAATGTAACACTCTTCATTTGGGAACTTGAAGCACTCTTTCCCCTCTCTGCCCTGCAACACCCCTTTCTCCCTGTGTTCCCTGTGACAAAATTTCTTAACGACTAGTCTTTAAGATGCTAGGTTGAAAATATTCGAAGTTCCTGATAATCTTGTGTGGGAAGTTATTTCATGAGGGTTTGTGTAAAAAAGGTTAACTCCCCCATTTTCTCTCAGTGACTGAGATATTGTCCATTTTGGGAATTGGTTCCTGAGTTCAAAATCAGGGCATCGAGTCTTTGTGCTGCTGGAAAAAGGCATAACACAAAGAATTAGCTCCATTTCATCTTCCTAAAAGTTGAAGGGACCTGTGAGGAGGATCCGCTGGGCCTTGCATTGGTTGCACACAAACCAGAAAGCTTTTGTAGTGGGCTGATGACTAAAAAAAAAATCCAGTTCATTTTTAGCTATTACTCCAGGGAATGTACAGACTGATTCATCTGCTTCCTATTTAATATGGGTGGGAAAAAAAATCAAGGAAGCTAGTCAGTGTCTTTCAGGTCAAACAGCAAATCTGACTAAACTATCTGCCTATATATAAAAAAAGCAAAAACTGAACTTCTGAACAATGCAAAGAAAAAAATTGGTGTCTTGAGCCTACCTTGAGGTAGGACACACCAAGGGCCAGGAGTCTTTCTTTGAAAAAAAAAATAAAATAGCATTTTGTAGTCTTTTTAGAGGGAATGTAACCATTTTGCTGCTGAATGTAATTGAATGGAATACCAAAACTGTTAATCCAGTGGATTTTTTTGTTATTGAAATGATGACACAGTGATCAGATAATAGCCATTGGTGACCATCAATACTATGGTTCAGCTAGTCCAGGTATATTTAAAGAATTTAATGTAAAGACAATATGGCCATGCTCTCATGTTCCTGTTTTCATAGGAGCCAGCCCTGTACTTATTTGCCTTAATTAATAGCCAATTTAAAATGAATAGCATTCACGGGCAGTGTGTAGGGGTACCTCATGTCCACAACAGCCTTGCAAATAGTCACTCTTCTAGGATGAATGACAGGTAGGTGAATAGTACGAATTTCTGTCACTTATGAAACAATAGATCCTTTCCTTGAGGAGGCTAGTGAGGCTATCTGCAAGGATGTTTCATGGTGTGTTAGGAAACTGACCAATTTTTGGAACCGCCCATCTGCCATCATATGTCTATGTACATGACATTTAAAGCAGGGATTGAGGGTGGGACAGGCCCTTTAACATAAGCTGTATAAGCTGAAGCAACCACAGTATCAAATTCCATGTTTTTTTTTTTTCACAATTCACAGGATTCTCTGATGCGGGATATAGAAAACCAGTAGCAAAATGGTTCACTGCACAGGGAAAATGAGTGGCATTTCATGAAATGAATTAACTGATACCACAATATTAGTTCAAAAAAAGGAAAAGGCAAAAATTGAAACTAAAAATAACTTACTTAGGGGAGCGAAGGGGGGCAGGAAGGAGGCGGGGAAGAGTGTTTCATGCTTATCAATGTGATGTTTTCCTGACAATGTATATCTTTAAGGAACATGCGACTGAATTTTAAAAGTTTTACGTACAGAGTTTCAAATGACACCTTTGGAAGAGAGAAGTGTGACAGACTTAATGAGAATTGAGATCCAAATAGATGCTGAATTCAATACGACAGCAGCTGGGAGGGAGCTAATCATTCTGCTTACAGAGACCAGTCTTTGTTATTTGATTGTTTTCTGATGGCATTGACATGATATATTAATAGCAATGGTATTTAAAACTACAAAGTCTCTGACACTGTAAGAGGTTAAGAAAAAGTACTGTCACAACTGGCTTTTTTTTTGGTTATTATATTTTCTCTTTGAACTTTCGAAATGTGAAATACAGTAAAACCCCCTTATAACACAGCTCATTATTTTTCAGCTTTAGAAATACACTGGGCTAGACTGACTTCCCTAATCATAACAGCTCTCTAGAATCAAGGATTTAAATTATGTGGCAGGCCTCTGAGGCTGGCATTTGCCTAATTCCCGTAGTGCTGGTGTTATAAAGGGGTCCCACTGTATCAGGGAGTGTGTGTTGGGAAGGAAAGCCGTTTAGGGGAGAAAATAAACAGTGGGTCAAAATGTGATTGCTAATCAGTACAAAAAGACCTTCAGCGACTGACCTTACTCCCGGAGTCCTTGGCTCCACATTCCCCCTTATCGTACCACCATTTGTTTTTCAGCTTGTCTAAGATGCCTTGTTCACTGAGTTTCAATACTGCAAGGTTTACAGGCGTTCTTCACGTGGGAAATAACATAAATAACATTATATTATGTTATTTTATGTTATTCAAGCTTCAAACTACTTTAAAACTATAGAAAGCGATAAAGCAGGGGGCCCTGGCCACAGAGTAATTTTAGACACTGCAGGCAACCTGAGCATTACCTTATAAAAAGTTAACACTACAGCAACGCTATATTTACCAGGGCCTGCCCATATCGCTTTGAGTAATCGGCACACACTGTTAAATAATGAGGATAGAAAAAAAGGGCACTCCTCAGATAGGCTGTGTGTAGTGAGGAGGGTCTCCCCTCAAGTGACAATTGTCAGAGGCAGCTTGCAGTAACGTGATGAAGGGACATTAAGTTTGATCTAACTGGGTGTCTTATTGTACTTCCAGACAGATACCAAGTTTTATGGGGTAGCTGGGTAGGGTATGGGGCCAGAAAGGGATACATTTCTACGTTGTGGACCATGACAAGTGCATGAAACTGAACACAAAACAGATCCTACATAAACAGCATGCCTTCTGATTAATGTCCCTTATTATACCAATCGAGTGCCAAGCTGAAAAGGATCTATGAAAGAACTGTACATGTCCTTATTTTATAACCATATATTCTACATTCTTACAAACATGCTGATCTTAATTTTAAGGTATAATATGGAACTTTAAGTTTTGGATGAGGAGCATATTCAACTATGGAAGAAAACCCGACCTGTAGATTGTTTCTGAATTACTAATTGTATATCTCTCTGATGTACAGATCACAAGAAAGTGGAGCAGACTGCTTCAAAGTGGAAGGTGAATATGGCACTGTGTAAAACAGACTGCTACTATTGAGTAGCACCGTAGAGGAATAGTTTAAGTAAGTTGTTCTAGAAAGATAAGTCCCTCTCCACTGAAAGATTAATACAGCCCCTAGCCACTGCTCCTTGGTACTCCATTGCTTAAAGTATAAGGACTATATCTGGAGGCATGGAACAGAGAATGTAAGAAACCCTACAGATTCTTGGATAAAGATTTTTCTCTCTGAGAGATTTCTTTAGCTATGAAATAGAAATAATGACCTTTACCCTCTCGTCTCCCTAGAGCTATTGAATTTGAAATGAAGAATCTCTAACAACTTCAGGAAAAAATGCATTATACAGAGAGGGTGGCATAATTCTATTATGAGGCAATAAACTGTGTGTTCAGGGTCATATGAACAGTATTGCCAATACTAGTATATGTCAGTCTGAATGTCACTAACTTAAAAGGAAGAAATCATAAAAATTGGTCATACCATAACATTTCTTAGTTTATTTTGAATAAGTTAAATCTGTTAACATATTCACTTACTGATAAGACTTTTTATAATCACAAAGATCTGGCGGCCATCATTCTAAGTGCTAAACTTATTTCTTTTCTTCCTCTACTTTCTATTGAAAGCAGAAGAGCCATCTCATCTGGATGTATTCTGAGATATGTATCATCATTTAAAAATAATATACAGGGCTGGAGAGATGGCTTAACAGTTAAGGCGTTTGCCTGTGAAGCCTAAGGATCCAGGTTTGATTCCCCAGAACCCATGTAACCCAGATGCACATGGTGGCACATTCATTTGCAGTGGCTAGAGGCCTTGTCGCGCCCATTCTCTCTCTCTCTGTAATAAGTAAATAAAAATAATATAAATATTTTAAAAAATAAATAAAAATAATATGCAATTTCAGTCTATTTGAGATTTAGTGGCAAGGAGGTAATACTTTCTTTATTAGTTCAGAGCTTGGCAGCCAAAATATCTTCATTCTGTATTTCACAATGAAACTGAGTTCCTTTTATACTTTATACCTGTTCCTTCTATCAGTGCTCCAAATCCTGGGCTTCTCAACTGCTAACCAGAATTTCTAAAAACAATAAAGATACTCAAAGCTTTGAGTTTCTTTAAATTCAAGTTCTTATTGGCAGTGAAAGTTAAATCATAGAGTTTTTTTTTTTTTTTAGAGAGAGAGAGAGAGAGAGAGAGAGAGAGAAGACAGACAGAGATGGGTGCACCAGCAGCCTCTTAGCTGCTGTGAATGAAATCCAGATGCATGTGCTCCCTTGTGGTCAAGTGTGGCATTGCGCCCTTGCATCACTTTGCATCTGGCTAAACGTGGGACCTGGAGATTGGAACCAGTGTTCTTAGGCTTAGGAGGCAGGTGCCTGAACCACTAAGCCATCTCTCCAGCCCAAATCGTAGAGTTTTTAAATGCCACTAGGCTATCTATGGTCCTGAGAGTAATGAAGGAGTTGTCTTCTGCTCTACCACCCAGTGCTTCCCCACTTGTCTCTTTTATTTCCCCTAGTATCACTATCACTTCTCTCCACAGAACTGTAGTTTGAGCAGGGCACTGGTTGAAACTCAGCAATGTGGAAATAACTTCAGGATGCAGGGTTAGATACTTTCCAATGACAGGGGTTGACCTGAGCATCAGATCCACGTCATATTCCCATACTTCCTTGTTTACTGCAAATGGCCTAGGTCCTTCTCACTGCTCTCTAAGGCCATACTAAGGCCTTGTCCTCCTTCAGAGTTTTTTTTTTTAACTTTTAAAAAACTTTTATTTATTTTTTGGAGAGAGACACAGAGAGAAACAGACATATAGAGAGGGAGAGGGAGACAGATAGAGATGGGCACGCCAGCAGTCTCTCAGCTGCTGTGAACAAAATCCAGATGCGTGAGCCCTTGGGTCACTTTGCATCTGGCTAAACGTGGGACCTGGAGATTGGAACTGGGTTCTTAGGCTTAGCAGGCAGGCGCCTTAATAGCTAAGCCATCTCTCCAGCCACCTTCAGAGTTTTATGTTCTTAAAAATACCACATTGAACTTCTTCAGAACTGCTGCTTGTATTAGATCTTAGGAACAGAGCAGTCTGATTAAAGGAACCTATACTGAGGTCCAGGGGAGAGGTTCTATTCTCTAGAGATACTGGTTTTTAAAAATATTTTTATTTATTTATTTGAGAGAGAGAGAGAGAGAGAGAGAGAGAGAGAGAGAGAGAGAGAGAGAGAAATGTGAACTCCAGGGCCTCCAGCCACTGCAAACGAACTCCAGACACATGTACCACTTTGTGCATCTGGCTTACATGGGTCCTGGAGAACTGAACCTAGGTCCTTTGGCTTTGCAGGCAAACGCTTTAACTGCTAAGCCATCTCTCCAGCCCTAGAGATACTGGTTTTTAAGGCAGTTATATACTTTTAAGTACATAAATTGATAGAAGTGTAACATGTTTGTTTAGAGCATTGGTTCTCAGAGTGTTGTCTTAGGGAGAGATCTTTGAAAGTCTGTCATTAGAGAATCTGCAAAGTCAAACCTTTTAGGGTAGTATTAAGCCATAAATTGCCCTTTTCTTTATTATTTCTTTCTGATGTACCATGACTTTTTAGAGGCTACATGCTGTATGAAATAATAATATATTGAATGAAAAATAGAAACGAGAATCCCCTTCTCTTATATTATGCCATATATTAAAGAAATTTGTAACAATGTTATTTGTTTTTTGAAAATATAATAGTTTTCCATAAAAGCATATTATTTATGTTAACATATACTGGGCTTATTTGAAAAATGAATGAATGGATATATTTCTTAAACATTCTTAAGTTTTAATTTATGACATGGTGAATATTAATAGATATAACACATATGGACAAAATCATTTTTTTGGGTTTAGTAGTGCTTAAGAGTATGATAGGATCCTGGGAGAAAAAGTTTACTAAGCACATGTTTAGAGGATGGGAAGATTTTGCCTGTGCTAGGGCCCTAACTGGACAGCCACCATTTGCTCTTTCCAAAAGTCCACACTTAGTGTCTCATCCACTTACTATCTTACTTCTGACCAATGGCCTATTCCTGCCTTAGGCCATCTGGTGTCTTTCACATAATGGCTAGTAGCTCTTCAGTACTCCAGTGGCATCCAAAGTTTACAGTACAGATTACCCTAGAGCAACTGTTTATGTTGTGTGAGTGAGTGGAATTTTGCTCTCTAGGAGACATTTGGTAATGCCTGGATGACTCCAGGCATTTTTTTTTTTTGGCACAAATGGGTGGGGGAATGACACAGACTTCCAGTGAATAGTGGCCATGTATGCTGATAGTCAAATGTATAGGACCCCGATAGTAAGAAACCATCTGGCTGCAAGTGGCTGGCACTAGTGCCAAGGTTGAGAAACCTGGCCTTAGAACATCCAGATATTCTTTGAGATAGCCTAGGACGTGAAGGAACCCTGACAAATGATATGCCCCCAACCCCCAAATGTTAGCCTTTTCTCACAAGGCTTATGAAATTGTCAGGGAACTAATGTGCATTTAGGAACTTCTACACAGAAATGAGGGAGAAAAACAAACATTTTAAGTAGTACCACAGTCAAGGAGCATAAACATTATAATCAGAAATACCACTTCACAGGATTAAGATAACTACCAAGAAAAGAAAGTCTAATCTCATAGAACCAACAAAACCTAATCTCCTAGAATTCCATGTTGATGTGAGATCGACTAAATTTCCAAAATGGCAACGGAACACTGCTTTTATTCACATGTTTTTCTCTTGTTGTGTAATATTGGATGTACTGCCAAGTCCAACCCCATTCAACTGAATATAGTGACATCTCCGCAACACATGTGCACACACACACACACACACACACACACACACACACACACCATATTACTTTGAAGGAAATTGTGGACATTTGGTCATTTTAAATATCACTTACTTCAGGAAGGCATTTTTTTTTTTTTTTTTGCCCCTAGGTCCACCATCTTCTGTCCTGCCCTCTTATTTCTGTACACATCTTGTGACTTTTATAAACTTCCTATAAACTGTTTCTTAAAGGCAGAGGTCATGGCTTATACATTTATATCGTCATTTAGGATACATTCCTAAGCAAATAACTGTTAAAGAGATAACTCTCTTTGAGCTTTGTACATTTCAACTTAGTACCTTTCCATAATTATAATAATCTTTATTATCAGTAAAGTATAATGACTACCCGAAGAAGGAAATCTTTATGGTTTTCACTTAAATTCAGAAATTGAAGCACAGATAGGTTAAACAATTTGCCCAAGTGTCTACAGCAAATCATGTGGCAGACCAAAGGCAAATTCATTAAAATACATTGTAGTTTGTACTGTGCATTCTCTAATGCAATACATACAAGGGTTGTAACATGCTTTGTCTCTTTGCTCTTCTCACTTAGAGGTCCATGATGATATTTTTTTTTTCTTCAGGGACCACAATTCTCCAAGTAACTATCAATATAGCAAGGGCATATTTCCAGCTGGGCCTTTTACTGTGATATAGCAATATGTCTCCTGGGTAATGTTTTGAGCAATTACTGCAGGCCCTTGACTGGTACCTGAGAGAATTATAAGTCAGAAATATTTATTGTATTCACCTCAATAGAGAACAGAAAGAATTGGACAAAGTAGGTCAGATTCCTATCATGGAAATTAGTCAAGCATTCTCTCTCTGAAGGGCTTGCTATAAACTTTTGGCTGAGGAGAGCTCTCATAAGACAAAGACATGGGTCAGCAGGCTTAGGAAGATAACAGGAGGGTTTGGCAATGGAGTTTTATGGGATTCTGGATTACCTCTTTGTCCAGTTTTTCTTCACTATTTCTGAAATTCGATGGTAAAAATTTCCTATCTTTAAGTTTGAATAATATAAATTTTGTTTGGCTTTTCGAGATAGGGTCTTACTCTATCCCAGGCTGACCTCATATTCACAATGTAGCCTCAGGGTGGCTTCGAACTCTCAGCAATCATCCTACCTCTGCCGCCTGAGTGCTAAGGATGAAAGGCATGCGACTCCATGTCTGGCTCAATATAATTTTTTTGAATTACAGATCTCCCCAAGAAATGAAAAGCATAACTATTTACAACTTGCAACTCTGAATTCTATTTTGTTTAAAATTGCTTGGGAGTGGGGGAGTGAATGTAAAGCTCCCCTAGGAAGAAAATGTTTTATGGCATGGAAGTCATAAAAATGCACATAGATTATTAAGCAGATGGGGAGGGCATGAGCCAATATGAATTATATAATATTTAAAAGTGTGTGTGTGTGTCTGTGTGTATGTGTGTGTGCATGCACACATGCACATGTCACAATGCACATGTGGGGGTCTGAGGACATCCTCGGAGTGTTTTTCCTTTCCTTCAACCTTGTTTGAGACTGGGTCTCCCTTGTGGTTTTTGCCACTGCATGTGTCTCAGTCTAGCGGACATATAAGGTCCTGGATTCTTCTGTCTCTGCCTCCCATTGCTGTAGGCACATTAAGATTACAGTTGTATGCACCACTTTGAGTCTGGCTTTATATGGATGCTGGGGAGTTAAACATGCTGGTAGGCTTGCAAGTGCTTATTAAGTTTTAATATGTATAATATAATATAAAATATATAATATAATATAAAATATAATATAATATAATATAATATAAAGTATAATACTTTAATAATGTATCTTTCTTTTGGTTTAAATTCTCTTTTTCTTTCCTTTCTTTCCCCTTCTTTACCTCCTTCTCTTCCCATCCCTTCTCTTCCCTCCCTCCCTTCCTTTTGACAGGGTCTCATGTGGCCAAGCCTTGCCTCAGACTTGCTATGTAGCTAAGGCTGGCCTCGAATTCCTTATCCTCCTGCCTCCACCTTCAAAGAACTGGGATGATGGGTGTTTGCCACTGTGCTTACCATGAATTCTATCTTAAGTGAAAATGTGATTAGATGATAGAAATTGCTGCTTATGTCAGCCATCCATACCCTGCAGAGGCTCAGATAGTCACTGTCTAGATTTTAGGTTCATTGGCTGTGATGTCCCATCCAGCCATCTCAAAGAATCATTGTTATCTTAGTGATGCTGAACTTTACATATGGAGACAGTTTGAAGATCAGAATATTATTGTTTTCATGATGGTAGCCAGTCTATCAGGAGTGAGATGGAATCTCAACGTAGTTTTAATCTGCATTTCCCTGATGACTAGGGAAGTATAGCAATTTTTAGATGTTTACATGCCATCAGCATTTCTTCTTCTGAGAACTTTCTATTTAGTTCCATGGCCCATTTTTAATTGGGTTGTTTGATTTCTTATTATTTAATTTTTTGAGTTCTTTGTATATCCTACATATTAACCCTCGGTCAGATGTATTGCTGGCAAAGATTTTCTCCCATTCTGTAGGTTGCCTCTTTGTTCTATTCACAGTATCCTTAGCTGTACAAAAGCTTTGTAATTTCATGAGGTCCTAGTGGTTGATCATAAATGCTGGTGAGGATACGGAAAAAGAGGAACCCTTCTACACTGTTGGTGGCAATGCAATCTGGTCCAGCCATTGTGGAAATCAGTGTGGAGGTTCTTAAAAATAGATCTACCATATGACCCAGGTATACCACTTCTAGGCATATATCCTAAGGACTTGTCTCACTACCTTAGAGTTACTTGCTCGACTATGTTTATTGCTGCTCTAGTCACAATAGCTAGGAAATGGAACCAGCCTAGATGTCCCTCAACTGATCAATGGATAATGAAGATGTGGCACATTTACATAATGGAGTTCTACTCAGTGGCAAAGAAAAATGAAGTTATAAAATTTGCTGGAAAGTGGATGGATCTGGAAAGAATTATATTTAGTGAGGTAACCCAGGCCCAAAAAGCCAACTGTCACATGTTCTCTCTGATATGTGGATCCTAGCTACAAATGATTGGACTTCTATGTGAGTAGGAATAAAACTCAGTAGCAGAAGCCAGTAAACTAGACAGGGGATATAAGGGGAATAGAAAGGGAGGGAGGGGGGACTTAATTTGATGATATTGTATACATGTAAGTAGAAGAACAGATTAATGGGGGTGAAAAGGCCTAGGTGAGGTCAGGGGAAGAGATTGAGTAAAGGCAAGGTGGAGGGAGGGTTAATCAAAATCTAAGAGGATATAAATACGTCATATGGAAACCTACTTTTCAGGACAATGGAACACTCAGAAGCCATAGATTGTTACTAGAAAATTTTCAGTGCCAGGGATGGGATACTTCCCAGTGAGTTGTTGGCCAGGAAGGTCACAGATAACTCCAAAACATTATAGGCCATTGCCAAGGCCCTTGGTTTCCCCCCAGGAATAGATGGTAAGACCCTATTGCTCAAGACTCCACATGCTTGGGCTTCAAGGTCACTGATAAATCCTGCTGTAGCTGAGCTGAAAGCCTCCTCCATGTGGACCAGGTGACAGAAATCTGGAAAAAGCTACGCTGCATGCAGGTCAATGGGAGAGAGAAAATACCAGTGAAGGTACTCAACAGTGAACACTGCAAGCTTTAAATTTGGCCAGTCAGGCCAAATGAGCCAATGGATGCAATAGTGGCATGTCTGTTATGGGGGAAAACAGCTGCTCTCTAATTGGACTGGAGGATCACTCCATGGGAGGAAATACATCCCTGATACTGAAAACCTATGACGGGTAGTCATGAGCCCTAGGTGTGTAACGTCTGCTGGTGTCTGGCTAAATGTATATACTATGCTCACCAAATGGCCCAGTAAGCACTTCTCTTAATGTCCATAGCCATATATTAATGCTACTCTCACTTTTGGTTAGAGAATCTTCTCTTTTCAGATGGTGGTGACCTTGGGATGACTCAGAAAGCACCATGGTGCTGAGAAGAAGGGACAGAGGAGTGCTTAGCACTGATACATTTCAAACACACCTTCCAAGGCTCAGGGTCCATTGCAGAAGAGGGGGCAGAAAGAATGTAAGAGCCAGAGGAAGAGTAGGACTCCTTACAATGTGCTCCTCCAGACACAAAATGGCCTGAATATCCATGATCTCACAGTGCCTGACACTACCTACACAAGACCATCATAATAGGAGGAAAAGATCATGACATCATACTGAAAAGAGAGACTGATTGAGAGGGAGAGGGGATATGATGGAGAGTGAAGTTTCAAAGGGGAAAGTAGGGGGGGGCAAGGGAAGTACCATGGGATGTTGTGTACAATTAAGGAAGTTGTCAATAAAAAAAATATTTTTTTTTGTAAAAGTAGAAACCTTATTACAAAGTCAAAATAGGGCTGGAGAGAATGGCTTAGTAGTTAAAGCACTTGCCAGTGAAGCCTCCAGGTTCAATTCAATTTCCCAGGACCTCTGTAAGCCAGATGCACAAGGTGGTGCATGCGTCTAGAGTTCATTTGCAGTGGCTAGAGGCCCTGGAGCATCCATTCTCTCTTCTCTTTCTCTCTTATAATTAAATAAATAAAAATAAAAAGTCAAAATAAGTAAGATTTGATTGATTTAAAAAGAACTACCATTTTACTTTGAAATTTTGATTTCATGAAATATTTAGAATTGTAAATAAATTAGCTTGGATTCATGTTGGATTCGACAGTGATGTGAGGGTGTTGAGACTCCAAATAAGGGAAGAGAAAATTTGGGTCTTGGGAATTTATAACCAAGTTGACACTGCCAAATAATCTGGTAATCCTAGAAGAGTCAAGAGAGGAATTTATACTATGGACATAGCTTTGATCCTGAAAAATATGGGGACCCATGGTGTATGATTTATCTATCAGAGAGACTGTGTGATATATTCTGTTTTAAAAGGTTTCACTTCCCATTCTGAGCAATGACAATAAAAGAGCAAATGTCTGTTTAATTCATGATTGTAGATGATCTTCAATGGTGCCCTTAGGAAGGATGGAGATATATATATATATATATATTAGAGAAGATAACAGAAAAAGCAAATAAATAAATGAACAAGGATGGTAGGTACATTTGCACATGTAATCAACACCTTGCTCTAACTACACAGTATCTGGATGATGAAAATGGAAATTGCTAACAACCCAAAATGGAAGCCCTTTCCTAACCTTGTCTGGATCCAGATACTTGTTCCACATTACCAATGCTTGCTTCTTGGCATCTAGTATTTTTCTTAAACAACTTTTCAGAAAGAAATTCAGCCTAGCGGAGGGAGAACAGTTATTCTCCATTTTTCTGGATCTCTTTTTTTGAGAGGTCTCATATAGCCCAGGCTGGCTATGTAGCTGACTTGCTGTGTAGCTGAGGATGACCTTGAACTCCTAATTTTCCTGTCTCTACCTCCCGAGTGCTGGAATTACAGACATGTTCCACAATGCTCAGTTCATATGGTGCTGGGGATTGGACTCAGGGCTTCATGCATGCTACATAAGCACTCTACCAAATGCCACATTCTCACCCCCTTTTGGGCTTTTCTTTTTACAGAGGATATTTCAGGTGCTCATACTGACAGGCTGCCTTTCTCAGTCATTCTCATGGTGACGAGTCGCCTACTCACTTTCTTATTCTATTCTTTCCTGGAGAAGACTTAGTGTCACTCACCATATGACAAGTGTGAGCTGGTGGGCATAGACAGCTCTGCATGTGTTGGTGTTGCTTTTCTTAGTTGAATCCAATAATGATTGAGAAAGAGAAGAACCTTTGCTGAATGATAAGATTTATTATATGGTCCTTAATAATCTTTTTTTTTTGTAGGTTAATTAGAGATACATGTAGTGAAGCCATTTACCTGTACACATAGCAGTTATTAAAGGCCATGATAGAGTAAAACATGCCCTAAGGTGTACTAGTGTTTGGATTTATTAAAAAATTTAATACTCATGTTGGGGAAATGGCTTAGCTGCTAAGGCATTTGCCTGCAAAGCCAAAGGACCCTGGTTTGATCCCCCAGGACCCATGTAAACCATATGCACAAGGGGGCTCATGTGTCTGGAGTTCGTTTGCAGTGACTGGAGACCCTGGCATGCCCATTCTCTCTATCTGCCCCTTCCTCTCTCTCTCAAATAAATAAATAAATAAAATATTTTAAAAAATCTAAAAAATAATACTCTGCTTTTCACAAGGGGTTCCTGCATGTAGGATTGCAGGAGAAGGATGGTTTGTCATTTGTCTTTCTATCTTTGGATCAGCCAGTGTTGTCTTCATTCCCTGGGAACATGTGTATATCTGACTCTTGGCAATACTAGACTCCGGTCACTCAAGTGACTCCATCATTCAACAGGGGAAGCTCTAATGATTTGCAGAGTTATGCAGTGCTTAGCTGCTAGCAGCTACCTCTGAGAGAGTATTTACAACCATATAGTTCACAAATGTAGCTCAAACCTATTAACTCTTTGCTAATGGGACCATAATTTAATATAAGTGCAAAGAGAAAATTCAATAATGCATGCATATAACATTAGGAGTTGAAAGCTGTGAGTCATTTTACTAAGGGCCTAATGATGCTAGTGGCTGCAATGTATTGATGAGCATCTGTGCTTGCATAGAACCCCCAGAAGTGAAATTGAGATATGTAAGTTAAACCACTGGCATTTCCAGATGATAATCTCTCAAATTCAAGGTAAGAGACCTTTTGATTCCACAAGTCACAAATTTCCCTGAGGGACTTCTTACAAACTAGATCTATGTCTAACTTGTTCCATCTGAACAGGAGTCCCAAACCATTATTGTCCATAGATTATTTTATAGTCTAATTTGTCTAGGAATTTTTTTTTTTACCCAATGTGTCCCTGACAGAAAGAAGGGGGTCAAGAACACACTAAGCTGGATGAGCCAGTTTTGGTTAAAATGTGGCCATATGTATTTTCCCAAGTACATAATTGCTAGGCTTTACTTGAAAATTCCAATTTAGTATCTATTAGAAATTCAAACTGTTAAATTTGGTTGGCATTAATAAAGGCCCAAAAGGCAAATGATGAGTGTTTGTAAAGACATCTAGGTCATTAGAACACAGCTTTTGGCTTCTAATGTTCAATGCATACATCATTGAGTTTACTAGAAACTCAGAAGATGAGTGTTTCTGAAGACAGCTAGTCCAGTCCCTCAATTCCAGGCAAAATATACATTGAGAGTTCAGTCTGCTAGGTAATACATATCAGACTGTAATACCCAGCCTTTACCATGAATCATGGATAATCCATTTTGTCTTATATCCAAAGGTTGACTGAAACAAATGGTGTCTACATATCAGATCTAAAAGCTGGCTATTGTTTGCCATGCCCAAGGTACATACTACCCACTTCTAGCGCACATTCCAGCATTCACACATCACACCTACATTTCTAACAGTGATGGTAGATAGGACACACTAGTATTCTCACTATGTGTGTGCAAATGTGTAAATATACATACATACATATACACTATGAATAAATAATATGTATATATTTTTAAAAATAAAATATGCTCTTGCCTTAGGTATATATTTTGAGAAGTATTTTTAAGTGCCAGATGAAATTAAGCAAAAAAGTGAATCTAGCTTTTAGATCACATTTTTGCCACCTTTGACCAATGGGTATCAGCCTCATGTGCCAAGGGCCAAATGCTATACCGCTCTCTAAAAAGTCAAAAGAGAATGGGTTTCAATTGTTCCCCATAATATAAAATTCCCCCCACCCTGTTCCACCAACCCCAACTCCCACCCTAACCAAAAGTATTTGTCACATCACATCTTTCATCTTTCTTTTACATGGCTGTCCTACCTTTCAGACAGTGTGCTTGTATAACCTCTCCAAATGACATGAAACCAAGTGGTCTGGTCTTCAAAGGGCAGAAGGGGCAAAGATATGCACCATTTCATTCTTTCCACTGCAATGATGCCCTTCCTGCTGGTAATTGTACAACCACATTCTTACCTTCAGGCTTTTCATTCCTGCTGCTCTTTCTGTAGCTCTGATGTTGGACATTTGGTCATTATTTTTAAGTAAGAAACATATTCATGTTATTGGGATAACACCATATGCAAATATTGCATCCTAATCATATAAATCATGTTAAGGCCATACAGTCATTTTTTTTTTTAAATCAGAGATTGGAATAATTAAAACATAGTTTCTTGCTGGTTTACATTTTTCCCCGATGGTAGAATGTTCTTTTTATTTTTATTTATTTATTTGAGAAAGGGAAAGAGGCAGAGAGAGAGAGAGAGAGAGAGAGAGAGAGAGAGAGAGAGAGGATGGACATGCCAGGGCTTCCAGCCACTGCAAATGTACTCCAGATGCATGCGTCCCCTTGTGCATCTGGCTTACGTGGTCCTGGGGAATCAAACCGAGGTCCTTTGGCTTTGCAGGCAAGTGCCTTAACAGCTAAGCCATCTCTCCAGCCCTAGAATGTATTCTTTAGCACCATTTGGCAAAATCAATGGTTTTGGAAGTCACTGGATTGGATCAGTTCTTATGGCAACAGGTCCCTTGCTTGAAGCAGCCATTTGAGAGAAAATGAGGATTTGCTCTTGGGAGGAAGACCTGAGTAAGTTCAAGGAGCAAATTTAGTCACTACCAGGAAAGAAAGTGTCAGGATCTTCATATTTCCAGGACGCAGTACCAGCACAGAAACATGCAAACCAACGAAGAGTATAATATACTCACCCTACTCCTTGATCCCAAACCAGTCTTGGGGATTCACAGGAACTTCTGCTAAGACCCAGGAAGTGCCATCGATCTGTAATGGTGCTTGCCTACACACATAACAGTGTCAATAAACAGTCACTGGGATCCATCTTAACCTTGGGCATCCAAAATGTCTACCTTTAGGAATGACTCCTGTCAAGTAAAATATCCATTTTGTTGCAGGTAAAGGCAGATGCAGATTCATATCCATTACTTAAAGCCCAAGAATATCAATTCTGGGTGTGGAAAAGAAGTGATTAAGAAATGGTGGTATAGAAGAGGAAAATTGTAGACATACACAGAATAAAAATACAATAAAACTGAAGATTTCATTTATGCATATGGGAAATACAGTTATAATCTCATTTGTCTAGGTTCTACCAACTATGAAGCTGAGGAAATTTGGAAAGAAGCTATCTCAAATTGTCAGTTTTTACCACCTTTGAATAGAAGACTTGCTAAGCAAATGTACGGGACTTAAAGAAAATATTGCTGGAGATAGAAAGAGAAACAATCCTGACTTCCTTAAGAGAACAAACTTTTTAACATACTTTAAAAGCACCCACATGAAACTAAATACAATTAATTTTAATTGTTGGCATTTGTTGAATCTATTGAGACAAATTTCCCATTTTTTCCCCAATGTGTGTGATGCACATTGGTCTATTTCTTCTAGTCCCTATATATTTTGTTTGCATTTCTTTTCTCAACGTGTTTTTATTATTTTATTTTTATTTATTTGAGAGAGAGTAAGAGAGATAATGGACATACCAGGGCCTCTAGCCACTGCAAACAAACTCCCGATGCATGCGCCACCATATGTATCTGGCTTATGGGGGTATTAGGGAATCAAACCTGTGTCCTTAGGCTTCGCAGGCAAGCACCTTAACTGTTAAGCCATCTCTCCTGCCCTCGTCTGCATTTCTTTATCAGGATTACATATTAATGATCATCCTATAATTTATTTAGTAATGGAAGCTTTACCTGCATAGCTTTTCCTTGTCTTTAATTTTTCTATATTCCTCACAAGTTAAGGCACCTGCCTGTTGCACAATTGTTATTGCAGCCAAATGATTCAGAATGGTTCCATTAAGCATTCTATCTCATTGTTCCCAAAGGCACACAAGATGCGCTGCTTCTCACCTTGGAAAATAGGAATATTAGAAGTGTCTTTAAATTCCTGAATAGAGCTAAAGCCAGATACAAATCTAGGCTAAGGTAAAGTTGGTTTCTGATAACACCTCAGTTACAAATGTTACAAATAACTTATTTCAGGGAACCTACTCTCTCTAGTAATGTAAAGCTAGATGGAAAAGCCAAACTGGCATCCTTTACTCATGATTAAGGAAGTGAAGTCAGATAGGTGTAAGGACTAGAAGAATGTAAAAATTTGAGATGATAAGTAGCTGGGGAAGGAGGCTGATGTCTCTATATAGACACTCAGATAAATCACCATTTTTCTGTGATTTACAGTGACAGATTTTCATCGACTCTGTTACAGATCCCTGATGTTCTGTGTTTATAGCTGACCCAATCTATAGGCTCCTCATTACTGCATGTACTATAATAAAGCACTAACAACACCAAGGGGTGATTTATAGGTTAAGCATCCCAAACCATAGTCTAACTTCCATGATCTTTGTGTGTGTATTTATAGTTCATCAAGGATTGATCAAGTCTGATACTATTAGTCCATGTTTGGAAAATTGGTAAAGCAAAACCGTGTTTTGGTTCTAGTCTGGATGTCTGGCTTAGGGGCTGCCTCAGTGACTGACCTTCCTTGTTCTTAATTCCCTGTGTTCAGGAAACCAAATAGAGTATCTGTTAGTTTAAGAACCTGCACATTTTCAATGGCCTGGAAAGTTGCTGGTTCTTTTCATAGCATAGCAAATTTTTTGTATTTTATTTATATTTATTTATTTGAGAGAAAGAGAGAGAGAGAGAGAGAGAGAGAGAGAGAGAGAATGGGTGTGGCAGGGGCCTCCAGCTGCTTCAAATGCAGCCACATGCGCCATCTTGTGCACCTGGCTTATGTGAGTCCTGGGAAATCAAAACTGGGTCCTTTGGCTTTGCGGGCAAGTGTCTTTAACTCTAAGATATCTTTCCAGCCCAGCATAGTAACTTTTTTCTATTTATATTCTTATTTTTTTTTAAATTTATTTTTACTAGTTATGGACATACTTAGTATGTAAACAACACATGTTGGTACCATCCTTTCCCTCATCCCTATCCCTTTTCCAAAGGGGCCCTCCTCATTGAGGATGCAGGTCATCCCCATGGGGGTTGTGGGTCATGCATTGTGGGGGCAGCAGTCAGTTATGGGGGAGAGGCAATGTTTCTGTGCATAATGTCCCAACTTGTGGTTTTAACAATCTTTATGCCCCCTCTTCCACAAAATTCCCTGACCCGTATTGAGTGTGTTTTAAATCTACTTTAGTGATGAGTTCTTAAGAGCCTCTGGATCTCTGGGTTAGTAGGTGTTGAGTGTCCCCAGTGTCTATCTCCTTCACCCATGTGCCAGCATAGTAACTTTTTAAAAATAGGCTCAGAATGTGTAATGTCTTATGACAGAGAGGAAAATGTCAACAATTTAACATAATTGTCCATTTAAGGGCTGCAGGAGCAAGACAGAAAGATAAGTAATACAGGTATTCCTTTCTCTCCTGGTTTCAGAGATAATAGGTATAAAAGTGTTTTGAAACAGTCCAAGTACTTATAGATGTTAGGCTTTGTGATTATCATCATTGTAGTAATCAGTGTTGAGGGCTAGAACTGCTTAAATACTCAATTTGCCTAGTAACCAAGGTAGTCAAGAACGAACCTGTTTCTTATGGAAACATTTGACTTTTCACATTGCAGCTGTGATAAATTGCTGTCTGAAATTTTTGTAAGAGGAGACCCTGTAAGTCAACAGAGATTTGTGATGGCACTGGCTGTGTGACCTTCTCAAGGTCACTACCATCTCTGGGTCTCAATTTCTCTGTGAAATGATAGTATAGTCACCAGTCAATTTGTGATGTTAACTGTGGACAGGATACAATAAAGAAGTGTAATTCTCAAGCTATTTTACTAATAGAGTAAAATTATATGATTTGTGCTAACAGAGGGGAAGGCTTGTCTGAATGAGTAAAGCAAATCCTGAATTACAAAATAAGTCTGAAGAATGACAGTTTTATTACTTTGTCTATTTTGTAATTCAAACTTTCTATAAAATATTGTCTTAGTGGATGTTCTCATGAGAACTATTTTAGCAGATAGATATATAATGAATATGATTATATCTGATAAGTGCTTCCACCATTTGATAAAGGGTTTGTTCTCTTAAGGAAATATTCAACAGTTGAGTCTAAACTCTTCATTTGCTTAACAAACCTCCCTTGTACACATCCATATTAAATTTAATTTGTAGAATGGTCCCTGTCTAGTTTATCGCAAATTATTAGAGATCTCCAAATTAATGAGGTTTCATTGTCATTTCTACTTTCTCCATTGCTTTGTGTTTGACATCACCACAAAGTTGTGGTAAGCCAGAGTCAAGTTCATCTCTTGACCTTTCTCTCGCTGACTCTCAAAAAAACAACAGGTAGCAAGAAGAAAGATGTTAAAGGCAGGATCCTTGGTAATCCATACACAGAAAAAGCAGTCGTTGGATGTGCAGCACTGATCATGCTATTATCTGTAGCTGAGAATAGGGTTGATTTATTTCAAAAGTTTGGCTGAAGGAATGACCAAGAAACATATCTGAAAGATGCCTGTCAGGTAGCAGTAGGTTAAAGGTGTTTGAAATAATTAGGATCTACTGAAATATTTTCTATTTGTATATCAAATTCCAGATAAACTGGAAATTGTGAACTCAATAAAACACTGAGGCAGTACTACTAGTCAATGACAAAAAGTGCTTGGTCGCAATAAGCAAAAAGTTGGTTTAACATTTTGGGGTCTTCATGATACCACAACATTTTGGTGCAAAGTCAAAATCAGCCAAATACATGTAGATTTTTTTTTTTTTGCATGTATAACATCAAATGCCTGGTTATTTGAAAACTTCTTGGCACTCGTGTCATGCAGATTATTCAAAGTCTTCTTGATTCAGTTCATGGCTCCCTTTTAGCACTGCTGAGTATGAATGATGAGGTCATGAGAGCAATGTATCCAATCCAGCTCAGTTTTCATTTGGCAACTCACTTCAGTAACAGAATTTGCTTCTCTGTAGCCTGCTAATAACAAGAGAAAAAGACCAGGAAGAAGATGCTAAATACTTTGGGCATCAGGCTAGCCATTGTGAAAATCAAATGAACCAAAAGCTTGGCTAAGTGGTCAGTGTCATCAGTTTACATTGGTGGGAAAGCAAGTCACTGCTTTTTGAAACATAGTAAAACCTTGATTAATTGCAATCCATAAGGGATGAAGGGGATTTTCAATAAGAATATTCATTTGTTTCATTCTTGGCTAACAACATGTTTTCATAAAATGCTTGTTTCCACTTTCTTGCCTCAGGAAAGCAGTCTCTAATGTCTGAGGGTCAATCCGGATGGAGAGACGTTTACAGGAGAAAGAGCTGAATGTGACCTAACCACAGTTATCTCTTGGCAACTGATTAAGAAAGATCACTTCCTTGAGGTCTTCTCTTTTTGGCTACTACTGATGTTTCTCATCAATTGGAAGTTCGAGGGGAGGGACACAATTCAGTTAGTTGATGTACTGGTTAGGCACATTCTTGTTAATCAAGGTTTTACAGTCAAAGGCCTTGCCAATGCCTAGTGAGATTATAAGCTGAAGTAGTTGTTTTTAAATTTATGTCTCTGAAAGTGCACTGGATCAGTGTTTCCAAACCCATAATATTTGCAGACTGGCAAATTAACTTTTCTGCCAGGATCCCGAGGGATGGAGAGGGAAAGAGAGGAGCAGAGGTACAACCACTTTCTCTGAAGGAGAAAAGTTTTCGCTTGCCTGCCTGTTGCTCTGTGGTTGGGAAACACTGTTCTTCATTTTAAGATGCCCATGGTATCTTGCTTGTACAAGAGTTCATCTCACATGCTTCAATATCATTCTTATGCCCCTTGGGCCATGGAGGATTCTGTTTTCAGGTCCTCTCCTATACTTACCCAACATGGCTTTCCATAACTCAGTATCTTGGCTTCTGAGTGAGCCCCTATTTCCGGCTTCTTGGATGCTGGCTATTCACTCATGCTAGTCCTGAAGAGTATTAGGAACCGAAGGAATGCCAAGTAAGATTGGTTTTCTCATGCTGGCAGCCTGGATAACAATTAGACCTACCTGCATCAAGAATATGGCTAAGGAGAAGCCAGATCAGGGATTGACACACACACACACACACACACACACACACACACACACACACAATATCACAGTTAGGCGACGCACATGTTGAAATACACAAAAGGTCTTTTGCAAGTCTTTGTATGTGATGACCTATTGAAGACAGACCCCATTTAACTTGAAATCGATCTGGATCTTTGGTTTTCAAGTTAAGTGGGGCCTGCTCAAATGGGCTACCACATATAGAGAGCAACATCTCATCACTCATACATATAATTGAAGAAGTTAGCCCTATTCAATCAACCTCTGTGAGCAAGCATCACACCCTAGAAAAAACAACTCTATCCTGCTTTTTTCATTGACCCAATGTCACACACCACTCTATTGACGTAGATGGAGAGTCACACAGGAATGCTGTGGGCTCTTGAAAGCCTAGGGTACTGAGCCCCATATCATGGCCTTTGTATGGCAACCAGTCTATTGTGTGAAGGGAGGGAAGGTGAGTGGACAGGGAGTCTCTGTCTGGGAGTTTAAGAAGGGACCCAAGTTAGATCAAAAAGTGTGGGCGATGCCCTGAAGTTATTCTGGTTCCCAAAGCTGCCAGGTAGGGGAATAACCTGGTCATCCTGCTTTATATGTGAGTCTTGTGCTCTCTCCTCAGTAATAAGATAACAGTCTTGCCGATTACTCGTCACTAAGGGTACCCGGTTGTGGTGACATTGAGGCTGACCTTGGAGTCACCGCCCCCGCTGCCGCACTCTCCTTTGTCGTACCACCATTTGTTTTTCAATTTGTCCAAGAGGCCTTGCTCATTCAGTTTTAATACTGCCAGGTTAACAGCATTTCTTGAAACGATAAAACATAACTTGTAAGAAAATGCACAAATGCTTAGGAAATCGTTAACGTATAAAAAGGAGCACAAGAGGACAAATTGGCTAAATTTCACAGAACGTGGAGCTATAAAAATGTCTGTACAGCAAATACAGGGTTAAATATTGGAAGGTGGCATGGAGGATAACATTTGCTCAAAACTGAAGTGTGCGGGATGGGGAAATTGTCTTTGAGAAAAAAAGTAACAAGAACACCACATCCATGCAATTAACATTCGTCACATATGGCACCATAACTTGGCTTTTACCATTTAAATTGAAAAAGCCGTTGAACTGTAAAATTAAAACAGCAACAAACAGTCAGAGAGGACAACACAGAGAGAGAACATTAAAATAAATGGATGCATTAAATAGATGAAACCATCATTTACCGTCTTATTTAACTCCATGGAATATTGTAGATTTTAAACTTTTAAAAGTTACCTCAAAATCCACAAGAAAGAAAATGACAACAAAATGCATCAGGGTAGGTGGAATACTATAACAACACGGATATTGTTATATTATTCCACCCACCTTAATGCTGAGCCTTTAGGGGTTGCCACACCATAGCCTTTGGAATCCAGATTTCCACCAACTTTCATCGTATCACATGGTTTTCTCTGCTCAATGTACTCGTTCATGGTTGACTCCAGCAGGAAGGCAAACTTTCCCTTGGACTTCCGCACTCGGGCCACCCCATCTGCTGTTGTTTTGGTAAACACAGATGGCTCTGCTGATTTCATGTAAGACCACATTTTCTCATACACAGCAATTTTAGATCTCTGCAACAAAGAAGTAAGAGTTCTTTGAAGGACCAGATATGATATCTAGAAGAGGCCTTAATATAGCAGTTTTTAAATATTTTTGTTACAATTCACAATAACAAAAACACATTACCCTGCAATCTACTAGATGTATTCAGATACATGTTTCTAAAACAGGCTTCTCAAAACCATCCTCATGCTTGCTTGCATGATGCTTTCTGGTGTTTTCTAATTCATTATACAAAAAAAAATTCTGCTTGGGCTGGAGAGATGGCTTAGCAGTTAAGATGTTTGCCTGCAAAACCAAAGGACCCAGGTTTGATTCCCCAGGACCCACGTAAGCTAGATGCACAAAGAGAACATGCGTCTGGAGTTCATTTGCAATGGCTACAGGCCCTGGCATGCCCACTCTCTCTCTATCTATTACTGTTCTCTCTCTCTCTCTCTGCTTGCAAATAAATTTAAAAAAATCTGCTCATGGTGGACTTAAATGAGTTCATGGCCTCAGTATTTGTTTACAGTCTAGCTTAAAAAGTACTTTCTTACTGAAATCTTCCACTCAATGAAGAAATCTATCCCCATGATATGCTATGTATTTATCCTGCATTTTCCAGGAAAAAAAAAGTGACTGGAACCATTATAGTCAGCTCACTCCAGCATGGGGCATGAGTTATGGTAAGAATGTTCAGACTGACCTTTGTTTCTCTAGAACTCCCTCCCTTAGCATGACCTGTCAGAGCTGTGTAAAGGAATTCTTCACGTTGTTCTGTATGATGAGCCTTCAAATATCACAAAGGCTTTATTATGTCCCTTCCTGATCTTTTCATTAGATGGCGCTCCACATACTGCTACTGTTTCCAGAACTCTCACAACTTTGTGCTTTCACCCATAGGCTCTTTCTAACTGGTGATGTCTCTTTTAATTAGAAGCCAACATGGAACTCCTGATGTATGACCATAATCAAATTAACAAGTCATTTACTTTTTACCATTGGAGCATTATTTTTCACCAATGCTATGTAAGGATCTATTAATGTACTTAGTCATACATCCATCATTACAACTTCTATTTATTGAGCACTTGCTATTGATAAAGCACCCTATTTGGGGATGTGACAAATAGAATAGAATGAATAGTGTTATCTCAATTCAAGCTTAGGCCTAACAAAAAGTTCTATCAATTCAAGTCACTTTTCTGGTGTTTTGAATGTGAAATTTCCTCCATAGGCTAGTGTGTTTGAGCACTTGGTCCCCAGCTGTTTGAGAAGGTTGTGGAACTTTTAGGAAGTGGAGGATTTCTGTAAGAAGTGTGTCACCAGGAGTGGCCCTTGTGTTACAACTTGACCCTGCTTGCTGTTCTCTCTCTTTACTTTCTTCATGCTGATGTGAAGATGTGATTCCAGTTTCTTACTCCTGCCTGTCATGCCAACCCTACTATGTACTCTATCCTCTGGAACTGAATTCAACCCTTTTCCTTCATAAGCTGCTTCTGGTTGAGTATTTTGTCTCAGCAATGAAAAGTAACTGATGTACACTAATCTTTGATATCTTAAATTAAGCATTTAATCCCATTAAATTTCATCTAAATTTAGATGGGTCTCAGAACATGTACTGAATGCTAATGTATCTTTAGATCTATGTTTATCACTGTTGAGAATGAGAATGTAAAGGAAGGCATGCCACAATATGGTGACTACTGAGGAGACTCAAAACTCGTCAATGTGATGAGAAGAAGTGACAGTTGAGTGCTCAGCACTAAATGAGACATCACTACCACACCATCCAAGGTTCATGGACTTTTGTAGAAGAGATGGCAGAAAGATTGTAAGAGACAAAGGATAGGGAGGAGTGCTTTGGAATGCTTTCTTCCAGGCATAAAATGGCAGTTGCATTCATGACCTCAAACTGGTTGTCTATACCTGCACAAGGCCTGCATAATATTGGGCCCATCAACTTGTCATCATGAGTGATAATGGAGGGTAAAAAAGAAGACACCAAAATGGAAGAAGTATTGGAAAAAAATAAGGGGTCCAGTAAAAGGGAGATAGTGAAGGGGTACAAAAGGAAGTAATGAGAGGATATTATAATCATAATACATTATGTACATTTTATGATAAATAATAATAATAATAATAATAATAATAATAAAAAGTTTAAGAAAGAATTACCAAAATGACTTCCAATTACCGAGAACTTCCAATAGAGTTGGTACCTGTGTCTTTAGGAATAAAAAGCCTAGAGAAAAACTCTAGGATGACATTTAATCAGAGGTGAGATATTATGGTGAAAACTTCAAACATATACCATGTTTTCAAGTATCCTTCCATGAGGTTTGATGGCACCCACTTCAGCCCATTTACTGCACTTTGGCAATAAATATGCATTGCATCTTTTGTGGGACCTGCTCAGAGCTGCCTACATAATTTCAGGATGCTCCATCTCCCAGAGTTACTTCCATGAAAATTAAGCCTTGTGCTTATGACAATCAGATCTCACTGTGTCACTGAAACTGTTTACAGAGATAGGGACATTCTGGCTTGTATAAAATACAATCAAAGATGCAAATATGGCCAAATCTGAATAAACAAAAGGGATAGTGGTAGGAAATGAATTTTTGGAAGAGAATCAGAGGTCAGATCTTGTAGCACCATGTAGGTCATGATGCTAAAAGTTGGGATCTAGGTCTGGAGAGATGGCTTAGCAGTCGGGACATTTGCTGCAAAGCCAAAATACCCTGGTTCAATTCCCCAGGACCCATGTAAACCAGATGCACAAGGAAGTGCATGTATCTGGAATTCGTTTGCATTGGCTGGAGGCCCTGACATGCCCATTCTCTTTCTCACTCTCTCTCTCTCTAATAAAAAGAAAGTTGGGAACTATTCTAGATAACATAAGAAACTTTTGGAAGATTTTGAGGAGTGTGATAAAATGTGATTAATATTTCAAGGATTGCTTTGTTTGTTGTATGGAGAATGGGATAGAAGATGGGACAAAGTAGAAGGGAAAACATTAGTTTGGAGGCTAGTGTAATATTCCAGGGGCAAATGATTATAATTTGGACTAGGGTGGAAGCAATGGAGGTGGTTGACATTAAGAGGCTGTATTCAAGATCTGTTTTGAGGAAACAAAAACATGCCTTGCTGATGGACATCTCTAATGGATGGACCTATAGATAAAACATTTCCAAACCAAACTTACTATCTTCATTATAAAATCTGACTCCCATGATTTAGAGGTTAATGTGCTTGCCTGTGAAGCCTAAAGACCCAGATTTGAGTCCCCAGTACCCACATAAGTCAGATGCATATGATGGTACATGTGTCTAGAGTTTGTTTGCAGTGGCTAGAGGCCCTTGCACACCCATTTGTTCTCTCTATCTGCTTCTCTCTTTCTCTCTCATAAGTAAAAAATAAAATACAAAAATTAAAAAAAAATACCTGGCTCTCCTTCCATCTGCTGCCAGTTAACCACTGAACATCAATCTAGAAGGTTTGGTTTTACTCTTCCCTAAGCCCCTCATCACACTGCATTTATTTGAGTGTAGATATGGATATAAAGTCTGTCTTTTTGTCTTTCCACTATCATTATCATTAACCTCCCTAGGTTAGGCCCTCATCAATTTTTTTTCTGGACTCTGTTACTTCTTAATTCTTCTACCTACTTAATGTCTCTACTCAACTTACTCTCCAGTAATCCTTCCAAAATGCACATCTGAACATGTTACCTCCATGTTTAAAATACTCTAATATTTCCTTAATGTCTGCAGGACAAAATTCAAACTCTTAAATGTGATACCAAAGAGCTCATGCTCATGGCTATACTCTCCTGTCATACACTTACAGTGCACTCCTGACCGTCCAGTGAGGTCAGCCATATAGTTTCATGTCTGGTGTCTTTGATTATGTTTTTGCTTCTGCCTGAATTACCTTAATTCTTCCTCTGAGATCCAGAACTGATATTAAGTCTTCTATGAAATCTTTCCTGTTCCCACAGAAGTATTTCCTCGATTCTTGCTCATACCTTTGCTATAGAGCTCACTGTGTATTGCATTAAGATGAGTTGGCTATTTGTCTATCCTCCCTTTGTTACTTGAGCACTACTTAATGACAAAGCCTATGCCTTATTTATTTTGGTATCCATCTTGGCAGCCAGCACAATGCCTGACACATGGCAGCCACAAAAATAGGTGTGTTTAAGAACAAGCTTAGGCATGATCAGTGTGACAATCAGATTGTTGACCAGAGATATTGGAAGGTTGATTAAAAATGGCCACTACTGCTAGCTTTATCATACTGTAGAAACCTAGAGCTTATGTTTTTCTAAAGAGTGTTGGGTCTTGTTTCCTGCTAAACCACCGAAGATACGTGCTTTGCAAACCCCTTTAAAATATTACTTAGGGGGCTGGAGAGATTGTTCGGCAGTTACCGCACTTGCCTGCAGTGCTTAAAAACCCAGATTCAATTCCTCAGTCCCCATGTAAAGCCAGATGCACAAAGTGGTACATACAACTGGAGTTTGTTTCCAGTGGCTGGAGGCCCTGGTCTGCCTATTTTTTTTTCTCTCTCTCCTTGCAAGTAAACAAATAAAATATTTAAAGAAATAAAAAAAAATTAGTAGCTGGGTGTGGTGGGGCATGCCTGTAATCCTAGCACTTGAGAGGATGAGGCAAGATTGGGAGGTCAAGGCCAGAAAAATTCTACTTAATCTACCTTTGCCACTTATATCAACAACTTTCTCTTATTAGTCTATAATAGTCAAAGTCTTTGTTTGAATGAAACCTTGTCCAAAGACATATATTCTCATATTTTCCATCATCTCCATTGGATACATAAAGCAGCTTCTATGCATCACAATGAAATACAATGCAGTGACCTTATTTCAGTAGCAATTTCTATTCTATTGTCCAAAGAATTAAGAAAAAGCAAATAACTCAGGTACACAAAAGGTATAAAGTAATGTAAAAATGCCTGTGCACTTGTCAGAGAGATTAAGGAATTAAACATTATGCTGTTAAAGTCTGCTTATCTGTTTTCAATAGTCATGTGCCTCTCCCTATTTACAAAAGTAAAATGCATTTTATTTTTAAACTTTGTTTAATATTTTGTGTGTAGTGTGTGGTGTGCTTGTGTGTGTGCACATGTGCGTGCATGTGCACAGAAGTGTGCACCCTGTACACTTGGCTGCGGAGGCCAGAGGAGGAAGCTGGGTGTCCTCTTTTGCTACACTTCCACTTATTTCCCTGATACAGTTTCTCGCTGAACCCAGAGCTCACTGTTTTATTATTTTTTTTCTTAGACTGGCTGACTATGCAACCCCAGTCAATCCCCCTGTCTCTTTTCCCCTCAGAACATGGGTTATAGACATGAAGGGCTGTACTTGGCTTTTTTATGTGGGTGCTGGGGATCAAACATACCTCTTCATGCTTACACAGCAAGTACTCCAGCACTGAGTCATCTCCCCAGCCCTAGTAAGAATTATTTTAATTTTGTCTTTATTTCCCTCTTGCACCACATTGTGTCTTTATCAGAATAAAATCTCTCTCTCTCTCTCTTTTTTTTTTTTTTTGGTTTTTCGAGGTAGGGTCTCACTCTGGCCCAGGCTGACCTGGAATTAACTATGTAGTCTCAGGGTGGCCTTGAACTCACTGCGATACTCCTACCTCTGCCTCCCGAGTGCTGGGATTAAAGGCGTGCACAACCACTCCTGGATCTCTCTCTGTCTTTTTCGAGGTAGGGTCCCGCTCTAGCCCAGGCTGACGTGGAATTCACTATGTAGTTTCAGGGTGGATTTGAACTCATGGTGATCTCCCTACCTCTGCCTCCTGAGTACTGGGATTAAAGGCATGCGCCACCATGTACAGCTAAAATCTCTTTTTGAATGGCTGTGTAACACATCAATCTATGAATATACTATACATTATTTATGCAATATTCTTTTTGACATTATAGACAACATTGTGGTAGGCATGTATTTTTGTGTAGATGTTTTATATTTTTCATTTTGGCCTAATCAGATCTGAGTGTACAGTTGGTGATGAATTTTCCAGAACAATTTGTCACACTATTTGCAAACAGGCCACTGATTTCAAAAATACATTTATAAACTGAGGGTAGAGGGGTTCATGAATTTTGATCTAAACACATTCTACTTTGGACTAATTTACTTCATCATTTACTTGAGTTCTTTGATTGCTGACACAGGTTAAAAGGTTTATTCCTTTAGGTTAATGATGCATTTCTAGTAGAATAAACAACAGTGCTTTAAACACATGTTCTGTAAATGTAGCAGTGGTTTTTTTTTTTTTGTTGTTGTTTGTTTGTTTGTTTTTTGTTTTTTTGAGGTAGGGTCTTACTTTAGCCCAAGGTGAACTGGAATTCACTATGTAGTCTCAAGCTGGCCTTGAGTTCACAGCAATCTTCCTACCTCTGCCTCCCAAGTGCTGAGATTAAAGGTGTGCACCCACTATGCCTGGAAGTAGCAGGTTTTAATGAATACACTAGTGACAAGTTAGAGGCTGAAGTAACTGGGCCCTGGTTGATGACTACCCTCTGAATGAGGTTAAATGAAGGAGAAAGAAAAAAATATTAAGATAAACCATTTATCTTTGTAACTAGTATTTATGTGAGACTATGCCATTCAGATGAAAAAGAAAAAAAAAGAGAATTTTCTCTATTTTTTTGAAGTCTATATTATTTTGGCTCAAATACCAAAGGCAATAGAAGGCATTGAATCTTAGTTCAATTATCTGGGAGAAATTAAAAAAATTACAGCAGGATGTGTAATAACACGTTCATTTGTCTCCAACCTGCCACGACTCGTTTCTTTCATCCCACAGAGCACCATTTTGTGTCAAAAAAGAAAAGAAACAAAAACATTGTGCAGTGAAGCCATGGGACATTTTCATAGCACTGCTAGATAACTGGAAAATAAAATCCAAAAGAGAAATGCATGAATGTAGAAGAAACAGATTAATCCACTATAGTGGATAAGGTAGTGCTGAAGCACTAATGGGGCCAACAGCCATTCATCCAAATGTTTTTAATAAAGCTCAAAGGTTAAAGATACAGAGAAATTATTTTTTATGGAGGTAAAACCTTGAATCTTGGGCTCTGCAAGTTTGGTATGTGGAAGCAAATGATTATTGAGTCACTTGTCACTAAGGCTACCACTCTTTGTAGCTCTTTGTAATGGTGATGATTGCCCTAAAGCACAGTGTATCCAGTAGCTGTCCATCTATAACAGTATTTTGTAGATGCAGGTAAGTACCTGCTGTGGGTAAGAGTGTGGAGGTAGAGGCTGGGGAGATGGCTCAGTGGGCAAAGGCAAGGTAGCTAAGAGTTCTGGCATGTATGGGAAAAATAAATTGCAATTTCAGCACAATAGTTACCTGTGGAGTTAGGACAAACAGAAGAGGGCAGCTTCATTTGGGGAGACAGCTCAGTGGGTAAAGTGCTTGCTACATAGGCATGATCACCTATGTTTGGTTCCATAGATCCCACATAAAATTCCAGCCATGGTAGTGTGTGGCCGTAATTCCAGCACTGGGGAGGCAGACAGGGAGGGACTCACTGGCTAGCTAATCAGTCAGAAAATTTGTCTCAAAAAATAGGGTGGAGTATGACTAAGGAAGACACTCAATGTTGATTGCTAGTCTCCCCATGCAAGTGCAAACACACACATGTGTGCCCATTCACATATGAACACACACACACACACACACACACACACACACACACCACCATATATAAACATGCAAAAATAAGAGTGTGCAGTAATACTACTTGGGTTTGAAACCTTCCCACCTTCTTGTCAGATGCATAAATTATTCAGCCTCTGTGGTGGTTTGACTGTGAATGTATGTCCCCCATAGACTCAGGTGTTTTATTAAACTTGTAACTTGGGTCTCCAGCTTCCTGGATGGAAGAGGTGTCACTGGGGGTGGATCCTTGGCTCCAGCCCTAAGATATCACTGGGAGAGGATATGAATCCAGCCAAAAACGTAGGAGAGCAATCTGAACTCTGGCGAGTTTTGTACTTGCTGATTTGGGGGTTTTGCTGGCGTTTTGATGTTTTCATTCTGCTTGGATCTGTGAAAGGGGCCCAGCTTCTTCTACCATTGATGGAATGTCTACTTGTATCTGTAAGCCTGGAATAAATCCCTTCCTCCCATAAACTGTGCCTGTTTGGATGTTCATCTCAGCAATGTGGAACTGACTATAATAGCCTCTATGTCCCAAATATATTATATGTAAAAACATGGGATGATTTTTAAATATGTACTTCAGAGGATTAGTAGAAATTAAATGTGTTGCTACGGTTATATTTTGGTGCTCAAGATCAAACTCATGGCTATGTGTTTGTTAGGTAAGTTTTCTATCACTGAGCTAAATCCAATGCAGCCTTAGTAGAGTGCCTAGAACACAGGATGTGGTGAGAAACATTTGTTTTTATAGTAAAGACAGGGTAATTTGTTTTGGTGGCAGATATTATTATTATTATTTTTGTTTTTTCGAGCTAGTGTCTCACTTTCTAGCCCAGGCTGACCTGGAACTCACTATGTAGTCTCAGGGTAGCCTTGAACTCATGGCAATCCTCCTATCTCTGCCTCCCGAGTGCTTGGATTAAAGGCATGTACCACCACAACCAGCTCTAATGTCATTTCAATAGCATCATAAATTATTTTGGCCCCATGTTTGCAGAATCATTACTTCATTTTATGAAGGCTATCATATGCTCAAGTATTATTAGCATACTTCAGTCTCTAGGCATTTCCTTGTAGAATGCTCTTGGTCGTCCACTAACAGAAATCATTATCATTTGACTTTTATTTTTAGAATCGTGTTAGTGGAGAAAAATGGGTGCTATGGTAATTTTATCATTTTATGTTTTGTCGTTTATTTGAGATTTATTTATACATTAAAATCTTCACTAATCAGAATACTATTACTGAGGAAATCTCGTGGATGAATGTTTCTACTTTAACTAGGAGTTAAAATAGAATATCTACTTGGTCTTTAGAACGTCAAGTTTGAGTCACTAGAATAATACAACATTAGAGGCATCTTCAAAGTCATCTTGTTCAGCCTCCCACCCGATGAAGCAACACCTTCTTTGTTCAAATGCCTCTACTGATGAGGAACTCCTTATGTCACAGTGCTTTATTCTGTGGTGGGGTAGATTAAGTTGACAGAAAGGCCTTTTTGTTTGGTGGATCTTGTTAATATAGCCTTTCTTTTCCAATCCTATATCTGTCTTTTGCCTGAATTGGGTACCCTCTCATCTTTTTTTTCCATTTTCCTACTGCAGGTGGCACCAATTATGTTTATTAAGAATGGAAATCCTCAGACAAATCTGAACCCTTGAGGGTAGCAATCATGTCATATTTGTCTCTGCCTCTCCAATGTGTAGCATAATGCCTAGCATGTGGTGACTTCTCAGTATGGGTCTGTGGAATGGATGACTATTAAAACTGAAATGCCATCCACTACATCTAGTTCATCCCATTTCAGTGGTTTAGAGTAAAAATGCTTTCTTTCTCTCATAATGTACAACCTGAAGTGTACCACCACACAGTTACCTGTTTTTTTCTTGTACAGGGTCAGCATTTAAGGACCTCATTTTGTTGCTTATCTGACATAAATCTCAGTCAGCTCCTCTTTTCTGGTCATAATAGTTTAAATACCTGTGAATTTTCCAAAGTCTGCTCTTAAAATATGCCACTAGAATTGACCACAAATATGCTTCATAGAATGACACTAGTACAAAGGGCAATACAAATATTTTCTCATGATCTAGACATGAATACAATTTTTCCATGCAACAACAGACACTTTCCTATATGTTGATAATCCTGAATTAGCTGAACTAAATGAAGCAGGCCAATAAGTTATCAACAGAAGCACAATATATAAATTCACTTTATGGTATTAATTTACTGTCAGGGTACTAAGTATTTTATTATTTACAAGGAGAGTAGTTTTGGTGTAACCTCTTTGTCCAAAAGTGTGTATAGTATGAAGGAAAGGCCAGGGAAGATGACTTTGTACCCAATGTTCTTAAAGAGAGAATTGAATTTATTTGGCTATTATTGTAGTCACTATGCCTATATTGTCCACTGCCATTGCTGCATGTTCAGGACTAGCCTTCTCCATAAATGCCAAGACAGCCTAGATTTGACTTTGGGGTGCTCAACTTACACCCTTCCCCTATTTCACCATCTACCTCCCTCAGCAATACAGCCATATCTCTTTTCTGGTGTCAGCAGTCTTAATCCTCATGAAGGGGCTCACTGATATTATAAGGGCTTTTGTTATTCCTGAGTAAGGTATCATTTTTATTTGAACAGGGATTCCTATCCCCAGAAGGAGAGTAGGCTTCTTGACAGTATGAAAAATGCCTTTTATGGGCTAGAAAAAAACAGCCCTGGGTATTACACAGTAAGAAAGGAAAGGAAGGCAAGAGTTCCAAGTGAAATGACTTCCCCTCATTCATTTTCATTTCTCTAACTTCACTATGAATCACTTATTGCTTGACATTTGGTCAGTTTCTACTCTAGACTGAACCTGAATCTGGTTTTCCTTCTGAGTCATTTAGCCCCTTATGAAGTTTCTACTTTTGATAAATGTTCAGGTAACATTGCTAGCTGGAATAAATTCCAAAGGGTAGCTTTGGGCTTCATTCTGCCTGGACTGGTTACTTACAGAACCCATGTACCTCATTTGCCCTCCTAAACATTTAGAAACAAATGCTGCCTCACAGCGTTTATCAAATATAGGGATTTGGATAAGTGACCCTTATACGGTCACCTTTCCTCCTTTCCCCCTCTCTCCCTCTTTGTCTTTTCTAATATTGGGTGAAATTAGAAGGGGAACAATGTTCTGGTGTGCCCAATTGGGGTGGTTGGAGTAGTACACTAGGGGGAGAGTTAAAGAATGGATAGGGTAGGTCTATTCTCAAGTTCTGTAACATATTTAGAAGTTTAGATCCACATGTTTTTGTTTCTTCCAGACAGGGTCTTGATAGATAGCCCAGGCTGGCCTGGAACTCATTATGTAGTGGTCCTCCTGCCTCGGCTTTCTCAGTGCTGGGATTGTAAATGTTTACTACCAGAAACTGCTCCATAAATTTAAACTGTGACCCAGACCATGGAAATTTCCAATGGTAGGTTTAGAACCATGAAGGGGAAATTTTTTTTGGCAAGAATATTGTTTGCCATACAATCTGACAGGCATTTCACTTCCTTATTTGAAGAGCCCTTAGGTATGCGATTACTAGAAACAGAACAAAGTTGGATATCTTTAAGGTTTTTATTGGCTTATACTTTTCTGGCAAGGTGATTTGACACACATCATCATCTCATTTCTTCCCCCAAAAAACCCTGGGAGGGGATGGAGAGATTGTTCAATGATTAAGACACTTGCCTGCAAAGCCTAAGGATTCCCAGTACTCACATAAAGCCAGATACGCTAAGTGGCACATGCATCTGTAGTTAATTTGCAGTGTCAGGAAGCCCTTGCAGTCCATACTCACTGTCTCTGTGTCTGCCTCTTTTTTTTTAACTCTCTCTCAAATAAACAAAATATTTTGTTGTTTTTTTTTCTTGAGTCTGTTTTGTTTTTTACTTTTTCTTTTTTTACTTAGTTATGGACATACTCAGTGTGTAAACAGCACATGTTGGTACCATCCTTACCCTCATCTCTGTCTCCCCTCTGAATGGACCCTCCTCATTGGTTATGCCTGTTATCCCCCTGAGGACTGTGGGTTGTGCATTGTGGGGGTAGCCATCAGTTATGGGGAAGAGGCAATGTCTCTTTGCATAATGTCCCAGCTTGTGGCTCTAACAATCTTTCTGCCCCCTCTTCTGCAAATTTCCCTGAGCCATGTTGGGTTTGTTTTAGGTTTACTTCAGTGATAGGCTCTTGGGAGCCTCTGTGTTTCTGGATCTCTGATTTGGGAGGAGTTGAATGTTCTCTGTGTCTATCTCCTTCACCCTTCTGCTGCTACCAGGTTCACCAAGAAAGCAGCACTATTTCTCATTTCCCCAATTACTCTATGGTTTCAGCTCGGGCCCTGGTGAAGTGCGATGGGCTGATTCTCTCCTCAGGTTCTGTGTCCATCTGAAAAAGAGAAGTAGATTCTCCAACAGAGAGTGAAGTCAGCACCAGATAAATGGGATAACCATTGTTAGTTTAGAGAGAATTTAATAGGTGTAGGCTCTTTTGTAGCCCAAGATTGGTGGGAGCTTGATATCAGAGAGTAAACTCACTATTTGGATATGATTCTGACTTGTTTCCCAGTTCCAGCTATGGGTTCCTTTCCACTGAGTGGATCTGTTAGCCAATCCAAGAGCAGTTGGTTACCCACCATGGCTGTGTGCCACTATTGCACTTGGGTGAGCATCACATCAGGTTGTTTGCTGCTGAGTAATTTAGAAGTCTAGTTGCTCAGACAGATGTTGGCCATTTTCCCCCAGTAGCTCATGTAGCACCTTCTGGCACTAGACTAGCTAACTGTCTGGGGACTGGCTGTCTTCCAGATTCCAGCCAGGTCTCTCCATTCTCCATATTCTGCACCAACAGCACATGGTGTCTTCAGCAGTAGGGTCTTACCATTAACCTTTGGTGGGTAATCAAGCTCTCTGACAGAACTCTGTCTTCTTTTGGGAAAAATTGTAGGTCTCTCTGATCAACAGCTGATTGTGGATGTTAACTGCATCCTGGTACTGGGAGTTACCGGCCAGCGCCAAGGGAAAAGAAGGAAGAAAAAGATAGGTAATATAAAAGAGAAAGAAGAGAGAGCAAGAGAAGAGAGCGAGAGAGCGAGAGAGCGAGAGAGAGAGAGAGAGAGAGAGAGAGAGAGAGAGAGAGAGAAGAAAATTAAGGTTAGGCTTCATCTTACACTCTCCAAGGCCCTTTGATTCAGGTGTTCCCTCTAAGGTCCTGATGAGGGTTAAACCTTTTCCTCTTCCAAGATATAGGATTTTATGGTACCATTTCCATTTGGGTCCAGTTTTGTGTCCCCCCAACTCTTACCTTCCCCTCCAGCCCCACCCTACCTATTGTCTGGTCCTTGAGATTCCTATTAGGTATGTCAGCATCTTGGGCTGATCCAGATTAGGAGCCACAAATAGGTGACACCATATGATGATTGTCTTTCTGTGATTGGGTGAGTTTGCTGAAAATGATCAGTTCCAAGTTTGACCATTTTCTACAAATTTCATTGTGTTATTTTTTTCTAACTGCTGAGCAGAATTCCATCGTGTAGATATACCACATCTTGGTAATCCATTTGTCCAATGATGGACATCTTGGTTGATTCTAGTTCTTAGCTATTATGAATTGAGCAGCTATAAACATGGTTGAGCAAATATCTCTGAACTGAAGCTTGCAGCTTTTAGGGTAACTGCCCAGTAAGGGAATAACTGGGTCTGTTGGTAACTCTATAGTCATCCTTTTTAGGAGTCTCCATATTGCTGGTTGTACCAGCTTACATCCCCACCAACAGTGAAGGAGGGTTCCTCGTTTTCCACAACCTCACCAGCATTTGTTGTCATTTGATTTTTTAATGTTAGCTATCCTTACTGAGGTAAGGTGGAATCTCATAGTTGTTTTAAATTGCATTTCCATGATGATTAGGGATGTTGAACATTTTCTTAAGTGTGTGTTTGCCATTTGCATTTCTTCCTCTGAGCACTCCCTGTTCAGTTCTCTTCCCCACTTTATGAGTGGTTTTTCTTTGCTTTTTTATTGTTTACATTTCTGAATTCTTTGTAGAGTCTAGAAATTAGGCCTCTGTCAGTTGTATAGCTGGAAAAAATTTTTTCCCATTCTGTGTGTAGTCAACTGGCTCTGCTTATTGTATGTTTGTGAAAAAGCTTTTCAGCTTCCTGAGATCCCAATGGTTGCGTGATTGTTTAAGTTCCTAAGCTACTGGGGTTTTGTTCAGGAAGTCATTTCCTATTCCTATATTGTGGAAAGTTTCTCCTGTTTTTTCTTGCAGTAGTAGCAGTTTCCCATCTTGTATTGAGGTCTTTGGTCCATTTGGACTTGATTTTTGTGCATGGTGAAATGAGTGGATTGAGTTCCATTTTCCTGCATATGGTTATCCAGTTTGTCCAGCACCATTTGTTGAAGATGTTGTCTATTTTTCCAGTCTATATTGTTAGGGCTTTTGTTCAAGACCAAGTAGCTGCAGTTACTTGACTTAAAGTCTGGATCCTCTATTCTGTTCCATTGGTCTAAAATCCTGTTTTTATGCCAGTATCATGTTATATTTATTATTATGGCTTTGTAATATAGGTTTAGATCAGGTATAGTGATGTCTCCAGAGTTGTTTCTTTTGCTGAGGATATACTTGGATATCTGAGGCCTGCTTCCATTCCATATGAATTCTGGGATCATTTTTTATAACTCTGTGAAGAAAAATTCTGGGAATTTTATTGGTATTGCATTAAATCTGTATATTGCTTTTGTTAGGATTGCCATTTTCACAATGTTAATTCTGACTATCCAGGAGCAGGAGCATGGGACATTTTCCATTTTCTCAAGTCCTCCTCAATTTCTTTCTTGAGTGTTTTTATGTTTTCATTATATGCATCTTTCATATCCTTGGTTAGTGTTATTCCAAGGTACTTTAATTTTTTGTTGCTATTGGAAATGAGACAATGTTGCTAATTTCTTTCTCTGTATCTTTGTACTTTGCATATGTAAAGGCTACTGATTTTTGTGCATTGGTTTTGTATCCTGCTACTTTGCTGAAGAAATTAATCACCTTTAAGAGTGTTGAGGTGGAGGTTCTCCAGTCACTTATGTATACAATCATGTCATATGCAAACAGGACTAACTTAACTTCTTCCTTTCCAATTTGTATCCCTTTTATTTCTTTCTCCTGTCTTATTGCTTGGGCGAGGACTGCTAGTACTATGTTGAAGAGCAGAGGTGAGAATGGGCACCCCTGTCTTGTTCCTGATCTCAATGGGAATTCCTCAAGTCTCTCCCAATTAAGTATTATTTGGGCTTTAGGTGCTTTATACACAGCCTTTATTATGTTGATATATAAACCCTCCATGCTTATTCTCTCCAACATTTTGATCATGAAGTGATGTTGTATTTTGTTGAAGGCCTTTTCTGCATCTATTGAAATGATCATGTGGTTTTGTGTTTAATCTTATTTATGTGGTGTATTACATTGGCAGATTTCCATATGTCGAACCAATCCTTCATTCCTGGGATGAAGCCTAGTTGATCAAGGTGGATAATGCTTTCAATGTGTTGTTTAATTCAGTTTGTGAAGATTTTGTTCAGGATCTTTGTGTCTAAGTTCATCAGGGAAATAGGCTTATAGTTTTCTTTTCTTGTTGTATCTCTGTCTGATTTTAGTATTAGGGTGATACTAGCTACACAAAAGGAGTTGGGGAGTTTTCCCCGTTCTCTGATAATTTGGCACAGTTTGAAAAAAATTGGTTTCACTTCTTCCATGAAGATTTGATAGAATTTGGTTGAGAAGCCATCTCGTCCTGGACTCTTCTTTTTGGGGAGGTTTTTGATTACCTTTTCAATTTTTATGGGTGTGATAGGTTTGTTTAGGAGATTAATCTGCTCTTAGTTTAGCTTTGGTAGGTGGTATGTGTCCAGGAATTCATCCATTTCCTCCAGATTATCCAATTTTGTGAAGTAGAGGCTTTGGAAATAAGTCCTGATTATTCTTCCAACTTTACTTATGTCTGTTGTGATCTCTCAGTTTTCAATTCTAATTTTGTTAATTTGTAGTATCTCTCTCTCTCTCTCTCTTTTTTTTGCTTGATCAAATTGGCCAGGGCTTTGTCAATCTTGTTAATTTTTTCAAAGAACCAGCTCTTTGTTTCATCAATTTTCTTAATTGTTTCCTTAGTTTCCAATTAATTAATTTCTGCTCTGATCTTAATTATTTCTTTCTGTCTGGAGCTTTTTGGGTTGGATTCTTCTTGTTTTTCCAATGCCTTTAGGTGGATGGTTAGGTTATTGATTTGGAATTTCTCTGTTTTAGTTATGAAGGCATTTAGTGCTATGAATTTTCCCCTAAGGACTGTCTTAATTGTGTCCCATATGTTTTGGTATGATGTGTTCCCATTGTCATTCAATTCTAGAAATTTTGTAGTTTCACTTTTTTCATCCTCTACTCATTTATTGTTTAAAAGTGTGTTGTTCAGGGCTGGTGAGATGGCTTAGTGGTTAAAGTGCTTGCCTACAAAGCCAAAGGACCTTGGTTCGATTCCCCAGGTCCCATGTTATCCAGATGCACAAGGTTGAGCATGCATCTAGAGTTCATTTGCAGTAGCTGGAAGCCCTGGTGTGCCTATTCTCTCTCTCTCTCCTCTCTCTCCCTCCTTTTCTCTTTCAAATAAGTAAATAGAAATGAAATATTAAAAAAATATTTTTTAAAAAGTGTGTTGTTAGTCTTCAGGAGCTGATGGAGTTCCTGGCACATCTCTTGTTGTTAATTTCTAGCATTACAGCATTGTGATCTGATATCATGCAGGAAATTATGTTGATTTTCCTAAATATATGGAGATAGGTTTTATAGCCTAGTATAAGATCTATTTTAGAGAAGGTTCCATGGGCTGCTTAGTAGAATGTGTATTCTGTAGATTTGGGGTAGAATGTTCTGTACATGTCAGTTAGGTCTAGTTGATCTATGGTGTTGTTGAGCTCTCTTACTTCCCTGTTGATTTTCTGTTTGGATGATCTATCTGTTGCTGATAATGGAGTACTGAAGTCCCAGAGTATGATGGTGTTGATGGTTATTTCTGTCTTGTTGTTAAGTAGGTTTTGTTTTATGAATTGTAGTGCACCTGTGTTTGGTGCATAAAGATTGTTGATTGTGATATCCTTTTGTTGGATCCTTCCCTTGATAAGTAACAAGTGTCCTTCTTTGTCTTTTTTGATTACTTTTGGTTTGAAGTCTATTTTTTCTCATATTAGTATAACAACACCTGCTTATTTCTTATTTCCATTTGGTTGGAATATCATTTTCCACCCTTTCACCCTGAGGTGGTGTCTGTCTTTAGTGGTGAGGTGGGTTTCTTGAAGACAGCAGATTGAGGTGTCTAATTTTCTGATCTACCCTGTTAGCTTATGTCTCTTGATGGGTGAATTAAGGCCATTAATGTTTAGGGTAATAACTGAGGTTTGATTTAATCCCTGCCATATTATGGTGGTTTATGTGGTTTGGTGTTTTCTTGGACTTTGTAGTTTTTTGTGCCTTCTCTGAGTTTGGTTATTATGATCTGCTTCTTGTAGGTCCTTGAGATTAGTTGTTTGACTCTTCTGTGTGGAGAATTCCCTGAAGTACTCTCTGTAGGTTTGACTTTGTGTTCATATAGTTGTAGAGCTGACTTTTATTGAGGAAAGTTTTTCTTTCACTATCTGTTATGAGGGATACTTTTGCTCAGTAGAGTAGTGTGGGTTGGAAGCCATAAGTTCTTAGACTTTGCAGTATTCCATTCCAGGCCCTTCTCGCTTTCAGGGTTTCCATTGAGAAGTCTGAAGTAATTCTCATGGGGTTTCCTTTATATATAATGTGTTGTTTCTCTCTAGTTGGTTTTAGGACTTTTTCTTTGATATCGATGTTTAGAGTCTTAATGATAATATGTCTTGGAGAATTTCTCCTTTGGTCCAGTCTGTTTGGAGTTCTGTTAGCTTCTTGTATCTTGATGGGACTCTCTTTTGAGAGGGTGGGAAGAGTTTCCTCAATCATTTTGTCGAAAAAGTTCTCCATGTCTTTGGTATGATTCTTCCCCTTCTGGTATTACCATGATCCCAGTGTTGGGATGTTTAAGGGTATCCCACAGTTCCCTCATATTCTGTTCACAAAAATTTTTGAACTTATTCTAATTTTTGGATTCACAAACTATTTCTTCTGTCTTGTCTCCCAGTTCTGAGGTTTTGTCTTCCACATGACTGACTCTGTTCTTGAGAGCTTCTTTAGAGGTTTGGAATTGTTCAATTTGGTTTGTATTTTCTATTGCCTTTTTATGTATACTATCCATCCCTCTGTTGAGTTGCCTTTTCATGACATTTTCTGATTTTCTTAATGCTTCTTCGAATTCATCCTTGCATTTATTTCTGTCTTTATTGAGTTTAGCCAGCTGATTATTGAGGTCCTCATTATTTTTGCTCCCTTCAGATTACTTAACTGTCTTTGGAAGATTTCCTGTTTTTTTTTTTTTCTATTAGGTCTAATCTAGCAATGACAGCATTCATACAATTGTTGGACCTTTGTTGATTTTCTGAAAATTCTGCTAATTGCTTGGCAAGTGTCATATAGCTTGTGTCTTCATATTGGGGTTCTTTTCCTGTTGTCTCTTCTATGTTTTGATTAGAGACTTCCATTGTGGGACTGGGAAACCTTGTTGGATTTACTTCCATTTAATTTTTCATGTTATTCCTTTTGTGCTATGGTCTGCCCATCACAGTGTGGGATTCTTATTTAATTAGGGAGGAAGCTGTAGTTTACCCTTGAAGTGTCTTCAGAGATTATTGCCTTTATGTTTGACTAGATTAGGCTTCTGATGGCAAGGGGGCCTGTCTGCTCAGGTGGGAGGAGTGCACTCGGTTCTGATAGGGACCCAAAGACCTGGTGGAGGAGCTTGTTGGTTGGTGGGTTGGGGTATGGGACTACATGGTCATGTGGTCCAATGGGGTGGGGGGAGGGTGGTATGGGACAACTTGTGGTCTGTTGTTGCAGTGAAGTGGGAGGGGATGGGACTGCTGCACTGTTTTTGATGTTGTGATGTGGGGATTTGATGGGACAACACAGGTGGTGATGTGGTGGGCCAGCGGGATGGGGTGACAGCCTAGGTTGCAAGAAGAGGGAGAAAAGCCATGGGAGGAAGGGAGGTAGGCATGCAAGCAGGCTGGCCTGGATCCACATAGCCTGTAGGTAGTGGAGGAGGGAACCTGGTCTGCAGTGTTGTGGGGCGGCGGCTGGGTCGGTGGATCTGGTTGCAGGTAGAGGGAGGAAAGTCAAACAAAATATTTAAAAATAAACACTGGGAGGTAGCTCCTGTAGCCATCATTTTTATGGTTGCTTAATCTCCAACATAGTGTGTGGCCTGGTAGAGCTCAATAAATATCTGTGGAATGAAACAAAGAGTTCCCATTTTATACATATGGGAATTGAGAGAGTGAGAGGAGTGGCAGTATTGATCCTAGAGGTGCTAGAGCAGACATTACATTAGCTGATCCATCTACCACAAAGTGACTTCAAATAGAGCAGATTTCAGGTTAAGTCCCAACCAGAATGCCACCTGGAAGCATCTCCTATCTGGAAGTGTGAAGATTTGCTGCTGACTCAATAACTTGGCCCAGTTCACACACACAACTAATGAGGAACAATGCTGAGACACCATCCAAGTCTGTTGGATGGAAGGTTTCAGACAGACCTTTACCCTAAAATCCTCATCTCTTTTACTTGAACATTGAGAATCTTTTAGATAAAGAGAACAAATTACCTTCTAAAATATCTTTCCCAAGACTTTTTGAAATTGGAGTAAATTTTAAATTATTTCCAGTCTGCTCCCACTAAGAATATTCTTGTTACACATTTTCTCCTGCTTTAGACGTCCCAAATGTCCAGGCTTTATTAGACAAAGGGAGAGAAGAATGTGAGTCAAAAGAGGAAGAACACTTCTGGCTTGCCAATTGTGGCTGGTGTTTGTTTTTCTTTCAGGTGTACTTTGAAGCTATCAGTACCCTTGACGAGGTACATTTGGAAAATGCTGTCATTGAATTTTACAGTCCACCCCCCTCACCAAGTAAAGGAAATAGTTTCCATGTTGATTTGGCACAAGGCACACAGGAAGTGATTTCATTTCTAAAGTACAACCCAAACCCTGATTTCATTGTCTTGCCTTCATTTAGGTTTGCATATTTTTAAGCATACAGACAAGTCCTGCTTGTCAGTTTCCTTTTGCTTCAATCAGTGTTTGTCTATGAACAGAGCAAGGAGGAGAAGAAATGCTGGGTTCTATTCTTAGCTTTTCTATGGGTGTGTTATGACCTTGTCTGAGTTATTTTGGGGGCTGGGCTTTGAGATAACTTCAGTGGCATTGGAGGTCACCTTTTGCTTAGACACTGAGCTTTGCCCTCAAACTCATGGAAAATGCCATTGCCTAACATTTTGAAACTGTGTTGTAAAGTCAAGGAACAAGTTTCCTTCTACCTCAAGGAGTGTTATTTCAGACAGCTCAGTTAAGTTTCTAGTGACCTCTCGAGTGTCTCTTCCTGGCATGCAAAGTCAGATTTCTATTTTGATTCAGCTTTAGCTTTTCTTGCCAAGTGAAACTAGTCATATTCTACTGTGTCAAAAGTAGCCTCCTCCTGCACTTCAGTCAGAATCAGGAAAGGCTTCTACAATCTGCTGAGATGAAATGGCACTCCCAGTGTTTTGCTTCTTTACCTACTACCCCCCCCCCAATTTTTATTGCAACAATAGCAAATGGAATATATGCTATTAACACCAGTTACTCTTCTTTTCATCCACTATACTGCACAAAAGTAGTTTGTTTTTATTTTAGCGATTAGAACGATGGCTGCCACATACATAGCATGCACTCAATAAATGTTAATTAAATACAAAAAAATGAACACTGGAAATTTAAACCTAGAGTATCTGACACCATAGTCTACATTGTTTCCCTCTCTCTCCTTCCACAATTTAGAGAAGTAAAGTGGTAATTCCAAAGCTGCATTGATGAGAACTGACAGAATTTGTATTCAAATCTAGGTTGGTTGTCTTCCAAAACCTGTGCTTTTCTTACTATTCCACACTGCTTTCCAGCTGAAGAATTGTTAATGATGACATTGATCAAAATGTCAGTGAATTGAATGAGGTTTACTCCCTCCCACATTGTTTTGATGTGATTTTATACAGCATTAATCTCTACTGGTTTGAAACCTGTGCATCATGCCTTAGCTAAAAGTCTCCAATAACATGTCAATTGATCACAAGGCTCTATATCCCACTATTTCAGATATTACCTTCTATTTGACTTGGACATGTTACTTTTTTCTAAGTCTTAACTATCTCTGGAAAGTGATAGTTAAGACTTAGTGATCCTCCTACCTCTGCCTCCCACGTGCTGGGATTAAAGGCATGTGCCACCACTCCCAGCCATCTTTTTTGAACTAAACAAACAAATCTTTATTTTTTGCAAGGGGGGAGAGAGAGGTAGAGAGAGAAAGAGGGAGAGAGGATGAATGGGAGAATGGGTGTGTCAGGGTCTCTTGCCATAATGCCTGCACCACTTTAGGCATCTGGGTTTATATGGGCACTGGGGAATCAAACCCCAGGCTGGCAGGCTTTGCAAGCAAGTGCCTTTAACCACTGAGCAATCTCTCCAGCCCCAAAAGATAGAATCTTAAATGTGATAATTCATATAAAGTCATAGCAAGGTATGTAGTAACTCCTCAATGAAACAGATTATGCACCTCATGGCAAATGGGAAGGTAACACAACCCATATCCACTACTTCCGAATGATTCAGTTATAGAATTCATGTAAGAAAAATACTGGAGGGAAGAGGAATCAAATTAGGTCTGGGGAATATGGTACTTAATTTTCATTGTGAACTGGATGGGAATTTGAATAACCATGGAAACAAGCTTCTGTGTATGTCTATGATATTATTTCCAGAAGAGTTTAACTGAAGAGGGAAGACCTATGCTAAATGTGGGGTGGCACCATCCTCATGGGCTGGGGTCTCAGATTAAAGGAAAAGGACAAAGCGAGATGAGCATAGAGATCCATCTGTCTGCTTTTTGTCTATGGCTGCAATATGACCAGCTGCCTCACTTTCTTGTTGCCAGGCCTTCCCTGCCAGGATGATCTGAACCTTCGACCTGTGAGCCAAAATAAACCCTCCCTTTCTTGAGTTGCTTTTGATAGGTATTTTGTGGCAACAACAAGGAACGTAACTAATACAGGGAGGGAAGGTAGGCTGGAGTGCCACCCTGATAACTCCGGGGCACATGCTGAAATGGATACAGGTGGGAGGCACGGATAATTGTGTTAGGGTTAGTGTTGTTAGTGCTACTGAGGCATAGGCTTGAATCAAGGCTTACAGACTAGATGCTCAACAGAGACTACCTTATAAGATGAAGTGGGGCACTAAATATTCAATTTTGACATAGTCACATTTCACCTTCTCCTGTGGCTCTCAATTTTGAACAGTTGGGTTTTAGATTTAAGCCTTTTCTTCCATGCTGTGTTAAGAGTGTTCCGGTAAGTATTATTTCTAAAGAAGCTATGCTGATTTAAAAAAAAAAAAAAGTGGCTGGCTGGGTTTTTGTCTGGCAAATGTACTGACTGTGAAAGCTTCAGGGAAATTGATTTGCTGGCATTTGCATGTTCTGGCACAAATGAATTATATGGAAGCCCAAGTTACAGAACCTTCTGGTAAGTGCAGTAAGTCAGGGTGACTTCATAGAATGATTATGTTCTACTAATCTTCACCAATGGGTCAAAGCAATGGCCTCCATATGTAAAATGTCTGATAAAACTACTAATTTTCATCTAATCTCTTTAGAAAAGAAGTCAAATAGCCACTTAATCTGCTATCCACACTCAAACACAAATCAGCATACTTCTTCACAATCTCAATCTTTATGTTCAGGCCTTGAATACAAATGCTCTTTAGCCTTGGCCAGCCTGAGTACTATGGAGAAACTACCTAGTTAGCAGTGATCCAGAAGGACCTACCTGTTCATGGTAAAGTGTGCACTGTTGGCGTGCAGTCCAGTGACTGGCAGCACAGACCTTACAGTTATAAAGACCTAGCTTTGGGACCCACTAGCTGTGTGATTTTAGGCCAATCACTTCACTTCATGGAACCTCAGGCTCCTCATGTAAAAAATGATGATGGTGATAGGACCTGTGGTATGTAGGATTCTTGAGATAAAATGAAATATTGCTTAAAATTAATTTAGCATACCTCATAACAAATTAATAATGCAAAGTTTCTCCTCCACTTAATAGTTGAATTAGACACTGTGGCAGAACCTATAAGGGAATGATTATGTATATGATGTGGTCCTTATGCCGAAGAAGGTAAAAAAGCTAACAGAAGTTTTGTGCAATAGAAATTTCTGAAATATTCTATATCTGCGTTGGCCAATATGCTAGTTTATATCCACACATGTCTGCTTGAACTGTGGTTTGCACTACAGAAGAACTAACTTTTAAGTTTACTTTAAATTAATTTAAATTTCCACAGTTACAAGTAGCTACCATAGGTCTTAGAATTTAAGTCAAAGTAAAGCACAGAGATATCAAAAGGCATCAAGAAAGTACTCTATCTACTTCCTAATATTCTGGTTGACACTGATGATAGAGGTTATGACTGTATCAAATGGAAGTTCTGTTACTACTAATTAGGGAGCTGCTATAGCCTAGGTTGAGATGCAAGGGAGAAGTCACAGCTCTTGCTGGATTTTGAGCTATTCTGCAGCTCTTGAGTAGTTTACCTAGCTTGGGTTTATAGAAGCCTCTCTACAGAAAGATGAACTTTATTACTTACATGGACAATAATTCCTTAGGCATGTGCAGAGATTGTTTCATTTAAATTTATCTTATTGGTGTAAAATTGAAATGAATTACCTCCTGTGTATAGGTATGCAGTGAAAGGATATTCTTTTTCCTCTTATCCAAGAACCACGATTTCCTTCAAAAGAGCAGATTATTACCCAGGAAAATATATGTGAAAAAGTCATGTATGCTACTTAAATTTCCAGCTGGCCTGATATTTTCCTTTGGTTCTATAAGTTGCTACATTAAGTTGTTTGACTGTCTTTCTCCAAGTGTCCTTCCCAAGGGAAGAATTTCAACAAAGGTGAGCAGCCAGGTGATAACATAATTTCCCTCAGTTTTTAAAGAATTCTTTCCCATATCTGTTCTGGTAGATAGGTTGAAATATTATATATAATGAAAATTGAAAACAGTAGACCTCCAGAGGTACTTGTTTCTAGAACTTTCAAATACCTGTCAAGTACTCAAAATTACTTTTGCCTAGCATTTTTTCTTTTTTAAAAATATTTTATTTATATATTTATTGGAGAGAGGAGAGAGAAAGAGAGAGAGGAAGAGTGAGAGAAAGGTGCACTATGTCCTCCAGCCACTACAAATGAACTCCAGATGCATGCACCACCTTGTGCATATGGCTTATGAGGTTACTGGGGAATCAAATCTGTGTCTTTAGGCCTCACAGGCAAGTACCTTAACCACTAAGCAATCTCTTCAGGTCTTGCCTAGCATTTTCAAGCTGTGTTACATTTGGGTTAAGGTCACAACTGTAGATTTTCCTAACTGAGTTAATGTTGTAGTTACTTTTTCGTTGCCAAACACCCCACCAGAAGCGGCTTATGGGAAGAATGGGTTTATGTCAGTCTTTCAGAATCTAGAGGAAACTGCATCATGGCAGAAGATGCTGGCTCACTCCAGCATCAATCCACAGCAGAGAGAGAAAGAGAACCCAAAACGAGCAAGCATGAACAGCTAAAGCTCAAAAGTAGCTCTGAATGCACCTTAGGGCTGGACTACAAGGGGTGCCCCAAGCAGGCTTCTGGAAAGTTAAGCAAGAAGCTTAATCAAGGCTCCTTGAGGATATGGGGACATGCAGTCACATTCAAACCACTATAGTCACCAATGGAAAGACAGGACCAACATGTCCCATGGAGAAAAGACCTTGAAAATTGGGCAAGATGAATGTTAAACCATTTGACTTACTTGCTGTCATACAGTAACAAGATACATGGACTGAGCTGTACCAAAAGCCTCAAGTTAGACAAATGCTGTCAAATTGTAGATTTGCAAGTTAAACCTCATTAGAAAACAACCAAACCACCCACAACAAAACAGGAAATGGAGTCATGAGCAAAGTTTTAATTTCTTTTATAGAATCACCTAAAAGTTTAAAGACTCAACTAGAAAACTAGGTTGTTTTATAGTCATGCCTGTTTAACTACCAGTATTGCACAGAGATAAAAGCAGTCAGAAAACCCTCCAAATCAAACAAAATAACACACTATTTTCATTTTCCTAGTATTTCTGGTAGACACAGTCATCATTTTTATTCAGTGAAGATCAACAGTTAAGGTGCAGAAGGAAGTCATACTGAATTGTTAAGGACTTTGAGGGATAAAAAGAAATTGAAAGCTAGGGTTATATTTCCAAATTTCATGTATTTTCTAGTACGTGTGAAACTTGTGGCCTATGGGATAATTTATTGGCAGTCATTGCTTTGAAATGCATTTCCCTTAAGTCCTCATTTCTGTGCCAGCAACCAATCACCAAAGAAATACAGTAACTTGAAAATATAGGCCCTCTATATCTTGAGCAAGAATGTTATTATCTGTTGTTATTGTAGAAAAGTGGAGTAGGCTAGTAATATTTTATGTATCTTTTTTCCTTTAAGATGCTTCTGCTTGTATTCTATGCTGACACTGCTTAATCAATGGCAGACTTTTGTCAGCTGGAATGATTCCTGCATACTACTTCTAAGCCCAACAAGTGTGCTACTTATCAGTAAAGCCAAGACACTTAGTAATGCCTCTGCAGACCTGTTTCAGCCACGAGGTTAATCTGTGGCCAAGGCTTTGCTAGTTTTCTTATACATAATTAAACATCTTGTTTTTATTGACCACAAGTTCAAAGTCACTTGCAACATCTCATTTTTAATACAATAACTTTTGTTTCACAGTCTGACATGTAGTTAATTAAGAACCTGAGCAAGTGTTGGTTTGGCATATAATGTAAAGCATTTAAAATGTATCTACTAAATTAAAAAAATATTTTTATTTATTTACTTAAGAGAGAGAGAGAGAGAGAGGAAGAGAGCAAAAGAATGAATGGGTGTGCCAGGGCCTCCAGGTACTGCATATGAACTGCAAATGCATGTACCACCATGTGCATCTGGCTTATGTGGGTCCTGGAGAATCGAACCTGGGTCCTTTGGCTTTGCAGGCAAGCACCTTAACCACATCTCTCCAGCCCCCTCTACTAAAATTTTTAACAAAATAAAAATGATAAAATTTTGATGCAAAAGAACCTTCTTATACAGTCATCTATCCCTGAGATTTGATTTTTCTACCTTTAGTCTCAAAATTACTTGTCAGTATGTGGAGAAAGTGGATCTTCTTCTGTTTTCTCCACCTAATGGCAATCTACATTTCTACATATTTGTAGCCAAGTCATTCATTATTCAGCTGCTGAAAAGTATGTTATTAATGAGGAGGTAGGACTCATGCTGTCCTCCCCAGGTTGAAATGAATCCTTAAGATGGTATAATCAAACAGATATGCAAAACAGGCCATTAATGCAACATTAAGGTTACAAATTTAAATAAAACCAAGCTATGCAGAATTAAGTTTCTTATTGTTTTAGTCTTAGAAACATGGCATGGGCTGTATATATAGTACAGTATTAAGAAGGCAGGGATCCAAAGGTGATGGAAACATGCCCCGTTTGCATAGAAGAGACTCCAAGATTAATTATCAGACGACTGGAATGATGGAACCATATCAATATACATTGGCTCAATCTAAGCATTCTTTCTAACATCTTTGAACTTCCCTTCCCTGGTTTGTGCTGCTTTGCCTAGATAAGAGTATGCCTTACATTATATAACAGATAAATTCTTAGAAAAAGCTATCTAAAAGAAGACTCAGTTTTTGAAAAATCAAATTATATTTCTCTACTGATGCCTGGGCTGTTTTATGCTTATTTCTGAAAATTCTCCTAGCTTTCTCTGACAAGTTATAGTTAATGATCATGAAACAACAAAATGTGCTAAGGACTTCTATTTTACAGGGAAGATTATGTTCCAGTATGAATAATTACTATGGATTGTTTTATTGGTTGTGAATTGTCTGACACATGACATAGTTAAGGCAGGGTCCAGCCATGTTGTATAGGCAGTATTTTAGAAGAAAGGTAAAACTTAAATGGTAACCAATGTTTTTAACTAGCCCTTGTTAATCTATGGGCTGGCAGATATGCCAGCCAGAAATTGGGAAGAAAAACAACAACAACAACAACAAAATTACAAAGTGACTCAAGGTGGGAGGTCTTGATATAATAAGTGCTGTGGCATGCCCCTAAAATGCCAAGGGCATTTCTGTCAAGGGCAGAAAGTGGTATCCATGGTAAGGTCAAGGGTCCTAGTGGAACAAAATGGAAAATAAATGGACCCAGCCTCACAAAAAAGTGGTCTAGTTTCCATAAAAGAGGGAAGATTACTCCCAGCAAGAGGGAAGGCTCATTTCTGCAGTGCCTGTAGTCCATACTTTTCTCTGGGAAATGAAGACAAGCTGAAAGGAAGCTTGAAAGAAGGAACAGGTTCTTTTAATTTGTGGTGATGTTGTTCTATCTATTTTATTAACAGTTACAACTTATCCCTGCATGAAATTTAGTAATATCTGTAGCTCAGTCTTAATCCATAAAAGCTTCACTGATCAGAAGAATCAACTGCCTCTGACAGTGGTGTGGATGAAGGCTAGGAAATCTGACTTCTGGGCTAGAAAGTATTCCTGTACTCCTTGAGAAATGGAACTCTTCAATCAACACACCTTAGTTCTCATATTTAATTGACACCTTATGACCTCTACATGGATGGGTGAATGACAGCCATCATATTTCTATTCGCCTACTACCCATTACATGTTAAAACAACAATAGAAATGTAGAACAAACAAGATGGAGAGAACATGAACAGATGACAGAAATCTCACTCCTGGGCCTGGAGAGATGGATTAGTGGTTAAGTGCTTGCCTGTGAAGCCTAAGGACTCTGGTTCGAGGCTTGATTCCCCAGGACCCACGTAAGCCAGATGCACAAGGTGGCACATGCATCTGGAGTTCGTTTGCAGTGGCTGGAGGCCCTGGCTGCCCATTCTCTTTCTATCTATCTGCCTCTTCCTCTCTCTGTCACTTTCAAATAAATAAATAATAAAATAAAATAAAATAAAATAAAATAAAATAAAGAAATCTCACTTCTTTCTTGAAGGCCTTGGAATCAGTCTTATATATAGTCTGTCTGCTACTGATAATTCCACTTTTTTCCCAGAAAGATGTGCCTTATTAACCCTCTTTTGGAGAGACAGGCTCCAGTTCATATTTATCTCACCAATTACCCTCACTTACTCAGGAGGCTTCACCCTGCAGTATGAAATCTTGGGGCTGTCTACCCATTAGTTTTCTATGTGGGGAAGGATGGATCCTTGATTCCCCTAACTTTAAGAACTGAAAGCATAAGACAGAGTTTGAGGGTAGCCTGGTCTACAGTGTGAGACCCTGTCTCAAACATTTACACACGCATGCACGCACGCATGCACGCACGTGCACACACACACCAGGTATAGTAGCACCTGTAATGTTAGCACTGGGGGGTAGTAGAGGAGGATCAGAAGTTCAAAGTCATCCTTAGCTACATAGAGAGTTTGTGGCCAGCCTGATTCCAGGAGATACTAAAAAAAAAAAAAACACCCCAAAATAGGGCTGGAGAGATGGCTTAGTGGTTAAGGCATTTGGCTGTGAAGCCAAAGGATTCTGGTTCAATTCTCCAGGACCCACGTAAGCCAGATGCACAAAAGGCACATGCATCTGGAGTTCGTTTGCAGTGGCTGGAGGCCCTGGTGTGCCCATTTTCTCTCTGTCTGCCTCTCTTCTTTTTTTTCTCTCTCTCTCTGCTTGCAAATAAATAATTTAATTAAAATAAAAAAAAACAAAATAAAAAAATATAAAAAGAACACACACACACACACAAATTAATGTACACATACACACACAAAAGAAACGAATTTAGCTGCATTGGCTTTCCAGTATCCAGACAGAGCAGGTCAAATGGGCAAAGAAAAAGGGAATAAGGAATAGGGAGTGCTTTTGCCTACAGGCATCTTTTCCTTCTGCACTACTGTTTCTCTTCCTGATAAAATTTACATGCACTGAATTTTGAGCTATTCCTGGTGATCAGATTCACATCTACAGAGACCCCACTTTCTACGGTGGAAACCTGGAGGTATGAAGCTCCCTGAATTAGTCAGAGTAGAGCTGCTTTATCAGAAAAGGCATGTAAAAGGATAAAGAAGGAGAGAGAGAGGATAGTGTTATAATAGGAGAGAATTTTGGCTAATGACTCAAAATTCAATGCTGCTGGATTATTTCCTCATTCTGTCTTTTCATTTTGATAGACATTCAAAAAATTGTGTGTTTGTACATGTATGTGTATGTATGTGCATGTGTGTGCCATGGCACATGTGTGGTGCTCAGAGGACAAAGTTGAGATCTGTTTTGAGACAGGGTCTTTCTCCTGTTTGTTGCTGGCAAGGCCTGACTAGCTGGCTCATGAGCTCTTCTTCTCATTGATGTAGTTGGGCTGAAATTACAGATGTGTGTGTTACTGTGTGTCCAGCTTTATGTGGGTGCTTGGGATCCCAACTCCACTTAGCAAGCTTGTGGAGTAAGCACGTCCAACCACTGAACTATCTTTCTAGCCCAAGACATTTCTTTTGCACATAGCTTCCTCCATATTTTAATACTTGTGATTACCCACATGAAGTCCAGCTCTTTTTCTATCCTTACCATCCTCTAGACTGGGGAATGCTGAAGCTTGGAACTCTCTTTAGCCTCTGTAAAAATGCCAGCACAGATCCTCTGATCATCGGAGACCACTGCAGGTTAGATGGGGAAAGAACTAAGGGCAGGGCCTTTTTGTTCCTTTCTATAAAATTTCTTGCATGCCTATTTTTCCCATATTAGTGGCTTTTAGTTTTCTCATATTGACTAACATCTAGAGATATTTGAGGGATATTTGAGATATTTGAGGTAAGAAGTCCCTTGAAACCTATGTAAAGTCATTAACAATACAGCCCAGTCCACCTGAGATGCAGCAGGGGAAAGAGAAAGGGAAGGAAAGGTCAGTTAAAGGAAAGTAGGACAGAGAATCTCATAGCAGAGAGTTCTAGGGTCCCATTCTATCTTCAACTCTTGTCTCAGTGTTATCTAAAATATTCCTCTTATCTGAGGTAATTGCCTAGTTTATGCTGGCTAAAGATCTTCAATAACAACTGGAATTAAGATCTGGTTACCTGCAGTCTTCTAGAATAGGAAGCCTGAACCATTGGACTCCCTAAAGTGTCCATGAAGACATGAATACATGTCCTTCTCAAGACGACCCATCCAATACACGGGCAACAAAAAGGAAATGGAAGGGCAAAACTATTAACATTTTGGGGTTTCCGGGTACTTTTTACCTCCAGTTTCCCCTTTTCCCACTTGTATTTTATAAGGGGTCTTTTCTCTAGCCCACAGCCAGGGACCATTGCTTGGGTTTTCCTACAAAGATGTTTTTATTTTTATTTTTTTGAGATAGGGTCTCACTCTAGTCCAGATTGACTTGGAATTTGAATTCACTATCTAGTCTCAGAGTGGCCTTGAGCTCATGGTAATTCTCCCACCTCTGCAACCCGAGTGCTGGGATTAAAGGTATAGGCAGGCTACCATACCAGGCTATCCATAGAGACCTTGACTTGGAGTTCCCTAAAGCTTTGGTACAGCATTAATGCAATAGTGCCAACTCAACCTTACATTGTAGCTCCCATTCGTCTCTGATTATGTGAGCAGCTTATTCTGTTCTTTTCCTCCCTGACAAGAACACTCACAGGAAAGATGCCAATTCAGCCAGAAAGATATTCCCTTTCAAGCTCCAGCTACTTCCATTTGGGGTTTCCTTTGCTACCACGGGCCCATCCTCCAGCCTCTTCCCTAAGACTTTTGCACAGGAAAAACAAGCAAACCTAACTATCAAACACAGATTTTCTTACATGCTGTATAGTTCAGTGTTTCTTTTTTTGAATATTTTTATTTATTTATTTGCAAGCAGAGATAGAGAGCAGAGAGACATACAGAGAGAAAGCAGGAGGGAAAGAGGGGAAAAAAGGGTGATCCAGGGCCTCCAGCCACTACAAACAAACTCCAGACACATGTGCCACTATACACCGGGCTTTCAGTGGGTACTGGTAAATTGAACCTTAGTTGTTAGGCTTTGCAGACAAGTGCCTTAATGGATGAGCCATCTCTCCAGCCCCAATAGTCCAGTGTTTCTTAAGGAGTGGCTTTTGATCTATGCTTGAGTCATTTTGAATGCTGGTTTAAAAGTGTAGACTATTAGATCCCAAAGAATCTGCATCTTTTAAAAAAATAATCTGCATCTTGAAGTAGGGACATGAGGCTCAGTAATCTGTATTTTAAAATAGTTTCCCAAGTCACACGTGCTGGTACCTACTATCATCTCAACATTCAGGAAGTGGAGACAATAATAGTGAGTTGAAGGATAGTCTGGGCTACCTCGTGAAACTACCTGTCAAATCAAACCAAACCAAATTAAATGCCAAAAGGAAGGACAAAACAGACTCAGGAGGGACAGGTGGCAGGATCTCTTGAGTCCAGAATTTTGAGACTAGCCTGTGCAACATAGCAAAATTCTATCTCAAGTAAAATACATTGATATAAAATAAAGTAGTTCACCAAGTAATTTTATATGAAACATATTGAAAAATACTGGTCTCATGCCAGCATTCTTCAAATTACTGAGTCTTTTATTCAACATCTCTGCCAATTGGCTATTAACCTAGTTCTGAGATGAACAGTTCAGCATCTGTGGAGATAGTCCATTCTCTGTTTGGATTGCTTTACTGGAATGTTCATTTTACCTTGCTCTAAAATCTCTATCAATATAATATGTACTCTTTTTTGAGTTTTGTTCTGTCCCTTAGACTCCCAAAGAACAGGCCCAATACAACTGTAAATGTCCACCCATTCAATATTGATAATATTTAATACACTCTGTTGCTGCATATTTTCTTCAGGCTAAATGGTCTTAATTTAGTAGATGTTGAGAAACAATTTCATAAGAAATTTTAGATCAGTCCCTGTGGCCTAACTCTTTGGGTACTTCCAGGTGGGGACGCTTTAAGACAAAAACTATGAAAAGTTAGGGTTGTCCTCTGAATGTTAGCTCTAAAACGGGAGGTGTCCTTTAAGTTCCTGTCCCTTCCCTTCAATATGAATGCATCTAAGTCTCCTGAATTTATTTATATTTCTCCACAATTCTTTCTTTCTCCCCCCTCTCTCCCTCCCCTTACTCTCTTCTCCCTCTTTCTGCTTTCTCTTTTTTCCTCTCTTCTTGGCAGTACTAGAGATTGAACTTATGTTAGCAAGTGCTCAGAACTGACCTACACTCCTAGACTTCTCAATTATTGATGATGCTATTTTCAACGTTCTTGTTTGTAAAACTGGCTGAAATCCAAGGCTGAGGAAATGGAGTAAAAGCATCCTTCAGGATCTGGCTGGTGGGCACTTTCTTTCCTGCTATTTTCATACATAATAGGCTTCAGCTAAATTGTATGTGTGAATGTGTAATTTGAACTGCCTGTACTGTGGAATGTGGCAGGGGCCAAACATTTTGAAATCAAATCCAAAACCTTTGTATAAGGAGGTTTTACTTTGATTTTTTATATGGTTACTCCCATACTACTATCATATTTAGGAAGGAACTGTCTTCTTTGGTCTGGGGCATTGCCTAAGGTAATGGAGTTATTTTGAAATATGAGAGGTTTGCTGTGAAATATTCCTTCATTTGGTATTATTTGCCAAAGCATAGATGTATTTGGCTTTCCAATGTCAGTTCCTAAGATTCATTTGAAATAATGTAAAGTATTCTTCAGAGAGTATCTTTTTAATGAGCCTCATGTAAAATTTGAGTGATAAAATTAGAACTAAGACAGTATGTAGAGCACCTTGGGCTTGAGCAATGATTTTCAATTTATCCTTGGAAGTCTATACATTGATTCCTACTATAACATAATTGCTTCAAAGCAAAAATATTTGCCAGAAATGAACTGTTTTTTTTTCTCTTCTCAACTCCCTCTCTCCTACACACACACACACACACACAGTCTGATGCAAGCACATTTTCATGTGAACCCTACAAAGAATTAATAGTGCTATGGTCAATAGTGGCTGAACTTTAATGTGATCCAAAGCCATGGTCTCCTTGTTTTTTTGTTGCAATTGTGTCCATATACTGTTCAATTCCCCTTTATATCCAAACACTTTTTTCTCTAGAAACTGGTCTGACTCCTTTACTACTATTTGCATACTAGACTCATGGGCATATGTGGCATATTTTATTTATTTCCAGACATCTAGGCCAGGCTTTTCTACCCAGTGACTTAGTGATCAGTGTTATAGAGTAATACAAAAGATAGCCTATAACCTAGGTTAGAGTCTCAAAGGAAGTAAAATTGAAAGCCAAATAAAGAAGTCTGTGAATATATAAGAATTTTGATGAACTTGGGAAGTAAGGCAGCTTTGGCAGCCAACCACCTTCAGAAACATCTTCATTGGTCACCAAGGAATCAACAAGAGATGAAGGATAGCTTACTGATAGGTCTATAATCAGAACTATAAAGAAATACAATAGATCATCTCTACTCCACAGATTACAACTGAAATTAGCAATGAAGGAGAATAGGTTTTATGTAAGTATCCATTGACTGCATGCTGGGGCAATTATGCTGGGACACCAGAGTTCTGCTCAAACATCAAAGAAGGAATTGTTTTTCTGTAAGGTGGAATCATGAGCTAAAATATCCAGAACTTGCTGTACAAATGTGTAGTGCAGACAAGACTTTAGAGCTTTTGGTGACATATGCACGCATATACATACCTCTTCCCTAACTTTACTCACATATCATGTATCAACATCATGAAGCTGTGATATTAACTAAGGTTCTGACTCCCACACCAGTTGTGAAGAGACCCTCTTCTTTTTATTTTATTTTATTTTTATTTATTTATTTGAGAGGGCGTCAGAGACAGAGAGAGAGAGAGAGAGAGAGAGTGAATGGGCATGCCAGGTCCTCTAGCCACTGCAAACGAACTCCAGATGCCTGTGCCACCTTGTACATATGGCTTATGTGGGTACTGGGGAATCAAACCGGGATGCTTAGGCTTTGCAGGCAAGTGTCTTAATCAGTAAGCCATCTCTCCAGCCCCGAGACCCTCTTCTTATTAAAATGCTGATATGTACTTTGTTTCAGAGATTAATTATTAAAACAGGAGTGTGAAGAAAGCAGAATAGGAGTTACAGTGATCTTTGATATTTCAAAATAGGTATTTCAACAATGATAGCAGATAAATTAGAATTACCATATGATCCCCCAAACTCCTAAGCAGGTATCTAGACGAACTGAAACCCAGGATTTGAACAGATATTTGTTTGCCAATAGTCATTGCATAAATATTTACAAGTAGCAAAAAGATAGTGTGATGGTTAACTTCTGTTTGCTAACTTGACAGGATTTAGAATCACCATGAAATAAATCTCTGGGAATGTCTGTCAGAACTTTTCTAGATTAGGGTAATTGAAGGGGTAGAAACTACCCTCACTATGGGTGGCATCATTTTATAAAAAGAGAAAGTTACTAGAACACTAGCATTCATCTCTCTGCTTCCTGACTGAGGACTGTGACCAACTGCCTTAAGCAACTGCCACCATGTCTTCCCTACCATGTAACCTCAAGCTGTATGCCAAAATAAACCCTTCCTTTCTAAAGTTGATTCTTGTCAGGTATTTTGTCATAGCAATAAGAAAGTACCTAATACAGATAGAAGAAATTTAAGTGTCTATCCATGAATGGATTAGCAAAATGTGGTAGAATACTAGTTAGTCATGAGAGGAATAAAATTTTGTTTTAACATAGATGATTTTTGAAGATATTGTGCTAAATGAAATCAACCAGGCACAAAAGGACATACATTGTGCTATTCCATTTATGTGACCTACCTAAATAGGTTGATTCGTGGAGACAAGAAGTAAATTAGAAGTTATGGGGAGTTTGAGGAAGAGAATGGGATGCCAGTCAGAATAACTATCATTAAACCTTTTATTTATCTTTGGTGGTTCTGAGGATTGAACCCAGGGCCTTGAACATGGTAGGAAAAGCACTCACTACCGAGCTATGCCCCCAACTGTAGATTGCCTATTATTAAAGAAAATAGACAACAAATACTGGCAAGAATGTGGAGAAAGAGGAACTATTTATATACTGTAGGAAATGTAAATTAGTGCAGCTAATATAGAGAACAGTATGGAAGGGGGTCAGGGGAGTGGGGCGAACAAGGCAATGGAAGGGGATAAAGATCAAATTGTATGACATTCACATATGAAAACTGACAATAAACATAAAAAAAAGTAACTATAGGAGAAGAGTTTGAAGTTTATCAACACATAGAAATGATAATATTTGAAGACATTGAAATGTTATTCACTGATTTGATCATTATACATTGCATATTTTAAATTATAAAATCATATCCCATAAATAAATATTATTATGTGCCAAAAATGATAAACCACTTGAAATATGAAGGCAAATGTTGTAGCAGAGATAACATTCTCTTTAGAAAGGTAACATTCTTCAATTTTTCAATCAGTGCTAGCATGCATTCTCAGCCCATCATATTGACGTTTAACAACTCTCTCTAGATACAGAATGTAGTACTTACAGATTTCATGTGATCACTGAAAAAAAGATATAGGCCGAAATAGTCATCTTTGCTCTTCCCTTTCATTCACTGTTGTCATATCATCAAATTCTGTGAAGTCACAACTAAAATATGCCCTAAATAGGACCACACTGCAAAGTCTTCACCATTGTGACTCCAATATAGGTTTCCATCTTCAGTTGTACTGGGTTTCTCCCTGTCCCTTAAAGCATTCTGGGAGCATTCCTATTCAGGATCCTTCACACTTAATATTTCTTCTGTTTGTAGTTCTCTTCCATTCTATTTTCACATGACTACCTCTTATTATTCAGGTCTTAAATTAAATATTACCATGTTTGAGAACCCTGTCTTTATACCAAGATTTCACTTAAAATAGTCCCACTGATCAGAAGTCATTCTCTAGCATACTACCATAGAGAACTTACCATTGAAATTATTCTAGCCCTGCTTGAAGGGTTTCAGTCATGTTTACTGTACTGTGACCCTGGTATCTAAATTACTATTGTAGATACTTAATTTTATTTAATCTCTGCATAAACAGAGAAGATGGTAAAGAGTGGAATGAAACAGATCATAGAATATTACATAATTGCTTCTTTTTGAGTGTGTGTGCATGCTCACACGTGTATAGTATACACGTGTGTATGTGGATGCCTGCACTGATGTCCAAACATGTGGAGAGCAGAGGAGGACATGAGGTATGTTTTTCTATCATTCTTCCATTTTATTTTCCTGAAATAGAGTCTTACTCTAAACCTGGAGTTCCCAGTTTTTTTTTTTTTTTTTTTTTTTTTTTGGAGAGAGACACAGAGAGAGACAGAGAAAGAGGGAGAGGAAGACAGAGATGGGCGCACCAGCAGCCTCTCAGCTGCTGCGAACGAAATCCAGATGCGTGTGCCCCCTTGTAGTCAAGTGTGGCATTGCACCCTTGCGTCACTTTGCATCTGGCTAAATGTGGGACCTGGAGATTGGAACCGCTGGAGATTGGAATCAGCGTTCTTAGGCTTAGGAGGCAGGCGCCTTAACCACTAAGCCATCTCTCCAGCTCCCAGTTTTGTTTTTTAATTAGACTTGCTAACAAGGGAGCCCCCATGATCTTTTCTCTGCCCCACTCAGTGCTAGAGTTACAAGCTTTACCCAGCTTTTTCAGGATATGCTGGGATTGAGTTTAGATCCTCATGCTTGCACAGCAAGTACTCTTACTGACCAAGTCATCTCTCTAGCCCATATAATAGCAGTTTTTAGAAAAAAATAATCAAGGCTTTGTTTGTGTAAAGTTGTTTTTTTTTTTTTTTAAAAGTGGAGTACAGCTAAGAATTATAGTTTAATTTTCTTATAGGCTGAGTGTCAGTAAGTTGGAATTTTACTTTGATCCTTGTAGTCAAGTCTTCAGGCTCTTGAATGGTCATGGAGAGGAGCTGTAAATAATTAACTTATGTAGGCTTGTCAGATGAAACCAGGGAAGGCCCATTTAAACAGATGGACCTCATTTCTTTAACTTGAAGACTATCAGATGCTTTGACTTTTGTCAGATGAAAAAAGAGTGAGCTCCAGAGATAAGTTCTGTGGAGTTCTCATAAGGATCTGGGAGTCCTAGGTGATGTTAATTATCCTGATGTTGTCTGAAAATGTTGGCAGCCTCAAGGAGAACTGAGATCTAACCCCCTTAGGCTTTCTGGGCTGTGAAATGCTCTCATAAGCAAGTAGGTTACCTAGGAGGATGAACAGAGATAGGCTAATAATATCCATATGGTTGGGTACTTTGGCAGATGGCCTTTGTGCCACCTTGGAGGCACTTGAAGTTCCTAGTTGGTCTTCAAGGGCAGCTCTAAATTGTACATGTTGAAGAAATGGCTAAACATGAACTAGGAGATGAGCTCAGTAGTAATATTTTATAATTAGAAGTAGGAGTGAGATCAGGAGGATGGGGGAAAGGATATAAATGAGATTTCCTTCACTTCCCAAGGTTAGAGAGAAAAACTTTCATCTTTCCCACTAAAAAAAAAAAAAAAAAGTTTTCTTATTTTGTTTTTGATAAATGCTCCTCCCATCACTATAGAGCCTTTGCTGAAATGTCTATATTTTAATATTTTAAAAAATTTATTTATTTACAAGGAGAGAGAGATAGAATGGGCATGCCAGGGTCTGTAGCTACTGCAAACGAACTCCAGATACATGCACCATTTTGTGAATTTGGCTTTACATGGGTACTGGTGAATCAAACTTGGACCTTTAGGCTTTACAGGCAAGTGCCTTAACTGCTGAGCCAGTTCTACAGCCCCAGAGTGTCTATATTTTAATTGCACTATGTCTGGGACTTTTTATAATATTTCTTTGGATTATACTTTTGGTGACCACACAAGGAAAGAGCTATTGATGACCACATAAGGAAAATTGATCAGGGAATAATAGTATGATTAATAAGTGAGGACGCTGAGACCAATATCCCTTATTCAGTGAAAAACAAGATAGGGGAATGGTGATAGACACAGTGGTTAATCAAAACACATTGATGCAGAAACCCAGAGGCTCTAGAAAACTTAGCACTATACCAGACTGTTTATAGACCTGCCAAGGCTCAGGAAACATTGTGGAAGAGGGTGTGGGAAGATTACAAGAGCTGCAGGGGTGGGGGTAGACATTTCCTCCCCACAGAGACTGAGGTGGGGCCTTACTTATCCCACACTGAATACCAATAACGCCACTGAGGAGAATCCTCAGGGAAAGTGGGTTTGGGGGAGAGGGGATATCAGACAATAACCTTGGTAAAATAAATTTTAAAAAACCCACAAAAGCAAAATAAATAAATAAATAAATAAATAAAATAAATAACAAAACCGAAAAAACAAGATGTGGAACTTGTGAGTGTGGAGCTAAAAGTAATTTATTTTTCTTGTTCTATGAATGATACATCTCTTAGTATGCTAGACAGTATGAGAAGCTATGGGATAGTGTTTATGGCTTTCATTTGAGTTTTATAAATATTTTTCCCTTCCTTTCTTAGTTGAGTCTGTGAAGTTGTCAGAGCATGTAAAAACAGGTCTTCTTTAATTATTTTAAGTTTTGAGACTGGGTCTCATTATATACCCAAAAGTGGACTCAAATTCATGATCCTCCTACTCCAGTGTCCTGAGTGATGGCATTATAGGAATGTGCCACCATAGCTCCCTAGGTTTCTTTTTCAATTACATTATCAAAGGGAATGAAAACAACACTCAACCAGGAGATAATATAGATGCCTCAACATTGGTTGCATTAGAGGCTTGATTCATGGTTTCTGCAAAGTCACAAGAATGTCACCTACCGGGAGTGAAAAGGGGACTCAGTGATGACTCAGAGGGCCACAGTTCTAGTTCCAGCTCTTCTCCATTGAGCTGAGTAAAGTTGAGTGAGTCACAATGTCATCCTGCCTCGGTTGTCTTCTTTATGCTATAGATCTAATAATACCTGTACTGACTGCATTGTAAGATTGTTCTGTGAATATCATGTGTAAATTCCATGTATGACTATGCTATGATATTAGTAGATGATAAGAAATGGATGCTTTTTGATAAGACAGCATCAAAAGACCCATATCAAATTAGAAAGACAGATTTTCTTTTCCTAAAATCACCAAGTAGTCTTAGCGTCTCTCTTGCTTTACTATTTATGTGTTCCCTTGTGTTTGGCTTTGCCTCAAATGTTTGGTCACATAATTTGTTGTTGTTTTTTTTTTTTTTGTTTTTGTTTGTTGGAGGCAGCAGAGCATTAGGTAGCCCAGACTGGTCTGGAACTTATGTAGCCAGGATGGCCTCAGAATCATAATCATTTTGCTTTAGCCTCCCAAGTGCTGTGATTTCATGTGTGCACCACCAAGCCCAACATGTGTTTTCAAAAACGAATTAAATTTAATTGAGCTTGCCAAGTTTCAATATTTCAAATTTATCACAGTATTGGGGACTTTTTTTTTTTGTTGTTGTTGTTTTTTGAGGTAGGGTTTCACTCTAGCTCAGGCTGACCTGGAATTTACTATGTAGTCTCAGGGTGGCCCCTAACTCATGACAATCCTCCTATCTCTTCCTCCTGAGTGATGGGATTAAAGGCATGTGCCACCATTCCTGGCTGACAATTAAAAAAATGATTTGAATGTGCTTCTTCACATTAGGAAATGGGAAAAGTGATTAGGAGATTAGTAGTAAATATTTCTGATCATGTCAACAAACTTTGCATAAATGTATATGTAGAAGGAATTTTCTCCTTTCCCCACACATTTTAAAAGTCATATGTAGACAATAGATATTGAAGAAATGTGGACATCGAGTGACTGTGTGTGTGTGTGTGTGTGTGTGTGTGTTTTGAACATGTAAGCAGAATGTAAACACTATTTACAGACTATTCCCCAACTCATCTTGGAATGGCCACTCTTTGCATTGCTTGAATTCAGAAAAAAAAAAAAACAAATGATTAAAAAACAGTCAAAAGGTGTGTTAGGACAAAACATTATTTGTGAGTTATTCAACTATGGTTCATGGGGCTTATAATATCAGAAACTCAAAACAATATGGTCCCTTCACTAGTTGCCTAATAAAGGTCAATTCTATCTAACCTAGGTTAACAAGAGCCACTTCCCACTCACCTCCACTCTTCTCCTTTTATATTTACTTTCTTTTTTTTTATTTGAGAGAGACACAGGCAGAGAGGAAGAGGCTGAGAGAGAGAATGGACACGCCAGCAGTCTCTAAGCTGCTGTGAACAAATTCCAGGTGCGTCCACCCCCTTGAGGGCAAGCGGCATTGCGTGCTTGTGTCACATTACGTCTGGCCAAATTTGGGACCTGGAGATGTAACGGACATTCCTAGGCTTGGCAGACAGGCACCTTAACCACTAAGCCATCTCTCCAGCCTCTTATGTTTACTTTCTTAAAGTAAACATTTCATTAAAAATCCTCCTCTTTTTCCTTCCTCTAGTTTTTTTAACATTTATTTTCTTTTATTTCCCACAATTTAATAAATGTGTATAATGCATTTTGATCTTATTTACCCCCATTCACCTCTTTTATCCCTCTCTGACTCCCAATAAACTCCTTCTACTTCCCACCTAATCCCATTCCTACTTTTGTGCATGTGGCTAATGTGGGATCTGGAGAGTAGAACATGGGTTCTTAGGCTTTGCAGCAAGTTCCTTAACCACTAAGCCATCTGTCCAGCTTTTATATCTTCTCTTTTTGTGACACACTGAGATAAATTTGGTTTTCTTGCATTATCATGGGTAGAGGGTTACTTATCAGAGTATGGGAATCTTACTAGTGGACCCTCTGTGCTTCACAACTGACCTGCCAGGTAAGATGTGCTCCCTGGTACTGTAGTGGCATGACTGTTATAGGGGTAACCAACTCTTTCTGAGGGGATTCATGCCTGGTCAAAAAAGCTGGAGGTCATAGTCCCTGGTGTGGGGAAGAACTACTACTGTTGTTATGCTAAACCACCCTTTCATCCCTGAAGCTGTTTTGAATGGGGAGATCCCCAAGCATTCAGCAAGCAAATCAAGCATCCTAGTTGTCTTCTAACATAAAGAGGTTTGCAGGCAGACTTGATTTTGGAATTGATTTTTCTCCCAGTGATACTTTGTTTTTAATTTTTATTTTAAATTAAATTTTATTATTACTTTTTAAAAGGTCCAGTGCTACTTAAAAATATTTATTTATTTTATTTATTTGACAGTGAAAGAGAGAGAGAGAGGAGAGAGAGAGAGTGGACGTGCCAGGGCCTCTAGCTATTGCAAACAAACTCCAGACACATGCGTCCCCTTGTGCACCTGGTTAACGTGGGTCCTGGGGAATTGAACCTAGATCCTTTGGCTTTGCAGGCAAATGCCTTAACTACTAAGCCATTGCTCTGGCCCCACTGCTACTTTTAATAGGATTCTACAGCAGGCTAACATTTTCAAAATGCAGTGGAGAATGATAATTGCAGTGCAGCTTTCCAAATCATAGTGGCATTTCTCTGGGTAGTAACAAGAAAGCTATTGGCTTGGTTTTCAGCATGTGTCTCTCCACCTCTGTTTGGGACATTTGGTTTTGGAGCTGCTATCTATGGAAATCAATTTTTTAAGTTAAGAGGGTTGATGGTAATATTCCAGATGTTTCTTCCAGCTGCATGTATTTTGCTCAATTCCTCCTTGCCTTTCTGATGGGACAGGTCCCTCTGTTTCTGTAACTCTATGTGATTGTAAAATGACAGCTTGGAAAAGCTTCGAAAATGAGAGAAACAAAGGAATCATTTAAAACTGCTGTCATTTTAATGTCAGACTTACCCAAGATGAGTAAAACATGTCTGCAGGGCAATTAGAAGAGAATTTTATTTATTTATTTATCTCTCTGAGTGGAAGAACTTTAGGGCTAGCCCTAGGCTATTTTATGTTATTACTAAGTGGTCCCCGTGGTTCCACTATGGAGTAAAAGTGGGGAGAAATGAGCTCATATTATGGTTGTTAATGTTTCATGTAATCTTGCTTCATCCTATAAATTTCTGAGGGCATGCCATCAGAGTGCACTATTTATTGCTTGGGGGAGTTTTTACTTCTACTGTGTAGGGACCTTTTTCAGCATATATTAATTATAAATAATAATGGGTTTCATTATGAGATTTTCACCCACATATATAATTTGTCTTTATCATATTCTTCCTACATAATTTTACCTTGTTCCCCTCCCACTCCTGTGGATCCCCTTCCTCTTCCCAACTAGTCTCCTTTCTATTTTGATGTTGTCCTTTTTTTGGTAACCTATTATATTTTATTAGAGTTTCCTAAAGGATTCTGGTTTGGGGGATTGATAGAAGCATGAGCTCCTTTCTAGTGGATACATCACTGAAGAAAATGTTTCTTTCAGCAACCAGTAACTGCCTACAGACACGGAATACTGTATTCCAAATAATACCTGCACAAAATTCAGCCTGTCAACATCCTCTCATGGGGAGGGTACATGAGGCCCCTCCTTTTCCCATGGGCATATAGGCAGATAATGGTGGCTTAGGAGGAAAGGGCTCATGATGTTCCACCCTCACTAAGTTACTTTAAAACTACCTTGATGCTTGAAGATCACTGAGGACCGAGGGGAAAGGGACATGACTGTGGTATGCAAATCCCTCAGTAAAGGTTACTATGCTCTTGCAGGCTGCCTTCTCTGCCCCATTGGGTTTACAGAGGAGTGGGGTTGAGGAATAGTGGCTTGGAGACCAATGGGTTGGGTGCATGGGTTGCATGAATACATAGTGTACTCCTTGTTAGGTTCATAAAATGTGTTCACTACAAGCAAGCTAAAAGCATTGACTTTTCTACACTCTTTTGTTTCACTCATTGATCAGTAAGCTTTAGTGCTTCCCTGAAACACCCAACAGAGTCTCTATTATTACCACTAGTGACCATTCAGGGAGATAGAAAAGTGGTATTCAGGGAATTAGAAAATTATTTGTGCTTCCTTATACCTAGATGTACCTAGTTCCCTCTCTAATAAAACAGTTCCATATGCATACAAATTAGTCACTGGCTGCAAAGGTTACTAGGAATTTGTTGAGTATTAGAATGCACAAACCAATTAGAATATAGCAATAGTTTTGTTCAGAAGTGAATGTTGATTTGAAGTGGCTCCAGTAATATAATGCCCTTTAATGAAACCATCATCATGTAGATCAACAGATAAACACAATGTGAGTGGAGGATGAGGTCTGGGTGTGGGTACAATGACTGTACCCACATTTCAAGTCTTTCTGTTAATATATATTCCCAGAGAATATCCTTTTGCCTACAGTATGGATGAATGGATGTGAAAGCTTAATGGGAATTGATGTCATATATTGATTACCATTTAAAGTACACCTTCCTAATCTCTTATCACTGTTGAAGGAAAAATGCTTTCTTGAAGAACAAGTATCTCTTATCAGAGGGTTTAAGTTTGGAGTTTTGATATCCTAAGTGGTCAATTAATTCACATACTAGCTGCCTATTGGGATGGTGAACATAAGCTCTGTTGAAGGTGGATACCCAACCAGATTTTCATGGAGGTGATTATGTGCTCTCTGCACAGCAGATGGAAATAAATCCCTGGCTTCCAGCCCTGACACGTGTGAATGATTTCATGGGGACAAGTTATTATCCCTAAATAAGCTTTTGGGACTGCTATAGTAGGAAGAGTCAAAGTCAGATTAGTTTCAATGGGATTTCATACAATTCTGATGCTTCTACCTCAGTTGGGGATTATGATCTATTTAGCCAACAGGTGGTACAGGTGAGATATGGATATCCTGAGTCAGTGAGAATGCTTGAAAGGGTCAAAGAACTAATATCTTGTCCTTCAGGCCGTGAAACAGTTTTTGTTTAATTGCTATCATGTTGAGAAACACATTCCTCCTGGTTTTCCGTGAACTAATTGGACAAATCTCCTGGTAATACTCACAGAAATGTATTTCTCACTGAGTTATTAAAATAAGTCAGTTTAGAAACAACATCTGTTTACTCTGGCCCTTTGAGGAAAAGTTAGCAATTTTACCTGCCAGCCAATAACCTGATTATTGGTTGAAGACAGTGATGAAATTTTTCTTCTCTACCTACTGAAGGTGCTTCTGATCATTGCTACCACCATTAATAGTGGCCACAGTAACAGTGGCTATGTACTGAACAGCCCATTTCTAATTTAAATCAATGTGAATTCCTAGTTGGGACAACTTAAAAAAAACGTAAGTCCCCAACAATGCCAATGGAGTTTATGTAGCTTTACTAATTTTTTTAAAAAAATTATTTATTTATTTGAGAGAGAGAAAGAGGCAGAGAGAGAGAGAGAGAGAGAGAGAGAGAGACTAGGCATGCCAGGGCCACCAGCCACTGCAGCCACTGCAAACAAACTCCAAATGCATGCACCCCCTTGTACATCTGGCTTACGTGGGTCCTGGAGAATTGAACTGGGATCCTTTGGATTTGCAGACAAACGCCTTAACTGCTAAGCCATCTCTCCAACCCTACTAACGTTCTTTAAAAAAATTATTTATTTATTTATTTATTTATTTATTTATTTATTTATTTATTTATTTATTTATGAGAGGGGGGGCATGCCAGAACCTCCAGCCACTGCAAACAAACTCCAGATACTCGCACCACCATGTGCATCTGGCTTACTTGGGTACTGGTGAATAGAACCTGGGTTTCTTCGGCTTCACAGGCAAGTGTCTTAACCACCAAGCCATCTCTGCAGCCCTACTAACTTTTGATGATGAACTATTTGCTATTATTCAATAATATTTGGCCTACAGGGCGCAAAGGGAGTAATTCTATCCAAAAACTTCAAACAAGTTTCAAATGCTTTAAAGATGAAGTTATAGTCGTGTATAAAATTGAAATAACTATATTACATTTCAATAGAAAACCAACTCTAAAATAGAATATGTGATTTCTTCTAGTCTATCACTTATCACAGTCTTAGAGACTTAAAGACAATTATCTGCATTCTGTGACCTACTGAGACCAAAAAACCACTGCTTTTGCAAAAGTGGAAGGAAGAAGTAAGAGTTCAGTCCCTCTTCATTATTCAAGTAAGGGGAACAAAGCCAAAAGAAGTTAAATGACTTGCCTGAGGACAAACAGTCACTTTATAGCAAGTTTGAGAGTCAAACCTAGGAGTTCAAACTCAATGCTCTCGACATGTCTCCTCTTATGTCTCACAAGAGTCATAGTTGTAAAGAACCATGAATTAGATCACCAACTAAGCAGTTCAGTATTTAAGACACCCTCCTTTGATAACATTTCCATTTTCCCAAAACCCTTCCTTAAACCACTGTGAATTTGTCTTTGTGAGAACAAAATAAAAAACCAGCAAGCCCAATTAACTGCAAAGCACTTACTCTGAAAAATTCTTTTGTTGAACCAGAGTCCAGGGTCCCATATGCAATTTCAGTCTGCTTAGCTAAGTCTTCAGCACTCTCTATGGGAGAAACCATCCTCTCCACAGTCAGGAAAGCAGCAAGATTGGCAGTATAGGAAGAAATTATGATCAGGGTGAAGAACCACCAAACCCCTCCGACAATGCGCCCAGAGAGTGATCTAAAAAATAAAACAAAAACAACAATATGCAACATGTTCAGACTGTGAAATGCATCATCATAAAAATTATTATTAAAAACAAAAAACATAATAAATAAGCAAATCTAGGCCCAGAGGGCCAGATCTCAGTTTAAGAAATCCTTTATCTTTATTTCTAGAAAGAAGAGTGCTTAATTTAGTATAGCTGATGAAGGAGGGAAATAGACAATACGAAGAAATTAAAACATCAGATAAAAGTCACATGGTAACAATAATGTCCTATGTCCTGATGACATATGGTGATGGCACATGCACACTGCTCCTCAGGACTGTACAGATTTTTCTTTAATTTAGATCTTGAATGTCACATAAACAGCCATATGTTGAAAGAGTTGCCAGCCTGTGGTACTACTGGGAGGTAGTGGTTCCTTTAAGAGGTGGGGCCTAGTTGGGGACAGGTCATTGGGAAGCGTGTCCTTGAAAGGAATATTGGGACATATTCCCTCTCTTTGCTTGATTCCTGGCCACCAGGAAGTGAACAAGCCTCCTCTATCACACACTCTTGTCATATGGCCCAAAACAACAGAGCCAAGAGACCATGGGTTGAAACCTTTGAATGCCTGAGCCAAAATAAATCATTACTCTTTTAAGTTGGTATTTTGTCACAGTCATTCAAAGCTAACACAGGTTCAAAGCAACAATTTTTAGTCTCAGAAAAATATCTTCCTTTTACAGTCTGTGTGGTAGTTTGAATGGATGACCCCAATATATTCAGAACTTTATTAAAGATTGCAATTTAGATCTGCCCTCTCCTGGTTGGAGGAGGTGTCACTGTGGGTGAAACGTAGGGTTCAGCCATAAGGCAGACTGAATTCCGACCTAAGATATACAAAGTGCTTGAGTTCTGCTTGGGGTTCCTGAAGTGTGCTTTCTTGTGGTGGCTTTTGGCTTTCTCTCTCTCTCTTTCTGCTTGGTCCTGTAAGAGGTGGTCAACTTCTTTTGCAATTATGGAACTTCTGCAGGATCTGTAAGCTTCAATAAAGGTCTCTTCCTCCATAACTGTGCCTGATTTGGAAGTTCTTCCCATCTACCTGAGGCTGTCTACTACAGTCCTGTACTACCATGCGATTTAATTTAATTGATTGCATTTCTTTTCTGTGAGCTTCACTGGGCACACCTACAGAAGAATGCTGTATTCCCTTGTAGCGGTGTCCAACATTTTGATATTGAAACATGACCTTGTCATCTACAAATGTGTTGGAGGCATCTATAGCTATCCTGGGACTCAAGTGACCTCCAAGTTGCAGGTTGTATACACCTGAAAGCAAGTGGTTCTCAGCCTTGGCTGCACACTGCGTACAGCCACCTAGAACCTTAAAACTGAACCTCAGGTCCACCCAAAACAATTAAATCAAAACTTGGGAGGTGGTACCCAGACATCTGTATTTTGTTGCAGTTCCACAGATGATTACAATGGCAACCAACGGGGGGGGGGGGAAACTGATTTAAGATGATGTCATGGGAGAGACAGGGTCTAAAACTTTTCCACATTTGATGAGAAATGGGCAGGTATTGGTCAGTGAGCACTATTAGTGTAAGCTTACGAAATTGAATATAGACATTATTGTTGTATAGAGTTGGTCATCCCTAAAGCATGGAAATAAATTGCAGGCCCCAAGTGAGGTAGGAAGCTACCTATATAATAGGGGTTGAAAGGCATTAAACAGCCTGTTTTTTTTTCCCTCCATTCTCCCACTCAAGTACCCAAACAAAAATACCATGTTCCTGCCCTGTCATAGAATTTCTTGCTTCTGAAATCATCTTCTGTGTTGTTTATAGAAGTATTGATCAAAATGCCACAAATTGCTTTAACAGTATTCAGTTAGTAGGGAATGGGACCAAAGATGGTGAAGTTGTAATAATGGAGATATTTTTCTTCAATGTTTTTATTCAATGACTAGGGAATGAGATCAATGATGGATAAGTTTTAAAATAAGGGGACTTTTTTTGTTTCATTTTTATTGTGTGTTGGCATTATGAGGTGGTGAGGGTTGTTAACATGCAGGTTAGGAACTCCTCAGTGCACAAGAATGGTATGCTATTGAAAGTAGTAAACAGACCAAGCAGAAACAAGCACTGATTTTCAAATGTGCCTGTAGATCAGCATCATCTGGGGTGCTTGAGTTGAAAGAGAAGAACAAAACAAACAAACAAACAAACAAACAAACAAACAACAGCAGCAGCAAAAATACCACCACCACCTTGCCTAGGATCCATCTAGAAAAGTTACATCAGAATTCTTGGAGTTTGGGTTTAAGCTGCAGTTACTGAAAGCTTTAGAGTAGTCAGGACTGTAAGTTACATTCCTACATCAGGGAGAAATCCTGTGGGAATTTAGGGGCTTAGCATGAGGTCAGTGGATGCTCAATGATGGGTAATAGCTTGTAACCAGAAAACTTGATTTCTTTTGCATTATTGCTAAAGGCTGGCTTGGACTGTAGAAATACAAACCTGCTCCCTAGGTTTTATAAATCATTGCTACATGATCCCTAGGATAGTTCTTCTCTGGGGCAAAGTGCTATCCTGCTTAAGCTGTGTTCTTCCATGCCCAGAAAACCCCAGAGAAAGAGCTCCCACTCTGCCATAAAGCAAAGAATAGGCGTAGGAGCCTGGCACATCTCCAGGCTCTGTGGGAAGAGGGTAGTTCTGTGCTGAGAGCTGACAAATCAAGCTTTTGCTGTATATACTAACATTTTACCACTTTGAAGAAAATTCAAATTCCTGTGTCCTAAGATGACCTCATTTTTCTTTCACCCTGTGGAAAATTCAGTTGTTTTAGGTACTGCACCCTGATGAAATAATTTAGCCAGTTGTTTTGATAAATAGTATTATTTATTGGTTAACTAAGAAACCTACTTTCTTATTTTGAAGTCTGCAATTCCTGTCAGTCCCTGGATGCCTAAACAACTGTTATTTATTCCTCAAGCATAATCACTTTAGCTTTTTGGTTGTGAAAATCTGCATTGCAACAGATTTTTTTAAGCTAATAGTTATACCCTCAGGATTTTGTCTGGGAACATTTCTCTTTTATCAAAAGAGGTAAAACCATTTGTATGAGTCAGAAAAAAAAAAGTGCCACATTTCCAATCTTAAAAGTGCTGCAATTAGCAGCCGGGCATGGTGGCGCACGCCTTTAATCCCAGCTCTTGGAAGGCAGAGGTAGGAGGATCACCATGAGTTCGGGGCCACCCTGAGACTATAGAGTGAATTCCAGGTCAGCCTGGACTAGAGTGAGACCTTCCCTTGAAAGAGAAAAGGTGTTGCAATTAGGAATTTTGACATTTCATATTTTTTCTTCTTTGTTGCCATGTTCAACTTTTTAAATTATATTCTGGACTTATTGGACTCTGGAACTAATTTTACTGCATAAAATATCAATATTTCATGAGCTGAAGAGATGTTTATTGGTTAAGGTGCTTGCCTATGAAGCCTAAGGTCCTAGGTTCGATTCCCCAGAATCCACTTAAGCCAAAGCTTAAGCACAAGGTGTCACATGCGTCTGGAGTTCGTGTTCAGTGGCTGGAAGCCCTGATATACTCATTCTCTCTTTCTCTCAAATAAATACCTTTTTTTTTTTTTAAAAAAATCATTGTTTCAAAGTATTATCCATCATAGTAGGGTAATAAAAAGCTAATAGTAGCTAACACCCCGCCCTTTCTACATGAACAGAGTTCTTTTGCCTTGCATTGTATCAACTTTTTCCATTGCCCACCTCAATCAGTCAGAACTATTATAGAGGAGCAAACCAAATAATTTTACAAATAAAGAAACTGGAACAGTGATAAGAATTAGAAAATACACCATTGATACAGTAGAAAAGAACTACTCAGATTTTTTTGTCGTGTAAAATAACCATGTTAAGGCCTGGAGAGATGTCTTAGTGGTTAAGTGCTTGCCTGTGAAGCCTAAGGACCCTGGTTTGAGGCTTGATTCCCCAGGATCCACATAAGCCAGATGCACAAGGTGGCGAATGCATCTGGAGTTCATTTGCAGTGGCTGGAGGCCCTGGCGTGCCCATTCTCTCTCTCTGTCTGCCTCTTTCTCTCTCTGTCTATCACTCCCAAATAAATAAATAAACAAACAATTTTTTTTTAAAAAATAACCATGTTAAGGGCTGAGAAATAGCTTAGCAGTTAAGGCACTTGCTTGTAAAGCCAAAGAACCCAGGTTCGATTCCCCAGTACCCATGTAAGCCAGATGTACAAGGTGGCACATGCATCTGGAGTTTGTTTGCAGTGGCCGAAGGCCCTGGTGTGCTCATTCTCTTTCTATCTGCCTCTTTCTCTCTCTCTCTCAAATAAATAAACAAAAATAAAATAAGCCATGTTCAATTGTATAAGAAAATTCAGAATGGCATGTAAATTATAAAATGTGCAATTTTTCTTACCAATACTGAGTTGGAGTTAAATGAAACATGTTTGGATATTGTTATCTGTTCATTTGGCTTGGGATTGGGAATGTTATCCTAATGTGGAATGATGGGATTTTGCCCACACCAAGGAAAACACTGACTTTGGAGTAATTCCAGAATCACAGTTTGGTATGGAGAGAGGTATATTCTGCTGCTGTGAATACTAATGGTAGTTTATGCATTGTCTATTTGAAATGTGGAGAGAAATGCAGTAATTTATGGAAATTACATTGTGCCATTTTATTGAGGCTAATGGACTGTGGCAGTGTCTGTCTGATCTGAAATCAAGCCTGCACATCATAATCTGGTTATTTTGGCCACCTTAATAGTGACTCAGATCATCACGCGCTTGATCTGAATGACTCAGCTGAGATTGGTTGTTGACATGACTGGAAATAAACTTAAACGCAAAATGGTCATTTTTGTGGCCTCTTGTCTACCTGGTTATTGACTTTGACAATTATGTGGTTAATATCATGACATAGATCAGCCCTCTGTGTCCTTAGGTTCCATATCTGCAGATTCAGCCAGCTGAGAATTGAAAATATTTGAAAAGATCTTTCATTTGTATTGAACATGTACAGACTTTTCCCCTTCTTATTCACTAAGCAATACAGTATCACAACATACAATTTACTTAGCATTTACCCTGTGTTAGGTATTATAAATCATCTACAGATGGTTTAAAGTATATAGGCAGATGTACATGGAATGATGCAAAAATATTGTCAATTTTATATAAGGAACTTGAGCATCTGTGGGTTTTGGTATCTGACAACGGGTCCTTGATAGCAAGGGATGATCATATCTATGGACATGGAGAATTTGGGTGAATACCTAGGTAGAAATGATCTATTATTTTTACAAACCTGGACAAATTGCCTCTGTGTAATCGGTATGGGATATAAAAGATTGCATCTGATAGCCCTTCAAGACGGTCAATTTGACAAAAATTTGGTGGAATTTCTACATTGCCTTCCTTTCCTTTCCTTTCCTTTCCTTTCCTTTCCTTTCCTTTCCTTTCCTTTCCTTTCCTTTCCTTTCCTTTCCTTTCCTTTCCTTTCCTTTCTTTCTCCCTTCCTCCCTTCCTCCCTTCCTTCCTTCCTTCCTCTTTCTTCCTTCCTTCCTTCCTTCCTTCCTTCCTTCCTTCCTTCCTTCCTTCCTTCCTTCCTCTCTCTCTCTTCTCTTTCTTGCTTTCTTTCTTGGGTCTTTCTTGCATGCTTTCTGGCTTCTTTCCTTTCTCCTTAGGCTTTGCAGGCAAATGCTGCTCCATTTCTCTCCCTTTACTTCTTTATTTGCAAGCAGAGAGAGCGATAGAAGAGAGACAGAGAGAATGGGTGCACCAGGGCCTCTAGCAGCTGCAAAACAAACTCCAGATGCATGTGCCACTTTGTGCATCTGGCTTTATGTGGGTAATGGGGAATCAAACCTGAGTCGGTAGGCTTTGAAGGCAAATGCCTTAACTGCTGAGCCATCTTTCCAGCCCTCTATTCCTTTTTTTTTTAAAAAAAAACTTTTTCAAATTTTTTTAATTATTTTTTTAGAGAGAGACACAGAGAGAGACAGAGAGAGAGAGGGAGAGGAAGACAGATTATTTGGGGCCTGCCTCCTAAGCCTAAGAACGTTGGTTCCAATCTCCAGTGGTTCCAATCTCCAGGTCCCACGTTTAGCCAGATGCAAAGTGATGCAAGGGCGCAATGCCGCACTTGACCACAAGGGGGAAAACACACCTGGATTTCGTTCGCAGCAGCTGAGGCTGCTGTGGCGCCCATCTCTATCTGTCTTCCTCTCCCCCTCTCTCTGCGTCTCTCTCCAAAAAAATGTTTTATTTATTTATTTGCAAGCAGAGAGGGGTAGCGAGAAGAGAGAAAGAGAGAATGAGCATGCCAGGGCTTCTTGCTGCTGCAAACAAACTCTAGATTCATGCGCAACTTTGTGCATCTGGCTTTAGGTGGGTACTGGGGAATTGGATCTGGGTCCTTAGGCTTTTTTTTTCCAGCCCCTCTCTTTCTTTCTTTTTGAGCATGGATGCTTAAATCTTTTTCTCTGAGGAAAGGTGTAGTGGAACCCATTAGGAAGATGTTCCACAAGCACTTTTACACTTCCGCTATCTCATTAGTGAAATGATAACCACTTAAACCTGCATTTCACATAGAGGCTACATAAAAAGCGACTGATGGGTCAACCCCATCACATTTTATAAAGGATCTATTAAAACTGGACAAGACTTTACAGTTGAGTTAAAAAGACCTGCCATTTTCCAGTACCTTTCCTTCCATCAATGCAGCTGCAAAATATTTAACATTCATTTCCAATAGTTTTGTTGCACAAGACAGATTTCAAGGTTAGCATAATGAAATGGCTGTAAAATGCTGCAATTCAGTGTTTATAAAAGTATACCATACCTTTTGAAAAATGAAAGAGTATGGATAAGGTTAATGAATGTAAATTAGCCACAAAAGAAAAAAAAACAGAAAACATTGCAAAAGACATATATCAGGTAATATACATGTTCTTATCTGCAATCATAAGAAACTGGAGTTAATAGTGAAGTGTATTTTATGACATTTGAAATGATAATAACAGTGAGCCTTTATTCTGTAAGTAAAATTTGTACTCTGCACTTACTAGCTTTACAAGATGCAGAGCTGGAACAAAACCCAGCTTCTCCTTTGTATAAACTCTCTATCATTCCTTTTTCTCTTCTTCTCCAAAGTATGCATCATGTCTATATTCTGTTCAGTGCTGGGACTGTGACAGATTTCTTTTAAATGTGTAGTATCAATCTTTGGCTCTTACAGTCTTCCCTGATGGGAATAAGTAACCATGTCCCAAAGACTGAAAACTATAGCTTTCAGCCAGAAAAGACGTGAAATAGTTGTAATAAAAATCCTGCCATTATATCATTAATTTATTGCACATCGCTACTGCTTTGAAGTGAATTTGCAGTAGGATGAAGACAGTGGTGATACATCAGTGGAGAAAAGGTTATCGCTTAAAAGGAGCCCAAACCCCTCATGTCTTTTATTATCCTACACATACTTTCCATTTTAAAGGAGGGTCTATGTGTGGATTAGCTATGCCTAACTGGGATTGATCCCTTGCCTACTTTTTCAAAGTACTTTGTATCTTAAAATCTTAATAGGATAGTAATACCTTTGGAATAATCTGTACACAGTTGTCAGGGTCAAGTTAGTCTGCTCTTTCCTTTTTTCTTCTTCCTCTTCTTTTTTTTTTTTTTCTGAGGTAGGGTCTCACTTTAGCCCAGGCTGGCCTGGAATTTACTATGTAGTCTCAGGGTGGCTTCAGACTCACAGTGATCCCCCTACCTCTGTCTCCTCAGTGCTGGGTTTAAAGGCATGCACCACCACACTCAGCTCAAAAAATATGGAATGCTTGATGAATTTTCATGTCATTCTTGTGCAGGGTCCATGCCAATCTTCTCTGCACCATTTCAAATAATCCTAACCCTGTCTACTTGGCTAGCCCTCAGATGTACCTGCAGTTTTACAGAAAGTCAGCAGAGGGAGCATTTGTCTGGATTTGGGTTTTGGTCTGTATATGTGGCTCTATCAAAGTTTCATATTGGAAACAAATTTCAGATTTTAGAAAGTTGCAACCTTCTTTTATTATTAGTAATATATTATGTAATCATACAATCAGGATGTTTTCAAGAAGTCTAAACCTTAACAAAAGTAGTCTATGGGATCAAGGAAGAATGTTGCTAGTTATTTCTCATGAGAGGATTGAAGTTTGGTATTGACTCATATTTTAGCTGCATTCCTCAAGCGTTTTTCAGAACTCCAGTGCAAATGCAGTATTAACTGACTGTATATGTTAAATTGGGATGATGAGAAGCAACCAATTTCACTGTAACAATAGCTATCATTTATTTGAGCAGGCCAGGATGTGTGTTTCACATTTTATAGATGGGACACAGAGGTTTTGCAAGGGTTAGTAACTTGTCCAAGGTTGCACAACTGCTGAACAGACTGGGACCATAGTGAAGCTAATTTCAGCACCATGGCCTTAACCACTCTGCTCTCTCCATGTGGCTGTTCACCAGCCCCCATTCAGGAGGAAGAGGGTTAAACAGAATGTGATCACACTTTCTCCTGACTGCCCCAAATAAATCAGTTGGTATATGGCTATAACCTTGGCTTATTACATTGATTACCCTTCTCTAACGTTGACTCAGCCTCCAGCTTCATGTAGAACAAAGTAATTCACTCTGAACAATTAGAGTAGTTCAAATATCAAACCTAATATTGATGCAGGCTCTTTAAGCTTCTAGGTAAGTGTCAATAACTTTATTTGATGGAAATGGAACAATGCCAGCGGTTTTCCCTATGATGCTTCATTGCTGATTTTGCAGTCTTTTGCTCTAAGTGCATACATGCTCAGTAGCATTCTGAATGCTCACTGCCCATTTTCATTAACAACAAGGATGAGGGCATAGTTCCCTTGGAGAGAAAACAGCTCTTGTGGCTGAGCATGAGGAACACAATGGAATACACAGTGTAGGGTGAGGCAGTGGGCAGTACTGCAAACAACTGTATTGATGGTTCCCTCACACTGTCTTTCTGGGTATGACTTGATAATACAAGCCAAGCAGCATGAAGTGGGTAGAGCAAGGGCTTTAGAGTTACAGCTAGCTTGGAGTTCAGGCTCTGCCATCAGCAGTGTGACTGTGTCTTTTTTTCCTCCTACTTAACAGTAAGCACAATGCCCAAGCGGTGACAGTGGTTTCAGAATTAGGATCCATGCCAGAATGTAGACCCACACAGAGTGGGAGCTGGCGAAGGTGGTCATGCTATTCCTAGGAAATGACAACCTGATACACTCACTCTCTCTGACATCACCCTCTGCTCTAATACTTCTTAATTCCACCTTCAAATGTGATCTTTTCTAATCCCCTGAATTGCTTCAATTTTAAGAAAAGTCAGAATGCACAATGCATGCTCACATTCTGGGCTTTCTGAGGAGTTTGCATTTTAAGTGTGGTCATTAAACAGAAATAAAGTATAATGCTGGTGTTTGCAGTCAAAGCAACTACAAACCTTAGAGTGCCACTGTGTTATTATGTGGAATTTCTAAATATGCTGATGGAGAGACACATTACAATGGGTCTGGCTGTTATACAACTGAGCACAAATATATACTCAATAGAGCTCTCTAGGCAAGGAGAAACATGTTTCTTTTCTTACTGGTATATAATAAATATACTAAAACTGTAGCATTTTAATAAAAGTTTTAAAGATATAATTTTTTGAAGGATACAAAAACAGTATCAATTGAGGGAATCACTGATATGGGAGAAAATGCAGAGCTTACAAGTGAAATAACTTATCACTCAAAGGCTCAATAAGGATAATATTCGTTCTCTAGACAAATGTTCTATAGGCTGTGTGTCCCACTGGTGGGGTAAGCTGTGAGCAGCATTAAGAACAATTAAACAGAATGGAAAATCATAGTATATAGCATACTGTCAGGATAAAGACTGGCAGAATTTTGCTTGTATACATTCATGTACAGTGAGTCAAGATGGAAAATTGAATTCTTGGTGTGGGTCATGGTCAATATGCTTAAAAGCTCTATGACAGTACCTACAGGAACATTATAAAATCTATACATTGAAAAATGCATTTGATATATTTCAGTACCACAGTAGATCCATAACTTAAATTCTGCCACAAGGAATTTTTAAAAAATGGATCAACTTATCATTTTCAAGTCATCAGCTTTAAATTATTACTTAATGAAGCAACGTGCATAAATACTTCTAAAACAAATTGCTTTGAAGAGACCTATTTGAGTATGCAGTGTAGTGTGCAGCACTCCAGTGGGAAGATCACAGATTTACTTTTGAAAATTCACCTACAGAAACCAATACACTCTCCAGCCTTAAAGATGCCCTTAGCATAACTAACAATGTTAAAAGCCTTCCACTTATAGTCATCCAGAAACTGCAGTCTCTGGAGGTGCCTATTTCAAAAAGGAAAAGGAAAAGAAACTAGAAAACAAAGTAAATTCTCAGATGACATCACAGAATGATACACATTCCAAGCACAAAGGGACAGAAAGTGAAATACTTTGGAGACTCTGACCTAGCAGAGTGAGGAGGAATGGGGCAGCAAGTGTGATTTGGATGCATGATGCTTGGAAGCCTCACACAGGCAATTCTCAAAAACGGCTGGAGATGGTCAACCTATGAATTTTACTGCAAAGTGTCATTAGAAATGTTTGGTGCTCTGAGTGGATAATCTGTAAAAGAGGTGTGCTGTACAAACAGCACAGGGGCGGGGCATTCTGAGTTCTTATATTCTAAGTGAAAAATCCCTACATATTTGCATGACTGACTCTGGTCAGTATTTTGGATTAATGTTCAGTTTTACAAAAAGCTATAGTGTTTTGTTTCATAAAATGTTGATTATAAATATATTCACTTATATCTTATGATTATGAATCATTACCATTTGTGGACAGGTGAGTTAATCCATTGGTGATGCCCATGATATTCATATTCAGTACTTCCTGACATTGAGGATTGGACCCAGGGTCTTGTGTATAATAGATAAGTACTTTATTACTGAGCTACAACCCAAGACATATTCAGTATTTTAATAGCTTTACTGAGATAAATTTATAACCCATAAAATTCACCAGTGTAAGTGTACAATCAATGATTTAAGTAAATTTGGAGTTCTACAACCATCATCACAATTCAATTTTAGAGTGTTTTCATCCTCACAAGTCTCCCTCATTTTCATTTGTACATAATCTTGGCCGGCCTGGGACTAGAGTGAGTCAAGTGAGGCATTTGCCCATATGTAAAGTTTGGGGGGGTATCAAAAATCTGACACAGATTTTACTTAAATGCTTGCTATCTTGCACATTATGGATTTTTCTTTTTTCATTTATTTATTTACATTTTTGAGAGAGAGACAGAAAGAGGCAGAATATATATATATATATATATATATATATATATATATATATATATATATATATATATATTGAGAGAGAGAGAGAGAGAGATGGAGAATGGGTGCTTCAGAGCCTTCTGCCATAGGAAAAGAACTCCAGACACACATGCCACTTTGTGCATCTGGCTTTATGTGGTGACTGGGAAATCAAAACCAGGTCATCAGGCTTTGAAATAAGTACTTTTAACCACTGAGCCATCTCTGCAACCTGGATTTTCCCATTTTTTCTCAATGTTGCATTCAAATGTTATTATCTTCATTGATGAAAATTATGTGACTTTTTGAGTGTAGATTGTTTCACTTTGCACAATGTTTTCAAGATTCAACCGTGTTTTTAGCATGTGTCAGTGATCTGTTTTGTTTTGGTGATTAGTTAGTATTCCATTGTATGGACATGCCACATTGTTGATCCATTCACTAGATGATAAACATTTGGGTTCTTTCTAATTTTTGACTATTTCAACTAAAGCTCCTGTGGAAATTCACACCTAAGTCTGTGTGGATATGTTTTACTTGCTTTTGGGTAAATAACTGTACCCAATCATTGTATCATATTTTATGTATATGTATAACTTTATAGGAATATACTAGACTACTATTTTACAGTGTGGTCATAGCACTTTGCATTTCCACTCCTAAAATGGATGAGAATGACATTTGTTCTGCATCCTTATGAGCATTTGGTATTGTCTGTCTTTTAACTGCAGCCATTCTACAGAAATTTAAAGATGTCTTGTGGTTTTAGTTTATGTTCCTCTAATGACTAATAATTAAGCATATTAAAAATATTTATTTATTTATTTGAGAGAGAGAAAGAAGAAACAGAGAGAAAGAGAGACAGATAAGGAGAGAATGGGCACACCAGGGCCTCCAGCCACTGCAAACGAACTCCAGATGTATGCGCCACCTTGTGCATCTGGCTTTCGTGGGTTCTGGGGAATCAAACCTAGGTCCTTTGGCTTTGCAGGCAAGTGCCTTAACTGCTAAGCCATTTCTCCAGCCCCTTGAGCATATTTTTATTTGCTTATTAGTAATTTCTGCATCTCCTTTTGGGGACTGTCTATTCAAATATTTGTATTTAAAAATTGAGTTGTCTTTTTATTGAGTTGCAACAGATCAACTACCATCACCACGACCACCATCATTATTGGTGTGCGTGCGCGTGTGTGTGTGTGTGTGTGTGTGTGTATACAGATGCACATATCCTATCAATACATGTGCAGAGGCCAGAGGAAGATGTCTATTGTTCTTCTGCCTTATTTATGTCAGATAGAGTCTCTAAACCCGAAGCTCACCAAAGTCCCCAGTGATCCTCCTCTCTCTGCTCCCTTAGTGTTGGGGTCACAGGCATGCAGATCCATGTGCTGCCATGCCTGGCTTTAAAAAATATTTCATTTATTTGCAAGCAGAAAGGGATAGAAAGACGAGAGACAGAGAGAATTGGCTTGCCAGAGCCTCTATCCACTGCAAAAGGAACTCCAGGTGCATGTGTCTTTTTGTGCATCTGGCTTTATGTGGGTACTAAGGAATCAAACTCAGGTTGTTAGGCTTTGCAGGCAAGTGGCTTAACTGCTGAGCCATCTCTCCAGTCCCATGTCTGTTTTTTTTTTTAATGTTGATTGAACTCCTCGTGATTTTGCAACAAGTGCTCTTACCTGCTGACCCATCTCCCCAGCCCTGCAACATACAATTTTTCTTATCAGATATATAATGTATTGATATTTCTCCTAATGTATGGTTTGATTTTTAAATTATATTAATGATGTGTTTTGAAATGCAAGAAATGCAAGTTCCCTATTTTGAAGAAACCCTGTTTTAATTTTTTATAGATTTTTCTGCTCTTTTCAATTAAGAAGTTGTATATCTTTGGCTACGAAATGTGAATAGATCTTTGGATAGTTCTAGGCAGCCTAAGAATGAAATGGAGAACCAAAGACACTAAAATGGAAAGGTGGGATAACTTAAAGTGCTCTATCTTTTATATTTTCTCTAGATTCAATGTATTGAGTAATGAGAATATATTTTAGCTCAATTAATGAGGAAATCATGGCAGATCAGATCAAGGCTGAGAATTTGATTTATCCAAATCCTCTTCATATTAGCTGACACTATTCCCTTTATCTAGGGTTCAAATGCTTACCACATTGGGCACAAATATATGATAGCACAAAAACTCATGCAAGACATTCAAAGCAATGCCAGTGACACACTCACCTCATGGATATAAGCAAACAAAATGGCTTGATGATAATTCAACATCAGATGGAATAGTAAATGAAAGAAATCTGGAGGAGATGCGGGGCAACTACTAGGTGTACATGAATGGAGTATGGCCATTAAATGCAAGAAGGCATTCTGTATTGCATAGAAACAAACCTTGGAGAAATGTCACATCCTTGTTGCATAAAAGCACCCAAGGAAAACCAAAGACTATTAAATATTCCAAATTCATTTGGAGGATCAGGAGGACTTTGTGGGTCACGAGGTTCTTCATTGTTGTCTTCCAAGTGCCATTCATAAGGGCTGAATCTGCTGACAAGGAAAAGAACGACGCTGACTCCTATGTATGCGAAGACAATGCACATCCAGATTTCATAAGCCAAGGGATCCAGAAATGAGAACACGCCTGGTTTTGATTTCTGAGGCTTCTTGATCATGATGGAGATGCCCAAGCTCATAAACGGCTTTGAAAAATCTATGACTTCTTCACGGACCAGTGTTATAGTGAGGGGAGCAACTGCTATATCAGCTCTCTGAAAAACAAATACATACATAACTTTTAGAGACAGTATTTTAATCAGTCATTGGCCACTTAGTGTACTTACATTTTGGGCAGCAATATGACATCTTCAATTACTATTACCTGTTGATTTGTCAATGCTAAGGCTAGAAAAGCAGTAGCAGTCAATAGCTTCTAAAATGCTTTAACTTGATAGTAAATTAAGGAAAGGGCATTGGTCTTTTGTTCTCTGAGACATAGTGCCTTAGGATACCTGACTCCATTTTTATCTAATGTCTGCTGGCCACCTTATAACTCTACTTGTATTCCCTTTTTTCATATCCTTATTTTATTATTTTAATTTTCAGGCTTTTATGTTTTATCTCCCTCATTTGCTTGGAAACTTCTGTAGAGCATATATTTACTTCTTTTCCACCAGTGTGAACACAGGGCTATGGTATTCAATTTAATTCTTGACTATTTCCTGTCATATTTAATTTTCATATTATTTTTGAGAGAATGTCTATTTATAATATAGTTTTTTTTTGAAGGCAGGAACTCAGTCTTCCTGTTTTGCATCTATTATTACAACAGATTGTAGACTAAATAAAAAGTAAATACCTCAAAATTGTTAATTATTGAATATAACATGAAAATATGTAACAATTCTACATGTGCAATGACAAAGATAAAACAAGTATTAGAATATATAGTAATTGATCAAGTAAGCTACAGTTTCAAGAGATGAATGTCATCATAGTGCTCACATGTATCAGATCAATAAAATAAATGTCAACAGTGCACTGCCTAATTAACTCAGGCAAAGGTATGCCATGTTTTTCAAAATTAATCCCGGGAAAACAAAGCACTAAGAATTTCTCCACTTCTTTCTTTTGTTTTTCGCAATTATTTCTTTATACTGTTAGTAGGTTTTAGTCTAGAGCTAGGTTATAAATGCATATGTAGAAAAATCCTTGTGACTATGGGAAGGCTTAAAGGATAGCATATCAGAAATGTTGTAAAACATCAACTTTGATATTATTTTCTATGTTAAATACAGTTATGTTTCAACATACCCACCTGTGGGAGAGGAAAGAGAAGAATGACAAAGTCTAAGCTAGACAATATTTTCAAGGAAATGAAATTTTACAGCCTAGAATTACATGTGGCACCTGAAACTTGTTGAGAAATACTATTTAGTTAAGGGGAAATGCAGAAAATGAACAGTTAGCTCACGTTTAGTGGGTACTTGCTCTGTGAGAGGCACCTTGCTAAGCACTTTATACATACCTTTGTATTTAATTTTCGTAGACACCTTGGAAACTAAAGCATCAAGGGGCAGGGTACTATGGTACTCAGATTCATATCCACTCTCTCAACTAGAGCACTGTTCTCCATAGATATTTGCATATGTTTATTATGTAATACTTTTTTGCATGTATGTGTGTGGTGTGTATATATATGTGTGTTCATATTTGTGTGTGGGTGCGTGTGTGTGTGTGTGTGTGTGAGCATGTGCATGTGGAGGTCAGAGGTAAAACACTGGTATGTGTCTCAATCACTGTCGCCTTTATTTATTGAGACCGAATCTTTCACTGAACTCCAGGAGCATCTCAGTTCAGGTTTCATGTTTGTGCCACAACTGCTTTACCAACTGAGCCATCTCCCCAGCAACTACATACTTCTATTATCTGCAACCGTCAAGTCAGCCAACCCTTAAGTTCATTCCAGGGTACATTTGAATTCTTGTTCTGTTCCAAGCACTATTCTATGTGCCAGTAACGAACCCATGAGTGAAGCTGACAATATAGACAAAATAAATACCTGCATGGAGGTGTCCTTGACATTCTAGTGGCAGTGGCAGAGAGCATGTGTTTATTGACACCAAAAGCCTACTGATCAAATCTAGTTGATGGCTTTAACACCATCTCAAGTCCAACTTTTAAAAATTAAACATTATCTACAACCTTAAAGTAGATTCTTTTGTAAATCTGTGAATGAAACTTATCCCACACTTTTCTGTTTCTAATCCTTACCAGTCCTAACACCTTTGAATATGATCTTGCCTCTGTATTAGAAGAATGAAGCCATCTTATATGAGCCATTTAACCTTAGTACCCCTCCTCTCCTTCTCAGCCTACTGCCACATCTTCATCCAATAATTCTGTGAATTTCTCTCTTAGAAAGTGACACTCTGAGATTTAATCTATGTAGTCCATAAATCTGATATTCTTATGCATTTTGAAATACCTAGTTCCTTCCACTGTCTCTTGTATATCTTTAATTTTTCATTTTCCATTAACTTATCTTAGTCGTTCTTAAAGTGTGGTCCCTTGTACTAGAAGCAAAATATTCACTTGGAAATTTAGAAATATTAACTAGTAAGTCATACTAATTCTCAGGCCACAGCTCTGATGTAGGGAATGAGAAACTCAGATGACTTGGAACTGACGCAGACAGGCTGAGCTGAGGACAAAGCAGAAAGCTCCTGCAAGCCAGGCGTGGTGGCGCACGCTTTTAATCCCAGCACTTGGGAGGCAGAGGTAGGAAGATCGCGGTGAGCTCAAGGCCACCCTGAGACTACAGAGTTAATTCCAGGTCAGCCTATGCCAGAGTGAGACCCTACCTCGAAAACCAAAAAAAAAAAAAAAAAAAAAGCTCCTACTTGGCACTGTTGCTGGCAGCCATCTTGGATGAGACAAGCTCAGATGCAAGTTCTAGTTTTGCCAGGATAGGCAGAATGGCATCTCCTTGTTCCCTCTTTGGAGTAACTGACTGTAAAAAGCTATCTTACTCCTATTTCTCCTTCACTAGCTTTTTTTTTTCCAATTTAAGGAAGTTATTTCTTGATTATATACTTGATTACCAGATTCAAAGACCTTCTCTCAGACATCAACTGCTCATGTGACAACATTGGCCTTTGGCACTATATATTCACTGTCCTTCAGCTCTGCAATACTAAAGACTACAGGTTCTCTTTCTGCCTCTGTGTCTTGAGTTTCTTCCTAGCCTGCTTTCTCAACCAAGGTGTAGTGTGTACTCCTCAAATCTATTTATGGTCCCTGGCTTCGGAGGAAATCATTGAAGGTTTGTGGAATTAGAAAGATCCTCTAAGGGTCTGTCCTTTAGTTTTTTCTCCTCAGCATTATCAGGTATGGCTTCAGACCTCTCATCTCATTGCACCTGACTCTTGAATCTTCAATTCCATATTGATGACTAGATGGGATCCAAAGACAATTTTTTAAAAGATTTTATTTATTTATTTATTTATTTATTTATTTATTTATTTATTTATTTGAGAGAGAGAGTGAGAATGGGCATGCCAGGGCCTCTAGCCACTGCAAATAAACTCCAGACGCATGCAACATCATGTGTATCTGTCTTACGTTGGGCTTGGGGAATTTGAACAGGGGTCCTTAGGCTTCACAGGCAAACGCCTTAACTGCTTGGCCATCTCTCCAGCCCCCAAAGACAAACTTTACCTTTTTTGTCCTTTGGCCAAGGGCTAGACCTGGTTATAGGAACAAAGGCTGCTGAGAAGACTGGAATTGGCCAGAAAGCCAGCAGGGTATTTTTGGCAGAGAGAGCTTGAATCAGCTAGAAAGAGTTTTGTTATGCCAAGAGAATTCATAGATAAAAGCACCTCCTCTCCCTGCCAACATGTCTCTGCCTCCTGCTCAGAGCACGCAAATATCCATGTAGTATCATTTCCCATTTGATCTCATTTGAATTTAATTACTTAATTTAGCTTTTTTTAAAAAAAATCTTATAAGTCTTGATAGTTCTAGAGGAAATTGACATTTTTTTTTTGTCTTGGAAGGCACAAGGGATATTTGTGTGAAAAAATCACTTTGGTCTGAATATAAGGAAATTGGGCTCTTTTCAAGCTGGTATAGATAGGATAGGACATGGAGGCTCTTGATCTACTTTGAATGGAAGTAAAAACAAAAACAGAAACAAAACTCAAAACTTTTAGTAATTGCAGAAGGAACACATTCTAAGTACCACTAAATACTAACAAGGGATGGATTTTTATTGTCTGATTCCTAGAAGCATTCAAACAAAGAACAGGTTCCCAAAACAGACCATGCTGAGTTTAAAGTACTTTTGAAATCACAAAAGAAAAAAAGAAGGTTCTGCTCCCCTCAGGTACTTGCCTCTTCCCCCAGCTTGCAATTTCAACTTTTCTGAATTGTTTCTTTTCAAGGGAGCTTTTGTTTTCCCTTCCCTTCCTTTCCTTTCCCTTCCCTTCCCTTCCCTCCCTTCCCTTCCCTTCCCTTCCCTTCCCTTCCCTTCCCTTCCCTTCCCTTCCCTTCCCTTCCCTTCTCTTCATTTCATTTCATTTCATTTCATCTCTTTTTGAGACAGTGTCTTACTATGAATCCCAGGCTATCCTTGATTTGACTATGTAGCCCAGGTTGACCTCAAACTTATGGCAGTTCTACAGTCTCAGTCTCCCAAGTGGTGGGATCTTAGAAGCTTTTTAAAAGAAGGTGAGATGTTTATTTTTTGGAAGATTCTGTCTCAATGGATATGGTGTCAAATCTGTACTCAATTAAATCCCATTGATGGGAATCTGGCTGCAAAATGACAATTTCCCATATAGGCCCTAAAGCACCTTTGATAAATGCATGATGGGACAAACAAAGGAAGCAACTGGACTGAAAAAGGCTCAATCAACAGAAGGGAAGAGCCTACTGATGGATCCTCAAGGATAGTGAGATGGTTAGAAGATAGCAATTTCCCCCAACTCTTCCCAGCTTTTGAATACTTGGTGAGAGACCAAAATAGTAGACTTGGCACATTAGCTCAGAACCAGCACTGGGGAAGCCCTCTCCCTCTCCCACTCCTATGCCTCACCCATATTATAAAATAGAGTAGTGATGGCTAAATATACCAAAGTGTAAGACCTGCCTGCTTACTGCGTCTAAAGCAATCACCTTGATTATTCATAGAAATGGGAGAAGCAGATACCTAACAAATGTCCAAGTAACTCATTTAGCTCTCATGGAACAGCCATAGGCTGCAGATGAGGGAGGTCACTTTCAAGGGAAATTAAAGATTTATGATACCAATACTGATGAAAAACTAAAAAAAAAAAAAAAAAAAAAAAAAAAAAAAACTTCCCAAATGGAATGTCTCTCTTGATCATTGCTTTTAATGGGAAGTCTGTTGTGTCTGGGGCAAGCATGAAGAGTTATGGGTAGGTTTCTCTTGTGGTGTTCGGAATCACTCCAGCAACCTTGTTATCAAGCCTCAGCCTGTGCTCATAAGAACAGTTGGCAAGTCATGTTAAGAACCCTAAGTATGTAAGCACATAGTATGAGGGTTCTCCAAGTGATAGAGAAAACCAGCAAATGGTAAGAGCTCAGGATTAGAGTTTGCTAGTGTTTTGACTTGTATCTTGACTACTTAAAGGATTTTCATCAAGCAGCTTAAGAATGGCTGTGTGGGCTCAGTAAACACACTAAATTAGGTTTGATTTTTTTTCCACTTGTCAATGGTAAACCCAGAGTGACTTCATTATTGGAGTATATTCAGCTTGAGGGGATTTATAATCTTTTCCATAAGTGGGTGGCCAAAGTTGTAAATTTCATAAAACCTAAATCTGACAAACTCATAAGCATAGCGATGGTGTACTTGAACATCTGACAGGTTTTAAGTGGAGATGACCCTTTAGTTTGTAATTTTATAAATTCTTTGGGCTAGAAGGCTGGTTATATCTTAAAAGTATTTTCATCTGATATTCTGATACAAAATTTGTAGCTCATGTGGAGATTGTGCATAAGCAACAACTTTTCAGCCACTGTTTTAAAAGCACTTTCTAAAGGCAAGGGAAAAGGCAGGAGGAGGGAGTAGATATAGAATGGAGGTCTTAAATGCTATCTAAGAGAAGAAAGAGGCATGGCTTGACCCCTTCTCCCTGCATCAAGCACAAAATTCTACTGGCCTTAGGCATTTCCTTTAAAACGTTTAAATATGCTGGAAAAAGGAGTGGGGCAGAATCAAGCTAGACAACAGGAATGTAATAGCTGTATGTTGGAGAACAGGATTTTAACAGCTTTATTGACTATACTCTATGGGGTATTTACTGTCAGCCATTGTCAAAATCTGGAGGAAGGGAGGAGGCCGATTTAAATCTGTGCAACAACAAGCAGTCTCACAACGGGATCTCCTCATTTCTTTATCCAGAACAGATGTCCCCATCTGGGTGTATTGATTTGGACTCCTTGAACTCAGGGAGTCAAGAGAGTTAAAGACATAGTGAAGATAAGGAGGCACCCTTGCAGCTGGATGTAGGCCCTGTGACACTACATTTGGTTGGAAATATTTTCTCTCCTGCTAAGAATGGCGGACTTCTGTGTATCATTAATGCTCCTTTTTTTATATGCAACCTTTTTGCAAAGGAACTTTTACACAATTATCAGCCCTTTCTGGCAGATCCAAGTGTAACCACCTGAGGAATAGAAAGAATAGGTGACATCTGTTACTGGACCCTGGCTTCTCTGCCTTTTAGCTGGGAGGACAGATTGACTTCCTGCTTTTCTTAATGGAAAATGACTATGTCTTAGGAAACTGGCAATCTAAAAGGTAATTTCTTATAAGCAACTAAATGACTGTTGAATTGCCATTTGTCCAGGGAGTGTGAGGGAGTCTGGGACATGACCTGGAATAAGCCATATGCCAACTCTGTTTCCATTGCCAAGCTTTCTGCTGTCTCCAAAGTCAGAGGAACCAATCTGGACAAATAACCCTCCTGGCCTTACGCAAAGCAACCCTGCTCATATTCTTGGTTCTAAATGTTAAGAACACAGGGAACAAAGTGGCTCCCCTTTTGGGAGGTGACTTCTTTTTAATTAGGGCGCTGATTTCTTTCTTTTAAACTTTCTTTTTAAAATTTTTCTTTTAATTTTTTTTCTTTTGATTTATTCATTAGCAACAGACAGAGAGAGAAAGAAGTGTGTGCCAGAGAGAGAGAGAGAGAGAGAGAGAGAGAGAGAGGAGGGAGGGAGAGAATGGGCACACCAGGGCCTACAGCCACTGCAAACAAACTCCAGATGCCTGTGCCACCTTGTGCATCTGGCTTATGTGGGTACTGGGGACTTGAACTGAGCCTCGAACCAGGGTCCATAGGCTTCACAGGCAAGCACTTAACCGCTAAGCCATCTCTCCAGCCCCCATTTCTTTTTTTTTAACTTTTCTATTGACAATTTTCATCCATGTACATAATATATTTTGATCCATCCTAGTAGGTAGAATGTCCTCTCTAAGGACAGAACCTCATAGCTGTTTACATTAGATTTTAAAATATTTCAAGTGATAACTGGGGATTTGTATTACTTTTTCCTAGAAAGTGAGTATTTTGGGTGGAAAAGCTTATAATCAAAAAAGAATGTAAGCCCCCTGAAGCCAGGCAGGAGTGCTATATCAGATTGAAATAGCATCAAGTTTCCCATGAGCTGATAAGCTTAGTGACCTAAGCCAGTGAAACTGATCCAATACACAGAGCACTTGACTAGTAGGCATGAGACCCGAGTTGCCAAGTTTTGTGATTTTTATCACTTTGTCAAAATCCCTCCACCCCCATTCTTATCACTCCTGTCCTCCTATCAGGTTTCAGTTTTCTGATTTACCCAGTGTTCAATTCTAATATCCAGTCTTGACTGGTTCTCCTAGTAATTTGTAAGATGAATGAACAACTAAGCTAAGTGATATTTAAGAGTGCAGGTAGCTTAAAATGTTCTTTGAAAATGCCCTCTTCAAACATTGCTAGTTGGGAGCAATAAAAACTGGTGGTGTGTAAGCTTTTTGAGCTGGAACAATTATCCTGTGGTAGTGTTGCAGACATCTAGCTCAAAATCAAAACTGCTAAAAGCAGGTGGATGGTTTCAAGTCCATAATGTTCTGAAGGGCTTACATAACGGGGCACATTGTATCCTACTGACATTTGTTTTAAAAATAGCCTTCTTAGAGATACAAGGTGCCCCAACATCAACTTTGATTTGAATTTCTTTAGAGGAAGAAAAAGCATTTACATCTGAAAAGAGGCTGATTGACTTTTTTTATTCTTTAACAAACTTAATTCATTTTCACTTTTTCTTAGGACTTCATGGCAGGTACAGAAATCTCATTGGCAAAGCTTTCTTCATCTCTGCCTTTCTTATTTTTTTCCTGCTCTGATCTGTTTTACATAGAAAAGGCAACACTGTAAAGATAAAATAGTGCCTTAGCTGTGGAGTTTTCATGTTCACTTCAAGAAATGCTTTCCTATTCTCTACACCCCACCCCCTGATTTTTTTTTCTCATTAAGCACTCTCGGAAATCATTAGGGTTTTCTTCCTTTCTTTTTCTCAAGCAACTTGTAGACCACAAGAGGTCAGATCTGGCAGAAATGCAAGACTGTGTTTTTGTTCTCCATTTCTATCATTGATAGAGAAACTGAACACTTCCCAATGCCAGAAGATTCAAGCTTCTACATGAAGATGAACATCCATTTAGCTGACGAGATCCCCCTCCCCAATAGTTAGCTCTTACTCTGAGCATGATAGGATAGCCTAGGTTTTATAGCCCCAGGTTTTAGAGGAAAGTGGAGTCTGACAGTCTACTTTAATGGCTTTGTTCATTGTCCATCCTCTGCAATCAATCATTATGTGTTATATGGTCCGGAAAACAGTATAGACATGTTCTAGATCAGAAAAGGAAGAGGATAATCCTTTACCTCCCCTGGGTATCTCTTTTGTTTTTAATAGAAAAAGCATGAGTGAAAAGATGGAAAGATTGCTACAGAAAAAGTTTCCTTTCCCAAATTGTAGAGATGAGATCTCAATTACTAAACACAGAAGGGATTCTGTAATTCTCAAGTTACCCCACTCATACATAGATGAAATGCAGAGAGAAAGGGATGTATAAAGATAAAAATCAGTGTAGCAGAGAGGATGTGCCAGAGGCAAAACCAAAACCTAGTGAGAAACATGTTCTTTATCTTAACAATGCCAAGAAATGTGCTTTATTATGCTAGGAGGGCACTGGTCTATTCATGGAGTATGACAGGTTTATTTTGAGACACAACAGAGCTCTGGCTATTCAGTTTTTTTAAAAGATTCTTTACACACACACACACACACACACACACACACACACACACACACACAATTTATTTATTTGAGAGAGAGAGAGAGAGAGAGAGAGAGAGAGAGAGAGAATGGGCACCCCAGGGCCTCCAGCTACTGCAATTGAACTCCAGATGCATGTGCCCTCTTGTGCATCTGGCTTACGTAGGTCCTGGAGAGTTGAACCAGGATCCTTTGGCATTGCAGGCAAACTCCTTAACTGCTAAGACATTTCTCCAGCCCCTGGCTATTCAGTTTTGATGAGCTGGTAGAACTCATGGAATAGATCATGTCAGATAACCTGGGCCAGTAGAAATGGGCCCCATAAGTTTTTCACCATGTTACTGTGGCCCCCAAATCTACTGTCCAGAATTGCTAGGTTATTAAGTACCTTTCTAATAAATTTAATCTATCATTCAGTATGGCTATTGTATTCTATAGTATGATGACTAAGTGCACACTGACTTCGTAGTTAAATATCTGGATTAAGATCAGTGTGTCAGTTACCAGAATGTCTGTGCCCACCTTGGAGATTAGAATGTTTACATTCTAATCTCCAAGGTGATGCTATTTGGAAGTAGGATACTAAGGAGGTTATAAGTCATGGGGCAGAGCTCTTATAAATGGGCCTAATGTCATTATATAAGAAGTTCTGAGACCAACTACCCATTTGGTCATGGTGAAGACAAGTAAGAAGGTGTAATCTTTTAGTCAGAGTCTACCATCATCAGACAATGAAGTCTGCTTTGATTTTGAACTTCCCAGCCTCCACATGGATGAGAAATAAACATCTGTCATTTGTTAGCCACCAGTCTAATCTATTTTCTTATAGCAGCCAGGACAGCTCAAATGGTCACTATAGGCTGTTTGCTTTGGGATGTTATTTCACTTCCTAGCCTCAATTCTCATCCACGTAGCATGAGGTTAATAACAAGACCTTCCTCCAAGGCATGTTGTGAGGATTAAGGTAATAATGATTGTAAACCGCTTACCTCAGTATGTGGCAACAAGTAAATATGTGGTAAGTGATGACTAGTAATGATAAAATATTATCTGATCTTTCACACCATGAGCTCAATTTAGAGAATCATTTTTTAGTCATTATTGTATGTTAGTTATTGATTCATTAGAGCAAAAAGTGAGTCTTCTCTGTGTCAGGTAACGTGATAAGCACAGGGAGAATTGCACTGAAGATATCTCTTTTTATGCAAATTAATATGCTGATCTTTATATTTGAAAATATACAAAATCGTTATAGAAGAGTGTGGATTATTTTTCTTTTTAAGTTTGTTTTAAAATTTTCATTGAACCAGGACATCTCTTGAAGCTTGAGTGTTTGGGGATGAGGGGCAAGAAAGAGAAGGTCTTTGTCACCAACTTGTAAAGTAAGAGGTTAGTGCTATGTCAAGGTGGTTTAGAGGGTCTCAGGAGTCCTCAGAAATCTTGTAAGGTTCTCTGTCCCTTCTGTAGCCCTCTCTAAAATGAGAAAACGAAATTTCATTGCTGAATTCATTTGAATCTTGTCTGCCACTCAGCTCTGCCCTAGTTCCCAGGACCAACATTGACCTAAGGCAGGTGTAGTGATTGGCTCTAGCCCCATAAATGGAGGCTGAGGTTCAAGTTACCATGCTGCTTGTCTGGCAAGAGGACAATGTCCCAGTTTTGATACCTGGGGCCCAGCCTCATTTTAAGCCTTCGTTCCCTTTCTGTGCCCTTATTTTTAGAAACATGTTTCTGCCTTTGTGCCTGTTCCAAAAACTTATTTAGTGACCCCACTAGTCCCTTGTGATTGCAAAGCTACATCCTATTCTTCCTGGTTATCATTTGAATCACTAGAGTTATTTTCCTCACCCTCAGTCATCTAACAGATAACATGGATTTTTGTTTCTTAGTAGCTAGGACTTCTCATCCTACCCATTCCTACCCTATATTTGTCTGTCTTTTCCATGCCTGTTGTCTCTAAAGGTACTGGTAACTGCAGGTAATCTTTATCCATTAGATCTCCATATCTGCTGCTATCATCAGTACTTGGACTTGTTTTCTAGTGGTGACCTCACCTAATGGGCAGTTCTTATGGCCAGTTGTACTTCTTTTTATATGGATCATTGAGCTGCCAAAGATCTTATTTTTCCCAGAGACCAAACCATTTAAAACATAGTCACTGTGAACTTTAATTATCAGTATTCTTTTGCACTTGGCCAAAACCTTTGTTAGAGCCATTTCTATTTATTCCTTCAAGTATTTATTGAAGTTTTATTTCTCAAGCTCTAGGATATTGAGATGAATCATATATCTTCTGCCCTCAAGAAGTTCGTGATCTAGTAGGACAAGTGAACTTGTAAATAGTTCATTATAGTACAGGTTCAGAAATATTATATAAATGCTAAAAGAACTATTAAAGAAGCAAGATACAGGGGCAGCTAACCCAGGGAGGTAGAAGGCATTGCTTCCTGAGATAGGTATCAACTCTAAGTCCTAGAGCGTGAATAGGTATCAGTAGCTGACTGAAGAGAGTCAAAAGTACATGAGACCTCAGTATTGTCAGAAAACAGCATATGCTTAACTGTAGCTGGAACATTAGAAAAGAAGGGGGAACTGGTATGGTGGTACATGCCTTTAATCCTAGCACTTGGGAGGCAGAGGTAGGAGGATTACCACGTGTTTGAGGCCAGCCTGAGACTATACAGTGTGTTTCAAGTCAGCCTGGGACTAGAATGAGAACCTACCACTGGGGAAAAAAACAAAACAAAAAAAAAAGAAGAGAAAAGTGTACAAGATGGAGCTAGAGATGTAGGTGGGTATGAGAATACAAAGTGCCTTGTCATGCTGAGTTTTATCCTGCTTTTTTTTTTTAAATTGTGAAATTATACTAATGAGGCGATCTTATTTGCCAGGATAAAAATAAAGAAAACTGTGGTAGTTTGAATATATGTCCCCCAATATATTCAGTGTTTTATTAGTTATAGTTTGCATCTGCAATCACCTTGCTAGAGGCAATGTCACTGGGGGCCGGTCTTAAGGTGTTAATCTGGGTTTGAGATTCCATTGTAAAGATATGCAAATGTGCCTAGCAGGAGTTCCTGAAGTGTGCTGTGTGACCTTTTGGCTGTAGTTTTTGCTCTGTGTGCTGTGGTGGCTGGTTGGCTTTTCTCTCTCTGCTTGGGCCTGTGGAGAGCAGGCCAGCTTCTCCTGCCATTATGGAACTTCCCCTGGATCTGTGAGCTTCAATAAATAATATCCCTTCCTCCATAACTGTGCCTGGTCTGAAAGTTCATCTCAGCGAACCTGAAGCTGTCTGCTACAAAAACTAATTAAATTACTGACAAATGGTGGAAATCCTAAATATGGTGATGATGGTGGTGTTAGGATGAAGAGTATGTGTGGATTTGAGAGACAGCAGAATTCATAGAACATGGTGACTCATTAGACATGAGGGGGGCAATGAGGAAAGATGGTACTGTTGCTAAGGCACTGATGGGGGTGGATGATTCTACTATCTGGGGTAGAAAAATATAGACAGAAGAGATTTTTCAAGTGGGCAGGCTATGCTTAATGTTGACAGGTAAATTCCCCCAATTTTGTTTTCCTTTTAGTAGAACAGTTCTATGCTCAAAGGATGCTACTGTCAATCTACCTTTATAACCTTCAACTGTATGAGAAAATATTTTTTTCTTACAGACTACACAAAAACTTTATAGCTAGATAAATCTTTTACTTGAAAATTAAATCCCCCATCTTCTTTCTTAATCAGAAAGCATACAGGGAAATAAAAACAACTGAAAATACTTACCCCATAAACCAGTTCCCCAACCATGCCATTCCATATTTTAGTCTCTGGATCCCTTGCTCCATATTTCCCATCACCAACAATGGACAACTTGTATTTGATTCTTACGTGTTTGGCTATTTCATAGGCTAAATCTACACAATAGCCTTCATAGCGTTCATTTCCTTCCAGTTGTTCATGGTTCTTCTTATACATTACATATGGTGATTCCTTTGGGACCAGAATGAAGATCAAAAGATTACTCTTATCCATTTTGCCTAAGAGCTAGTATATGCAATAAGAAGATGTTTCTTCCTCTGTGGTTATTGAGGATGAGTGTGTAAAAAGGAATTTTTTTTTTTGAGGCAAGCCCAACAGACTGGCATTTTTTATGTGAGAGAGTGAGAGCGAGAATGAGTGAGCGAGAGAGAATAGGCATGCCAGTGCTTCCAGCCACTGCTATTGAATTCCAGACACATGCACTACCTTGTGTGCATGTGCAGCCTTGAATGCTAGTGTCACCTTGTGCATCTGACGTATGTGGGACCTGGAGAGTTGAACATGCGTCCTTAGGCTTCGCAGGCAAGTGCCTTAACCACTAGGCCACCTCTCCAGCCCTAGAAATGATTTTTTAAATTTACTTAATAAGCAGGAGAGCCTCAATAGACTATTTATAGAGCCACATATTTCTTGGAGCCCTTAACTGATGATTTAATGAAGTAAGGAAACATTTAAATTCTTCTCCAGAGTTTGAAAGTAGGACTAGTTTCACTAGTGAAGTCTTTGATTTAGCCAAATTGGGAAGTGTTATCTCTCTCAGTTACATGGAGCTGAGCTGCCTTTGATTTCTCAAGATTTACCAGTAGGAACCATTGCCAGCTAAGGCAGGTCATAGTGAAATACTGTGATTCTTGTAAAGCCAGAGTCTATAGCTTATTTGTTTTTGTATCTGCAAGGCTGAGTACAGTACACAGGACAAGGTGAAAGAGAATTGATATCTATATCTATCTATCTATCTATCTATCTATCTATCTATCTATCTATCTATGAGATCAACTTCCACAAAGTCTCCTTTCAGTTAAAGTTTCAGACTTTGTGCCATCCTTGTTTGAAACTCAGGTGCATGCTTCATTAAAAGAATAGCTTTTGAGAAACCACTTGAAAACTGAGAACATTCACATTTTATAATGCTTTGAATTTGTAGAAAACCCTTTACATGGTAAATTGTGGATTGAAATGATCTTATGACATACGTAGGAAGTTATTATTACATCCATCTCACAAATTGAAAAAACAGATAACTGAGGCTCAGAGAAGTTGTGACTTGCACAGTTACACTGAGTAGTGGTAGATTAAATATGAGAGCCCTCATATATTAGAACTTTAGTATTAGGACAGTGATGCCACCTCCACAATGAAGAATTTGATTTCAAATCCAGATGAAGTCTTTCGGAAGAAGGGGAGCAGTCAAGAGGGCATTATATCTGAATTGTTCCAGATTCCTGCTTTTTTCCTTTTAAATAATAACATTCTGTTCATCATTATGGCAAGATGCTCAGATGTTGTTGAGGTGGCCTATTAGAAGTTTTCTATGCTTGAACTTCAGACTGCCTGGATAATGCTTTTTAGAATACAAAACCTTGTCTATCTACACTTACCAGAATGGTGGTTACTACAATGGTCCGGTTCTCTGCAGATGCACTGTCATTGCTGATTTGCTGGTCTGAGAAAGGCACAAACCTTTCATACTCATTCCAGTAGCCAGCCTAGGAAGAAAAGACATGTGAGCTGGATGCCTTTTTTCACACAAGAGATACCACATGAAATTTAATTGCTATTGTGCAATGAAAGAGTTATTTTTTCAGTATCTTGAACTTTACAATGGTTGATATCCTGTTTGTCTTACTACCATTAGGAATGTGATACTGACACACACATAGATATGCTTCTATTTATCCTTCATCTGGAGGGTTCCCATGCTCATCTTATCCTTACTGACATCATACAAAAGACTTGTGCCCATTGAGCAGAAAACATTTGGAACCGTAGTAAAGCTGGGGTATGGGAGTAGGAATCCAGTTAGTATCTTATAGCAATGACACAAGATATTTTATATTCTGGGAGCTTATCATATGGCTACTAAATTCCCTCTCCATTCCTAACACAACTAGTAGTAAGCTAGAAACAAATTGGTCATATAAAATTCAGCTATGAAGACAGATACTTTGTCCAAAGTACTTTTGATGGTGAGTAGGTAATGGAAAAATGCCCATTTTTAGTTTAAAAAAATGTGTGTGTGTGTGTGTGTGTGTGTGTGTGTGTGTGGGTATGTGTGGTGTTGTGTGTGGTACAGTGTGTGTTATGTGATGTGATGGGTGTGTGCAGATGTATATGCTCCATGTGCATGTGTATGGAGGCCAGAGCAGAACTGTCTGTCCTCCTCTATCACTCATCCCCCACATTTTCTTGAGATAGTCTCTCCCTCAGTGAGCACCACTGATTTTCCAGTTTCCACCCCTGGCAGGACTGGGTTACAGGTATGTATGGTCATGCCCAGTTGTTTATGTGCATGCTGAAGAATTTATGCAGCCTTAGCCTTCTCTTAGGAATCATGCTGAAGGGGCAAGTGCTCTTAACTTCTGAGCTATCTTCTCAGCCCCCCTATTTTTCAATTTTCTTTGCTAAATCATATGTGCTTTGGAAAATCTATGTAAATAATAGCATGCTATAAAATTTGTGATTCCTTTCCTTTGTTAGAGGAATCTGTTATTAACTCATGAGTAGTAGACTTTACTCCTGTTACAGGCCCAGTCTCAGAGGGCTATCCTTTTATAAAATGTGTAGGCATATTACAAAGCTCTGTGTATCTTATTTATGCTCCATGCCAGACAGGAAGGCAAAAATGATGAGTGGGAATTTGCTTTGTGTGTTTCCTAACACCTATTTTCTTGCATCAGAGTGCTGTCACCTTTGGAGAGGATTTTTTCGTTGAGTGTCTGTTTTGGATTACTTACTTTTCGAGAGCCAGAGACTTTCATTTCATACACATCAATAGTATAATTTGTCCTACGTCCGTACGTGTCAAATTGGATGTTTCCAGTCATTCCTTGTACTTGCACCTAGTAAAAAGGAAAAATGTAAAACTTCAAAATAGCACTGCACTGTTGCCTTTTAGGTCTCTGGGATGGATGGGCACCTGATTGTAAGGGGCAATGATTACCCAATTTGCAAGTGCCTTTAGGTATTTTACAGTATTTTTTTACATATTAACAATTCAAATATAAGCTATCCTCATATTATTTCACATTTACATACTAATATAGAGCCTAATACTAGTTGTAGGGGCTTACTAAATATTTACTGAATGAATGGCACGGTTATATATTCATTAAAATAGGCCCCATAGGAACCTCTATCAGGCAATGATGTTGTTTGCCAGGTTTTTTTTTTTAAAGGAAGGGAATGATTTATTGAGAAACAACTATGTGCTAGTCACATAGTGAAGAGCGTTTACACATCATGCAATCTCAGTTTTAATTAACTCCAGTGAAAGGGATTTCTTTCAGTGTGCTAAAGCAATTAGATCTTCAGCTCAGCCTCACAAACAGTCCTTCTGAATGACACAGTTACTGAGGCACTGTCTGTTTCGGAAGAGATGAATGCTTTCCCAACTCTGAAGCGATAGAAAATGGTTGGCCCAGAGAAAGAGGTGAAGGGTCTTTGTGGCTGTCTGAGCATTAGGACCTCAGGAGGAAGGTTACTTAGCCTGGCTAATTGCTTGAGCTTTACCAGTGAGTTATACATAAAGAATATTTTGTGTGCAATTGTATGATTGTTCTCATTTGTGTGGCCAAATTAATTTTTTCTCATTTATCCTGGTGGCCAATTTTGTATTTGGGGAAGGTGGTTGTTTATGTCATGAATGGGCAGTCAATTGGAGATGCTAGTTCCTGCCCCACAAGGTTTTGTTGATGAAAAGTCCTTTGGATTCACTCTGAGGGAGTTTTCTATTTCACTCATCATTATGATTCACCTGACAATACAAATCTTGTAACTGCTATGAAGGTTGAATTTAATTAACTGCTCTTCAAAATCGTGTAGTGCTACCTCCATAAAACTACACTTAGGGCATTTGTTAGGGAACTGACATAATGACATAAAAATGTGCATGATGGGAAAATGACTCATATCTCTTTCTTGGAGAGAGACACAGGGGCTACTAACCTCTTTTGATTGAATGCTTCCAACTTGGCAAATTCAAGGCAGCAGCAAGAGAGCCAACTACACAAAATTATGTACGTTCTGAGGCTGTTACAAATTCCTCATGGCTGGGTTGTGCACAGAATTTATCTTATCATTGCCTATCTCTTTGTTTATTTGGATGTTCTAAACATCAGGATAATTAAGTGGAAATAAGAGATTCTTGTACTCCTGAAGGCTCATTTTAATGTACGCAGGCACATGTGGCTGGCATAAAGTAAAATATTCAGGAAAGAGCACTTGCTCGGAAAGCTGCATGAATGGGTGATGTTGCTCCTAGTGTAAATAACGGAATCTGTTCAAAGGACACTGCTTAAAGCCTTAAATGATCTCCTGCCCAGGAAATACTAACAACAAATGACCTATTTGACTGCCTATCCATTGATGCCTTGTACTTTTCTTTAGGCTTTTCTTTGTGGCATTGGACAAAAACCTCTTAAGTAGGCCTAGAAATGCATCATGTTCCTGCATTCCATCATGCATAATAGTACAAGTGTTCTTTTTGACAACAGAAATACTATCACACTGGGACTTCATGATGCATTCAGGCCAATAATGTGTCTAATGAGCCCAAGGAAGCTGTTGTCCTTTGTAGTGCTTATCTTCAAATGAGGAACATCTAATAAAATATCCCAATCTCCCTAAGAAATGTCATATTTCTTGAAGGTTTGTTATCTTGAAGCTATTTATAGATTCAACCCACAACTCTTGAGGGTACTGAATTTCATTCACTATGCAAAGTACAGCATAAACCCAAAGTTTCATTTTCCCTAAATTTAATCATTTTTTCAAACCTCAAGGAAGAACTTCCAAAGATGTCTAGATCTGGGTGACTATCAATGTTTATCTTTTTCTGCCCACTTTGAGATTCTCTTCCTATCAGCATGTCCCCATTCAAGACTAAAGTCATATATTTTGTGCCTTATAAAGGCACATCCATCCCAACAGACAATAGAGGTCTTTACCATTTTCAGAGCTCTCTCAATGTCAATTCCTTGACTCCAGGGCACAGCAGGATTCGCTAAGCAGTCCCCAGCACTGCCTCTTCGGGAAACATCTACTCGCTGCCTCCTTAGGTAGCGAAAGGCTTCTGCTATGACCAATATTGCGTCGTGGGTCAATGCAGATGTATACTAAAATGGAAGTGTGAAAAAAAGATAGCACATGACAAATGATATCCTCAAAACTTGCCTTGCCCATTATCATTTTAATTCATCTCTAGTTTATATTCTACAAAGTTATCGTCCTGATTATTTGTGTCAGGAGATCTCTCTGGGCAAGCATGACTTTGATTCATTCTACAATGATACCTCTTACCTCAGGTGTGCATGTGTTAAGATTATTAAGATTGGCTTGCTCAAGGGAATTTCTCTTTTTTTCTTGATCTCAATACTGTGTTTCATATTGAGTGAGTGACTATAAAATGCCAAGTCCTTTATAGGGGAAGAAATGGATATGATGTTAAAGGATGGCATGTATAGATTAGAGAGGAAACAGCATATCCTAAAGCAAGGCTGAGTTATTGCTGTTTGTAATAGAAAATTCAGATCTGCTGTTTACTTAGGGGAAAATGGAAATAGCTAAGTTAGACAGCTTGAAATTAATTTGGAGGGAACCATTAATCATTTATGTCTGGACCATGTTTCTTGCAAGCTAGGACCTCTGGCCAGCAATAAATCAGTTTTTGTTTCCTGGGGGGGGTATCAAAAACCAAAGATGGTTTTCAATTGTAGAAAATTGCAATTGTTATTGAGTTTTAAATCTGATAAAGTTGACATTCTGTAGGCAATACTTCATGATGATACCTCTTTCAAGCAAAAAAAAATGCTTACTTTCTATTCCTTGGATATATTGATATGCTCTACTAGGTATGAGGCTAGTCACGTAATGCAAGGGATTTGATGATCTTCAATCCGAAATGGTAGGTGTCTTTTCATTAAATGAATTAATAAAATATGATTAAAATAAGCTGGCCTCAGTTTTGCAAGGGTAACAAGTACTTATAAAATATGGAATTCTGGTGATAATTTTTAATGCAGCAAAATGTCTTAGGAGAGCTCTCTCTATAAAGTACGTCCAAATACAATTGGGAATGAACACATTGTTGTCTATACCACCATCAATTTACTTTACCTGTGTCACTGTTCTTCTAGAATCAAGTCAAGCATGACTATAACAGGAGCATATGTTCTTTCATGAAGAAAAATCTTTGTGTCTGCCCATCCTAATACTATCTAAACCTCACAGAGTGGTTATTTCTTTCCAGCCAACTACATAAATTTTCAGCAGTCTTAACACAGTTCTTTCTGATTCATGTCAAAAGAATTATATAATTATCTACTTTATTCAGTTCCTACTTACCCAATGCAAGAGAATATAACTTCTTCCTCCCAAAAAATCCCAATAAGAAATGTATATAAAATATAGAGTAAACTTAGCATTGGAATTTTAATTTCTAGACATGTTTATTTCCTAATAGCTTTGTCTGATTGATTCAATGTAAGATTCAATATTTTCTTGTTAGTTGTAGGATTTTACTTAGAAGACCAAGTATTTCTTTGTATTATTTCTTGCACTTTACATTGCACATATTAGGTGTTATTAATGGATACTCCAGAACTGATAAGGTTTTCACTCTCTTTTCTACAAGTTTTACAATATCAGAGCAGGAACAATCTATTGTTCAGTCTCCTTTTTAAATGTTTTATCTTGGTTCATTTTCTTATTACTAATATAGTGTCCTGAAAATTCAAGGGAACCTCTAAAATAGTGAACAAGTAGATTTTTCTCTTCTATGTATTACTAAGTAAAATTAAAGACCACGGGGTGGCCTTGTGAAAATATAAACGTGTATAAGCTCACTTTAATGTAGTAGGAGGATTACTATGTTTATCAGGTTAAAGAAAAGTTCCTCATTGGGATTGGGAACACATTCACTTAACCAAATTAGGACATTTGATCTTATCAAGGGACAGAATGTTTTAAAATAGGACTTTCTTGGAAAGCTCTGGTACAGATAAAATATCTACAACCACAGGATAATACTTAACTAGAGGATGATTTAAGTGCATGCAAAAATTCTGGTTAGCTCATGACTTTCTCAATCACATTAATTGTTTGAAAGTGTCACTTGGATGGATCTGCATAGGTTAGCACAGAATGAGTCTCTTTTCCCATCTGTTTCCTACTATTCTCCCTGTCTTACTCTTGTCAGTGAGAAAGGGGATCTTGAAAATATGAGATAGGAGATCTCTCCCCTACTTTCATTTTTTGTCTTTTTAAAATTTATATATCTTTTTTTTACATACTTATAGTTTTGCATCCCCTCACCCTTGGTCCCCATTTCCCTGAGAGCCCTCCTCAGTAGGGTCCTTGGCGTTCACTGTGGGATAGTTAGGGCCTCTGTTAGTTTTTGGGAGGGCTGTAACTCAGGATATTTCTACCCACCCTGTGGCTCTTATCTTTTTTTGAAATCTAAGTTATTTATACTTATTATCTTGATGGGGGGGCAGATACAGAGAGTGGGCACACCAGGGTCTCCACCTTGTGAATCTGGCTTTATGTGTGTACTGGGGAATCAAACCCAGGTCCTTAGGCTTTGTAGGCAAGCGCCTTAATTGCTGAGCCATCTCTCCAGCCCTAGACCTCTTATTAATAAGGGTACTAGACAATTAGGTTAAGGCTGTAGACAGTCTCAGGCATTTCCTGGCTGTGCAGAGAGTAAGTTTATAGAGTGGCTGGGCCATGTCCCTCTTTCCACCAGGACATCCTGCTTTATCTTAGGATTTATGTTTGCACCTTTTTTTTTTTGGTCATAAAGGATTTTCTTCTCCTGCAGTAATTGATTGTGATGTGGCCCTACATTGTGGCAGGACAACGTCCATTAGTTGAAATAGAAAGCTGTTGAGGGGTGGGGCTAGATCTTCCTCCAAAACTTTCCTGGGAAAGCTGGGCCACTGACTCTCAGGAAGTGTGTGTTGGTCTCCCACCACTCTGAGCATGGACGCTTTCTCTTCTAAGTTATATCAGTGTTCCTTGGCTTGGCAGGCCAGCAGTTAGCAGCTTAGCTGCCACCCAGTGAGGACTCTCCTTGCTAGGGGAAGAGACTTGGAGCTTATGGAATGCAAGTTCTTTGGTATGTTTATGAGAGTATATCTATATATATATATATTATGATTCTTATAATCTTTAAGCCTCCTCTTCTATAGCAACTGCTAGCACACTGTACTTTCATTTTTTTTTCATTTTTTTCATTTTTTTTCATTTTTAAAACATTAAAATTCATAAACCCCACATTTAAAAAACTCACCTATGTTATAAAAAGCATTTAGTACATTGTTTCAAATGGCGTAACACTCAGGAAATTTCATAGATGAGCATACCTGAGCATATTACTGATATAACAATGGCTTTCTAATGTAGGGCAAAATTAAAAAAAAATACATTTAAAATAGAAGTAATACCATACTCTTGATTTTTACAAGGAGAGAGTTTTGACCCTACTTTATCCCTCATCTCTCATCATAATCATGGTACATATTTTCATTGTAGCAGGAAAGATGAAGGAAAGGCTAGTTTCATACTTGAAACACTAGTCTGAGGGAGCGAGTTACATACACACACACGCACAATCCTTTTGGTAGCATGAATAATTTCCCCCCTAATTTATCTGCTTTTATTCATGAGCTTTAAATACTAGGATTTCTAGTTATAGGGGAACACATATGTGAAATGTGCACTTTAAGTATGAGTTTCTCCTTTTAATATTCTTATCTTGATTTTGTGAAAATGAGCAACTTAGGTAATCTAATTATTTTTAGACATTTTTGTAGGCAAGGAAATATTCCTGTTCAATATATATAAGTAACACATATTTTATATTAGAGACTAATTCACTTGGGTGTTTTGAGATTCATGGAACTTATTAACACAAAGCAATCACATAAATAATGTAAAATCTAATTTTCTGTTTTAGACTATCAATCTTCCTTACCTATTCTCACTGCCTCCACCCTTTGCATGGCTAAGGTTTTTGTAATATTGTAATTTACAATGAGAATATTATAAATGAAATTCATTTAAAAATTAAGCTAAGTTATTCCTAACCACTGAATTCTAAAAGATCTAATTCTCTATAATTTCTTTATTGGAAGGGTTATTTTAAAATTCAATAGCATCATTTGTGAATTCTTTTTTAGCATATTTGAATCATTTCTGATGGAAGATCAATTGATCATAGGATGGCCTTAAGTATACAAAGGTTATATTGAGAAAAGCCAGACTTGTGTCTCCCTATGGCATGGAACATTACCTTTAGTGGCACGTTCTTGGCTTCTGGGAATTCCCTTTCATCCAGCCTCACCCAGCGCTGTATGAACTGCTGAACCATAGGGTTTTCATTGTTGACAATCTGGAAACCTGTAATATTGGCCCCTCCATGCATGACTCTTTCCAGCAAAATGTCTGTAAAACCCTGGGAAGACATTGAAAGGGAATCACGAGTTTAGGAGGTCATATATTCCTGGTTATCATATCTGTTAGAGAATTAAGTGTGAAATAAAGAGTTCCTTCCCCAGGATCACTTGTTACCAAAGTCTTTGCATATTAAACCAGTTCTTAGGACACTATATCTATGAAACCATAGGCATGATGAGAACAGATGTACCCTTCCATTTTGGTTTCATTTGGTCCAGCTGTTGTATAGACAAACACAGGTTCCAGGTTCAAGCTAAGGTTTAGCTTCATTCATTTGCATTTTCAGTTTTTCTTCATTGAGTACAAATATAATGCTATATGTGACTGAATAGTGTTGAGAAAATTTGACCCCAACAAAAGCTATGAAAATCTTTTCTTCAGCTTACTATGCTGAACACAGCGTATTGTTTCAGATTCTTGTGATGAGTGCTTTAGACATTTGTGATTGACAGAAACACCAAGGAGTGAAACTGACAGCTTGGTTGTATATGATGGTACAAACCGCAGGGTATGTCTCACATGTATCCATTAATGAATCTTGACATCTGTATAGCATCTACCATTTGCTTCTTAACTTGTTCTGGTTACCATCTGGTATTTGTGCCATCTAAGTCCTCTGAAATGATCTCCCCAGGGTTCACACCCAGCCATTTCCTCCTATGTACTGCCAGCTCTATTGGGTATTGCTGTCTTCTGGGACACTTCACCCACGAATGGTTGCTACTAGTCTTGGATATCTTTCTCCTCATTATTACTAATGTGTTAGAAGCCTTAATGGGCAGATGCCAGTTTTATATTCATAAAGAAATGGGAAGCATTCTTCCTCTTTTCTTTAAATTACCTCCAACATTTTAATGCTAGAAAATTTCAAACACGCAAAAACTTTGAAAGAAATGTATGTTGAACACCCTTATAGTCACTACTCATGTTCCACTATTAATATGTTCATATCCACACATCCAGTTCATTTTAGAAAGCATTGCAAAGTTCCAGATGATAGTATACTTTACCCTTAAAGACTTCATCATGTAGGCCTCTAACTAGAGTTTGAAATCTATATGTAGTTATTTTTTTCTTTGTGAGGTAGTTTATAACCAATAGAATGGAAAAAATCTTTTAAAAATATTTTATTTATTTGCAAGGAGGGGGAGAGAGAGAGAATGAATGGGCACATGAGGGCCTCTAGCTGCTACAAACGAACTCCAGATGAATGCACCACTTTGTGCATCTGGCTATTCATGTGTACTGGGGAATCGAACCTAGATGGTTAGGCTTTGTAAACAAGAGCCTTAACAGCTGAGCCATCTCTCCAGACCAGAGATGGACAGATCTTAAATGTACCACTCAGACTTGATAATTGCACATGCCTACATTACCATATTTAAAATTTTCGTGTGTTTACTTATGTGAATTGTGTGATAATGATGATATATATTATCTTTTTTATAACGTGTATATCTTTATATTATGTGTGTGTGTTTGTGTGTGTGTGTGCACATGGATGCCATAGTGTGAATGTGGAGGTCAGAGGATAACCTTGGGGTGTTGGTCTTCTCCTTCTACCTTGTTTTGAGACCAAATCTGTCTTTTTGTTTTTCTGATGGGGAAGCCAGACTAGCTCTACCCATAAGTTTTAGGATTATTCTGACCTGCCTCTCATTATGATAGGTGTGTTGGTCATATAGACACATGTGCCATTCTTTTATTTTGTCTGGTCTTATGTGAGTGCTTGAGATCAGAGCTCTGGTTGGTAGGCTTGAGAGTCAAGTGCCTATAACCACTAAACAATCTCTCCAGCCCCTATATTACCATATTATTATGAATTCTTTAAAATTTTCTCATTTTTGAATTTTATAAACATCATTTTTGAAGTGCAGTGATCACATTGAAGAGTCTGTTTATCTTTAAGTATATATCTTTTTTTTGCATGTGTGTGGTGTGGTATGTGAGATAGTATGTATGTATGTGTGTATGCAGATGCACATGTCCTGTGTGCATGTGTGCAGAGGCCTGAGGAGAAGGTAAGGTGCCCTTCTCTTATTGCTAATTCATGTATTTCCTTGAGACAGGATCTCTCCCTCATCTCAGAGCTGCTATCCTCAACAAGCCCCAGCAATTCTCTAGTCTCCACCCTGTGCTGACTAGGTGTCATGAGTGTGTAGCCTCGCTCATTCGAATTTGGTGTCTCCAGCCTGAGAAGCCCTCATGCTTAAGTGGCAAGCCCTCTTAACCACTGAGCCATCTCCCCAGTCCTATGTATATATCTTGATGAGTATTCATAAACTGAAAGAAAATATAACCAGAAATCAAAAGTCCTCTTTCTGTCCTCTCCAATCACCAAACCCAACCTTGCTTCTTTAATTTCACATTTTTTAATATCATTCAGAAGACAGGCTTAGAAAATATTTTAGTGAGACGGCTTTCTCGGTTATTAGTTAGAGCCCCTTCACTTTCTTTCACTGTGGGATATGCGTTCAAGATTAGACAAGGCGCCACATGATTTGGTTTGCTTACTGAGAATCATGTTTCTTTTGTAATAACTACAAAGTATTTCAAAATTAATATTAACTTGTTATGATGAGTTCTCTCCTAAAGGCTTCTTTTAGAAGATAAACTATTTCCTGAACTAAAATAATCAGGGAAGCAAGCTTGTATATAAAAAATAGCAGTAGCTACTATTGGTGTCAAAACCTATTACTCAACTCCCCACTTCACAAATAAATAAAGATAGCAGATGATAGAATTTAATGAATAGCTTTAATTTTACTGTGTCAAACCACATTGTGCAGTAACAAATACTACAGAAGAAAATTGACCAACTGCCCATCTGCCTGCTATTATGGGTGAAGGTTGAGTACTCTGATCCTTGGCTATATTTTAAAAGGCTGGGTTTGAAAAGTGGAGCTCCCATCTTTGAGAAAAAGAGGTTTGGAATGCTTTTGCTAGCATCCTGGTTGCTAGGGTCAATGTCTCGAGGATGAACTTTAAAATAGTATCTCTCAGTTTGATATGAAGAATGATAAGATGCCTGTTCACTTGAAACCAATAGCACGTTAAAGTGGCAAGGGGAGTTAACAAAAGAGAGGTAAAGAGAAAGAATCCCCTAAATCTTTCTTGTGCCTCAAGGTCTGGTGGCAGATTTACCCTCAGCCCCCTCTAATTCTTCCCAGGAAGTTTTACACTGTTATATATGCTCCCTATATTTCCAGTTGGATGTCTGTTTTTCCAACAAATATTGTAATTTCAATGTACCTTTTTGGCAGATGTATGTGTATATAGTATATGTGCATGCATGTGGGTGTATGTGTGGGGGGAGGCATACATACATACATACGTGTGTGTGTGTGTGTGTTGAGGCCAGAAATTGGCATTAGGTGTCTTCTTCAGTTGGTTTCCACCTTATTTATTTTATTTTTATTTTTAAAATATGTTATTTATTTATTTACTTGAGAAAGAGAGAGTGAAAATGGGTGTGCTAGGGCTTCCAGCCACTGCAAAAGAACTCCAGATACATGTGCCACCTTGTGCATCTGGCTTCACATAGGTTCTGGGGAATTCAACCTGGATTCTTTGGTTTTGCCAGCAAGCACCTTATTGCTAAGCCATCTCTCCAGTCCTTCACCTTATTTTTTGAGACAGGATCACTCACTGAGCCAGGTGCTCATCATTCTTCTAGACTAGCTAGCTAGCTTGACCCAGGGATCTTCTTGTCCCTGCATCCCCAGGACTGGGATTACAGGCATGCACTGCCACATCATGAATTTATATGGTTGCTGGGAATCAAACTCAGGTTCTTCTGCTTATGTGGTAAAGTCTTTACCAACTGAGCCATCCCTTGGAAACACTTTTTTTTTTGTTCAAGATAGGGTCTCACTCTAGTCCAGGCTGACTTGCAACTCTCTCTCGAGTTCCAGCCTGGCCTCCTAAGTCCTGGGATTAAAGGCGCACACCACCAACGCATGGTGTGCACTTATTATCAACTGTACTTCAACCATTAGCATGGACAACCTAAAAGTTTCTCAGTTAATCTATGTTTTAGGAGAGATGTACTTGTTCTTCTAGCTGACAAGATCTTTACACCACTAGTTCCTGTGAGTGCCTTTAAGGCTTATTGTGTGATGAAGGAAGAAAACATTACCATAGCCTCATTGACAAAGTGAGGAGAACAGAAGGGAGGTAGAAAAAGAAAGTTGGCAACGGAGGCTTAAGGAAATAAAGCGAAACATCTTGTTGCTAAATGGTGAGAGTTGATAATGGCTCTCTATCCTGTGTCTACCTGTGTACCATTTGTGTATAGTTGCTTGTTTATAATATCTTGATAGTTTGTGTGGCATGAAAGTCATAATCAAAGCTGGGGTTTCCCTAAGCTCTCTGAAGTGAAAGAAGGTGGAGGTCAGGAGAGACTGTTGTATAAGGTACAGGATCTAAAACCTTTCAGCCACTCTATTTTGGCAGGGGGAGAGAGACACACAGAGAGAGACAGAGAGAGAGGGAGAGGAAGACAGATAGAGATGGGTGCACCAGCAGCCTCTCAGTTGCTGTGAACGAAATCCAGATGCTTATGCCCCCTTGTGGTCAAGTGCAGCATTGCGCCCTTGCGCCACTTTGCATCTGTCTAAACGTGGGACCTGGAGATTGGAACTGCTGGAGACTGGAACCAGCGTTCTTAGGCTTAGGAGGCAGGCACCTTAACTCCTAAGCCATCTCTCCAGCCCTCAGCCACTCTTTTGTTCAATTTCCTCCACGGGCCTCATGGTGGTCAAGTTGAAGCCACATTTCAATTTTTAAGGTTTATTTATTATTATTTATTTATTTGAGAGAGAGATAGAAATAGAGAGAGAGAGAGAGAGAGAGAGAGAGAGAGCAGGCACACCAGTGCCTTTAGCCACTGTAAACAAACTTCAGACACATGTGCCACCTTGAGTCCTGGAGAATCGAACCTGGGTCCTTCAACTTTGCAGGCAAACACCTTAACTGCTAAGCCATCTTTCCAGCCTGAAGCCAAGTTTCTTAAAACCTCTCAAAAGATATTCACATAAAAGAAATGGTCACTGAACATATGGATGACACAAAGGGAGAATCAAAGGGTGGAGGTCAGTGGTAGAAGATGGAAGTTAAAAGAGAGGAAATCGCTAATGAGGAAGATTTTGCTGCCTCCTGTTCTACCTCCCACATTTATCCACTTTTAAAAGCATGTTTTCATTAATTATTTCTGAAACTCTTCAAAATTCACTCCTTGGTTGGCTACACAGAGACCTTGAGGGGCAGTATTGAGGCCGAATCTATTTAAAGAGTGTACACAACAGTAATGACCTTCAAACATGTGGATGATTAAAAGGAATAGGAAAAGATAAAAGATAGTTAAAGAAATTAAGCGTTGGAGTACAAGTTCTGGCTGGCAGCAGGGGTTGGCTGAGTCCTGGTCCACATTCACTTTCTAGCTCATTATTTTAAGCCATTGAACTTATACACAACTCTTATCAGATTTACCTTTAAGAGTTGGCTATAAAATGATCTCAAGTTGAGAATACTGAGGCCAATTATCTCTAAAAGTTCTGCAAGTGCAACAATAAACATTGCACATTTTGATAGTCAAGGGGAAGGGAGGAAAGTCAGTGGTGAAACAATGCAAACTAGGACAGGGTGCTGAATGCAAGGCAGGAGTCAGTTGGTCCTGGACCAACTTCCACCCCAGTTCAATTTTACCATGCACATACTGTTTTTTCCTTTATGAATTGCTAGCTTTCATTGTGAGAAAACATAGTCTATGGTGCTTGAAAATGAGCCTGTCTTTCCCCCAGGTTTAGCAAAGTTACTGATGGAGGAGATGACCATGAAACATTTGGCAGCCAGAAGGTAAATTAATATGGGATAAAAGGAGGACCATAGTTGTTTTAGGATTGAGGATCTCAGTAAAGAATCAGAGATGTCCATCTCCTGTTACTTCTTTAATAATATCCAAAACATTCATGGAATACACATTTCTATGTTATATTCCTAAATAATTTTCGTCATCGTGTAAGATAGCCACAGTAGTCAGCAGGATGGTGAAGCTGAGGCTGTGACTCCTCCAAAGAAATCTGAGGACAATAATAGGATCCCAGGCAACAACCAGAGTATGTGAAAAGGGCAAGGACATCATGCTAGAGATGGGACATGGCCACAGGTTGACAGAAGTTAGAAGAAATAGTATCATGCCAGATAGGAATTGGCTAGCACAAAGTTCACCATTTCCTGTCATTTCATTACTTTATGGACTTTCACTTGGCCTTGTGGCTTGCTAAGCTTCACTATTTGATTTGGTTTGACCTCAGAATAAAAGCGAGTGTGTTGAAGTGGAGTCTCTTCTAAATACCTGAAAGGATGCTAATGTGATAGAGATGATAAATATCTTATGTGGGCAAAGACAAGGTTTGGCTGGTCCTTGAAACTACTTTTCTGCCTGTGGCAATAATGAAGGTACTTCACATACTCAGAACTTAAGTTTCCCTTCCTGAGTGGACCACTTGCAGAACACTAGTTGTGAATATTTGGCCTGACAGACTGATCTCATTATGTTAATAATACAAAAGAAATTGCCAATGAGTATGTGTAAAAGGGGATAATATAATTGAGAACACTGAGAGAAAGAAGTTAGGAGAGGAAAGGTGCTTGATGGGCTGGAGGGACCTCACTCCGGTTTCATCAGTTCACCTTCTGTCATAGTTCAAACTGTATTGTGTTTTCTATCATATTTCTAGATTGCTTTTTGATATGTGTAAATACAGCCTACAGATACAGAAAACAGACTACAATATTTAGATAACTTTTGCAAGATGTCAATATGAGAACTTGCCAACAAACATCAGGATATAAGAGAAGAAAGAAGTAGCTGGCTGCCACAAGGAAGGAGAATACCTTGATATTTTTATTTTATTTTTTTTTTTTGAGGTAGGGTCTCACTCTGGCTCAGGCTGACCTGGAATTCACTCTGTAGTCTCAGGGTGGCCTCGAACTCACGGCGATCCTCCTACCTCGGCCTCCCAAGTGCTGGGATTAAAGGCGTGCGCCACCACGCCCGGCTTTATTTTTATTTTTTTTAATTAAGGTCAGGTATAAAAAGGCTCCTCTCTTGCTTTTAGTGGCAATAACATGTGAAGAGCCTTTATGTAAGCATAAATGCTGCTAGGTAGAGAAAACCAACACTCAATTTTATTTAGACAGCTTCAGCTGATGTGTTAATATAATTGAACTTATCCCTAAATCCCTAAAGAGGGTAAAAGAAAAGGGGCATGTCACAGCAAGAGGGGAATGTCCATACTCCAGCTTCTTTCTACAAATGACAGGTACTACCTATCTCCTGTTTTTCCTGCTTCTCTTCTAATATATGCTGAAACATTTTGTTTTTCTGTCATATATTTTTACATTATATAGTTGACACGTGAAAATAGGATGTTCAGTGTATAGAAAAGGAGACTAGACTCTTTGGACAACATTTACAAAGAGACGGATGTAGCAGGGCTGTGTAACCATATCCAGGTTGTATGCTAGGAGTGTGAATACTATGACAGCAGGACATTTTTCCATGTAGGAAGGAGTTAGTTGGCTCTGGCTCCTATGTTTGCTGCTATCACAGTACTGGAAGCCATCTCATTCCTTCACAAACTGTTGCTACTTTTCTAGTCTTGTGATGACCACTCAGGTGGGAAGGATTATCTGAATTGACTAAAATCTCTATAAATAAAATAACACAATAAAAACACCCAAATCCCACTGGGAAGGTGGAAGTTAAAAATGGACATACAAAAGTTATTGGTAGAAAGAAGCAGGTTTAGAGTTAATGATTATTGGTTCATCTGTTTCCCTTCTAATATGACCCAAAGCCTGCCAATTTTCTATCATTATAGTAGATTTTAGAGGTGACATGTATGAAAACATTCTACAGATACAGAAAACTGAGATTAGAGGCTTTGGACAATGTTAGCAAATAATTAGTAACAGAAGTTGCAAAAAGCCCATAATTTAAGAGTTTTCTATTTTTTATTTTTTCATGTTTTTTTTTTTTTTTAAGGTAAGGGTTGTTCTAAGAAGTAGATTAATGGAAGTAGACCTGTTTTTATAATACAGGCTAGAGCTGATTGGATCTTGCTCTGCTTTTCTTTCTATCATATCATCTAAAAGCACTATTTTCCTTGGTCATTAATGTCTGGCGTTTCTTTCTTCTGATCACCTGTGGAAATGGCAATATATCCCAAGCCCAGCTCAAATGTGTATGAGACTAATGCGCTACCTACTGTTCTAAGGAGGATCCTGAAATGTTTATAAATAAAATATTTATAACAGAAATGACCACCAAAAATCCAGAAGTGTAACAGAAAACATGAACATGTGAACAGCATGGGTAGAAGAAAGGAAGGAAGGCTGAATGTATGCTGGCTGTTGGGCAACTGTGGGCCGACTCCTGCTTCTTGTAATCATTTCTCTCAATACTGCTATATTCTGTGGCTGATAGGAGTAAGCACAATCTGTAATGGGTAGGAAACTGTCTCCCAACAACTTTAGCAAGGACACTGATGTAGCAGCAGTGACCACCTCATATCCTGAAAGAGGGATAAAGAAATGGGGGGATGAGGATGTGTTAACAGGGGACTACTAAAAGACCACTTTTGTATGGAACAGCAGTTAGCTGGCTCCTTATCCTGCTTTGCCTCACATCACAATGTCTCAAGATGCTTCTCTTATTTGTAAGCTCTGGTTTTCATTTCTTGAACTGTACACCTGCAAACAATAGGTGAGAATACTGAGTTTAAGTCCTACTTAAACCTCAATAGAGACAATGATGCAGTGAAAATGTACACCAGACACCTGGATGATGAAAAGGAAAACACAGGAGTTAGTCAGTGGTAGATTAGGGCTCCTAATAGCAGGAGTTGCTGACTGCTAGTCCCTATTTATTTATTTATAATCTCACTGTTTTTATTTTCCTTTTTGAGGCTGCCTATGCTTTTTTTAAAAAAATATTTTTATTTATTTGACAGAGAGAGAGGGAGAGAGAGAGAGAAAAAGAGAGAATAGGCACACCAGGGCCTCTGGCCACTGCAAACGAACTCCAGACACGTGTGCCCCTTGTGCATCTGGCTATCATGGGTCCTGGGGAATCGAACCTGGGTCCTTTGGCTTTGCAGGCAAATGCCTTAACCACTAAGCCATCCCTCCAGACCCCGGCTATAGCTCAAGGAGTGTTTTTTATTTGTTTATTTTAGAGAGAGAGAGAGAGAGAATGAGAATATGGGTATGTTAGGGCCTCTTGCCACTGAAAATGAACTCCACATGCATGTGCTTCTTTGTACACCTGGCTTTATGTGAATATTAGGGAATCAAACCCAAGTCAGCAGGCTTTGCAAGCAAGCACCTTTAACTGCCCAGCCATGGTCCTAGCCCTATTTATTTTTAATTTTATTTAATTGTGTGTGTGTGTTAATGTGGAGGTCAGAGGACAACTTTTGGTCACTCCTTTGCCTTTCCACTTCATATGAGGCATGTTTCTTGTTCTAGATCACAGTATTCTTATTCTGCTGTTGCTCTTGGTTGGCTGCACTCACCATGAGCTTCCCTGAAATTCTGATGTCTCTGCTTCTCATCTCACTGTCAGTGTCAGTGTGACTGGATCACAGAAGGTTCCCCCACCATGTCTTCCAGCTTTTAAAAAATATTTTTATTTATTTATTAGACAGTGTGTGTGTGTGTGTGTGTGTGTGTGTGTGAGAGAGAGAGAGAGAGAGAGAGAGAGAGAGAGAGAGAATTAATGGGTACAATTAATGGGGCCTCCAGTCACTGCAAACAAACTCCAGATGCATGAACTACTATGTGTACCTGGCTAACATAGGTTCTAGGGAATCAAACCTGGGTCCTTAGCTATGCAGGCAAGCATCTTAATCACTAAGCCATCTCTCCAGCCTGTCTTCCAGCTTTTTATGTGAGGTCTGGAGATTAGACTTAGGTACTCAAGCTTGAGTGATGAGTGCTTTATACACAAAACCATCTTCCCAGCCCAATCTCACTATTTTAAGGCATTTCTTTTATTCATTACTCTCACTAAATTTCTCTTTTTAATGTTTTCATCTATTTATTTGCAAGCAGAGAGAAATAGAGCGAAGAAAAACAGACAGAGAAAAGGGGTGTGCCAGGGCCTCTAGCTACTGAAAACAAACTCCAAATGCATATGCCTCTTCGTGAATCTGGCTTTACCTGGGTACTAGGGTATTGAATCCAGATAATGAGGCTTTGTAGGCAAGCACCTTAACTGCTGAGCCATCACTCCAGCCCAAAGTTTTCTTTATTGAGGTGACAACACACTGGTTTCAAGTTGGGATTCAAACAGAAAATATCTCTAAAAATGATAACCTAGCATTAATGGCCTTCAAGCAGATAAAATAGATAACAGTTAAAAGGAAGGAAAAAAATGGTGGGAAGAAAGAAGATAGGAAAAAAGTTGCTGACTGAGGGTTGAAACTGCCTCACTTTTAGTCTACTTTCTACCTCTGTTGCTTGAAAATATGTTCTGATTTCTCTCACAAATTCCTAGATACAACTATAGTCATGGACAAACACAATCTATTACATTTTGAAAATATGAGCCCTGACTCTTCTCAACACCTCAGCAAAACCACTAGTTCAGTAGAGCCTTCAGCTCCACATCGCTGGGATGAACATTCAACCAGATACAGTTTATGGGAGGAAGGAGTTTATTTCAACTTACAAAACAAGGGAAAACTCCATTAATGGCTGATTTCCATAGATCAAGCAGAGAGAAACGATACTCAATGACTTTTGTGGCCTTACACTGAACATCAAAATCAACACTACTTGTCTAATTGCCACATCAGTAAGCTTTTGAGCTGAGAGAAGAGATTAGATGATATGAAGATAAGCAGAGATATCTCGATTGGAAGCAGTTCTACTTCTCATAGATAGGGTGAGTTGAAACTGTTTTCTCATTTTCTATATACTAAATATCTAAAGATATGGCTATTTGCCTCTGCAAAGATGATGATATTTGTTGGAAATAGGGATATAATTTCCAGAAGTGATTCCACTGAGAAGTGAGATAATCATTTTTATTTGTAATTCATATGATAGTTTCATTAATTGCATCTTCTTAATTACATCACATCTATTTGATCCAGGGTGCTCTTGCCCACATCTGAACACAGCTGCATAGAACCAACCTGACTTTGTGCTTGAGAAGTTTCTTATAAACTACCCCTGGTTACTTCTCTAAGGACATCATTTTACAGAGATGGTGATTAAACAATTGGCATCCAAACACAGATTTTCCCTGATTTGCGAGTAGCTAGATGATTCAATTTTCAAAAGATTCAATAACTATGGCAATATCTAATCTCTTTTGATTTTCATACGATACAATTCATTTCCCTATAGGTAGTGTGAATAATCAAGACCTAGAAGTAAATATATTCAAAATTACATGTAAAACACTTATTTTCAATATATCACATGGAAATTTTTTTCATATACTGTTATTTTTATGGACCATTTTTACAGAGATAATCAGACACAAGTTAAGTTGGGTGACTTTTATTGAGTAGATAGTAGATCATGGGGGAAGAAATGGCAAGGTGGCCTGTTTAGAGGAAAGATAAAAGCAGTAGAATGAGGGCTGTAAGGCTGCCAAGGAAAGCAATCTATCCTCACCATTTGGATGAAGACTAGCTCTGCTTTTGGTGTTATTTGAATTGTTCATCAAGGTGATCATTCAATTCAGAAATGCATAGTAATTGTGGCAGCTCAAGTTAGCAGGTTGCTAATGAAAGACACAAGTCTTTTTCTGGAAAGCATATCCATTCTCTAGGGAAGGTGTAATGTGCAGATTGAAAGATTACACCATCCAAATTAGTGCTTGATTACAGGTTGCTTGTTTTGTTTACTAACTGTTTTATTCTCTAATCCAATCACCAAGCACACTTTGAAATCTCAGTGCTAGCTGCTGATGCAATGGTGAATGATATCAAACTTGGTCACTGCCATAATGGCACCTCAATTTACTTGGAGTTATTTATAAAAATGAATAAGCAATTAAGACCTTATATAAGTGCCACTAGTGGAGAAAATAGCTGCTGATCTTTTCTTTTCGCTAACAGCTTTATTGAGGTATAATTTATATACCATAAAATTTATCTAGTTGATACTGATCATTAAAAATATTTTATTTATGTATTTGAGAGAGATGGAGGAAGGAAGGGAGGGAGGGAGAGAGAAGGAGACACAGAGAGAGAATGAGAGCACACTAGGGCCTCCTGCCACTACAGATGAATTCCAGACATATGTGCCACTTTATACATCTGGCTTTATGTGGGTACTGGGAAATTGAACCTGAACTGTCAGGTTTTGCAATCAAGTACTTTCCCCGCTGACCCATCTCTTTAGCCCTACATGGAGATACTGGTCATTTTTAAGGCATAAACCAGATCATATATCTTTCCTGCTTGAAACATTTCAATGACTTTCCATTGCTATTGGGGAAAAAAAAACCCAAACTAAAAACTCCTTAACCTGGCCTAATAAAGCTTCACTGTGGTCTAGTAAAAATTGCCTTGTAACAGTTCAGGGAAGATATTGAGCTCTTTTTCTGCTTCAGAAGTTTGGTTTTATGCAGCTGTGTTCAGATGTGGGCAGTAGAATGTTGGATCAAATAGATGTGATGGGATTCAGAAGTGATCTAATTAGTGAAATATAGCATAAATCATAAACTCAAATTATTATATGCATATTTCCAGAAAATATGCTGTTCTGTTCATATGAATTTTCCTGATTTGTCATGTTACTGGATCTTTCTCAACCTGTGAAGTCTCTCTCTCTCTCTCTTCCTCTCTCTCTTTCTCTCTCACACACACAGACACACACACCTATCTTATTTTTAACCAAATCTTTGACTCTACTCTGCAGAATGCTGACTCCTCCCATTGTGCCTTCTCCACTCCTTGTCTATTTCCATGCCAGTTAGTGTAAACTAGGCAAATCTGGTCTCAGGGAAATGATTTTAAGTTCCTCATGAATACTGTGTTCTGTTCTCTTTTCAGTAGAGTGAACAATATTTTGTGGACACAAACGATACAGAAGAAAAAAATGTGTAAAAAGTGTGCAGTACTACCCAAAGTGTGTACAGACTAGTGCTGATTCATTGATCTTATCAGTCTGAGGTGATATAAGAAAAAAAATGAAAGCAATTCTTCATCAATCTTTACAGCAATTTGACATGGTAATGTGGTTATTGAATGCACTACTAAAAGTTGGACTTGTATTATATGTGTCTAATTTTCTTCATTTCATTTAAACTATTTTGTTGCATTTTATTGGTCCATAAATATTGGGGGAGGAAGAAGTCCATCTTCACAAATGGTTTAAGAAGCCCTGTTTTAGAGGACAGGATCTAGGTGCCTGAGAGGGAAGACATAATTCTTTCAACTTATCTTGTTAAAACATTGGTAGGAAGTGATCTTTCTTTGGAAGTTTTAGGCAGGAAGGAGAGGAGGGAGGGAGAGAGAGAGAGGGAGAGAGATGATGAGTGTGGTAGGGAGACATAAAGCAAAGATGTATTCTAATGGAGGCATTTTGGGAAAGGGGGAATGAGTTTAAAGTGGTATACTTTAAGCTAACAAACATTTTCTGCATTTAAATGGATTGTAGGAAGTTAAACTCCAGACCAATCCCCATTTGCAATCCCCTGGCATTCTGTGTCATATCTCTATTTGGAGAAGAAATTGAATCCTCAGCCACTAGAGAGGTTGTATACACAGGGGAGGTGACTGGACTCCCTGGCACTTGGGACCAGTGGGAGTTTTTCCCTTCTAGCCCACCTCCTTTGCTTGTAAAGTCAGGCTCTGGCCCAACAAGCTCTGTGTTTATATGCCATCTGCTGAGGTGTCAGTGATCACAACACATGGCTTTGAACATTTGAATTTTTATTTAGAACATTACAATTGGAAGAATAAAGGAAGGGGAAGTAGAGAACAGAACAAGAAGACCTGAAAGGGGAAGGCAGCAGACGGGAATAGTTGTTACTGGCAAGCAAAACAGCACGACTCAATCTCATTTGCTTTCTCTCTAAACAAAGTAGATCCTCTCTTTTCTGTCTGCACATTCTGAGATTTGGGAAGCTGAAGAGGTTGCTTCTTCATGCTTATGTTACTTGGGGCTGTCCTTTAGTTTCTACTTTAGAAGAAATGTTTTTGTCTTAGTAAAATAAAAAGAAAAGAGGTATCATCAAATAACCCTCCCTTCCTTCTCTCCTGGAATACTAACAATGTGATTGAGGTAGATGGAGAGGCAAAGAGAAGATGGAGAGTAAGAAGAAAAACAGGGGGGAGAGAGAGAACACAAGAGGGAGAGAATAAGAATGAGAGAGCAAAAATAGGAGTGATTTGGGGGAGTTGGTAATACAGAAGAAAGATATATGCCTTTTAAGAAGCATTTAATTTTGGACAGATTTCAAACTCAAATTCATAAAGCTGTCCTTGTGTTTGCTTCAATCAGGGTCTTATGTAGACTAGGCTGGCCTTGAACTAGCTTTTAGTTGAGGATAAGTCTGAACTCCTGCTTCTCCTAGCTTTACCTTCTAAGTACTGGGATTATAGGTTTATGTCACCAAGCCCAGCTGGCTGCCCTTGTTTTTAAAATCCCCTTTATTTTAAAAAATATTTTATTTTTATTTATTTATTTATTTGACAGAGAAAGAGGGAGAGAGAAAGAGAGAGAGAATAGACATGCCAGGGCCTCCAGCCACTGCAAATGAACTCCACATGCATGTGTGCCCTTGTGCATCTGGCTTACGTGGGTCCTGAGGAATCAAACCTGGGTCCTTTGACTTTGCAGGCAAGTACCTTAACTACTAAGCCATCCCTTCAGCCCTAAAATCCCCTTTATTGCTGAACAATTCACTCATAATTTTAAAGCTTGTGTTTCATTCATTTACATTAATATATTTGTACATATTCACTTGTTACCTTTAGGGTTTGGGGGACTGGCTTGTCTCACTGAGATGCACTGAGATGCATGGAGGAACAAGGCACTTGTCCAACAGATTAACTATTACTTCGGGCAAGTTATGTGTCTTTTTGCAGTCCATTTCTGGTCTTTAAAAGGTTTGAAGAGGTGGTAGGCAAGGAATGTCTACTCAGAAAAGTTTCGAGATGATCAAATGAGAAGTTTAAAGGAAATAGCTAGCACAGCAGGGAAGAGTCTAACTTCTTTAACTTCCATCCCTTTGCTCCCCGAGCACGATGCCCTGCTTGATTGCTGCTCTCTACTGCTGGTAGCTAACATTACTTGTGAGGTCAGTTACTGTCTGCAACACTGGGATAGGGTACCTGTTAGGTCTTCTATGGTACTGGTTGAATGCTGTATCACACAGTTAGTTCTGCTATGGCTCATGCTTCTCCTGGGTATCTCTAGTGCTTGAATTGTTTAGTCTTATTTTGGGGGTTCTGAACATGTGTTGTTAGACCATCTCTGCCCATATCTAATTTGCCTTGTGACAACTGCTACACTACTCTGACTGGCCTTTCAGATCCTCATCTCTGTTTAGAACTTGGTTAAGGGTGTCCTCACCCTCTTGGCTTTTTCTGTCTTGACTGACTTGAAAGGTTCAGCTTGCCTTAAGACTTATGTTTCCAGCAATAACAGGGCTCTGGTTTTGCTCCTGTATTTGTGGGATTATTATTTACCCAGCCACTATATTTATACTCTCACTTCTAGCCTGGTCTAAAGTGACCTCTAAGAAGGAAGGCCTGTGGAGCTAGATGGGACTTTTGAATATTTTACAGTTTTTGTCATCAGTATACCACCTTTACATGTTTTGCTATGTAGGTCAATCTGACCCATAATTTATTTAATGTTTTTATTTACAATTAGATCTAAATCCATATTCCATCTTTATTCAAAAGAGTTGTATCTGTAAGAGCCAAAGGAAGGGTAGGACTCATTACAATGCACTCTTCCAGACATAAAGTGGCCTGGGTATCCATGACCTCCCAGTGCCTGACACTACCTATACAAGACCATCATAACAGGAGGAAAAGATCATGACATAAAACTGAAAAGAGAGACTGGTTGTGAAGAGGAGGGGATATGATGGAGAGTGGAGTTGCAAAGAGGAAAGTGGGGAAGGGAGGGAATTACCATGGGTTATTGTCTGTAATTATGGAAGTTGAAATAAAAAAAAATTTAAAAAGAGTGGTATCAGCATAATCACACATTTGATGAATAGTTATCTTTACCTACTATAAATTAAATAATATAAATAAAAATTCAAATTCAGTATGTTATAAGGAAGTTTTGCCATGCACTATTTAACATAATCTTATATCCAGATAGCCCATTTTTGGAAACGGTAGTCCAGTTTAACTCTCCATTTTACAAATTCAGAATTAAGGTGAATGAATTTAGTTCACCAAAAGACTAGTTGAAGGAATTCCTGGGATTCAAGCCTCTCTCTTTGCTTCGTCTAGTACTTCCCTGCCCCATTATACCACAACTGCCTCCCTCCTTTGCATCTATTCCTAATGTTAAACCTAGGATTTTGTGTCTAATGACTGAGCTGTCTGTATTGACAGATATGAAAAAAATAATATGAAAAAAATAAATCATGTTATACAATATGATTATCAATACAGTGGAAAGAATCCTGATCTAGGACCTTGCTATACGAGAAAGAGAGGCTGCTTAACTGACAGGTTGCATGCATACTGGTTACCTCAGGGATTTGAATAAAGAAACAGCACTGCCTTACTTCTGGAAGAGGAAAAATAACAGTTAATTATGGAACAACTCCTCACAAGAAAAGTCATCACCAAAGGATACAGCATATGTCAAACATGGAACAGATCATTCTCAGTGAGCTCACCCAATCACAAAAAGATAATCGTCACATGGTCTCATTGATCTGTGGCTCCTAACCTGAATCAGCCCAAGATGCTGCCATACCTAATAAGTACCTTGAGGACCAGACAATAGGGAGGGTGGGATGGAAGGGAGCGTAAGGGTGGGAGGGAGGTTAAGTGTTGGGGGACACAAATAGGGACCCAAATGGAAATGGTACCATAACAACAACAGGCTAAAACATTGATCCTTCAGCAGGCCCGTAGAGGGAGCACCTGAACCACAGGGATCTGGAGAGAACATCATGAAGACTAACCTTAATCTTTTCCTGTTTTTTTTTTCCTCTCTCTCCCTCTCCTCTCTATGCTCTCTTTTATATTATCTATCTTTTTCTTCCTTCACCTTCCTTAGTGCCTGACTTGTAACTCCCAGTACCAGCATGGGGTTAACTTTTACAATGAGCTGTTGATCCAAGAGACCTAAAAGGTTTCCCCCCCAAAAGACAGATTTCTGTCAGAGTTCTTGGTGACCTACAAAAGGTTAATGGTAAGACCCTACTGCTGAAGACACTATATGCTGTTGGGACGAAACATGGAATGACCTTGTCAGAATCTGGAAGAGGGTCAATCCCCAGACAGTTAGCTTGTCTAGTGCCAGAGGGTACTGCATAAGTGACTGGGGGAAAATGACCGACATCTGTCCAAACAACTCGCAGTCTAAGCTACTACTTAGCAGTAAACAACCTGACGTGATGCTCAAACAAGGCAATAGTGGCACACAGCTATGGTGGCTTGATTTGGCTAACAGATCCACTCAGTGGAATGGAACTCATAGCTGGAACTGGGAAGCAAGTCAAAACCATGTACAAAAATGAGCCATTCTCCAATATCAAGCTCCCACCAAATGTGGGCTAGAAGAGGGCCTATGTGTATAAAATTCTCTCTAAAATAACTATGGCCATCCCATCTATCTCCGTTGGAGAATTTGCTTCTCTTTCTCAGATGGACAATGAACCTGAATGGAGGATCAGCCTATCGCACCTCACCAGGGCCCCAGATGAAACCATAGAGTAACGGGGGATATGGGCAAGAGTGCAGCTTTCTTAGTGAACCAGACACCAGAACAAGCCTGAAGGAGATAAACTCCTACTAAGCCAGATATCCAGAGACACAGAGGCTCCCAAGACCTCATCAATGAAGTACAACTAAATGAACTCAACGTGGCTCAGGGAAATTCATGGAAGAGGGGGCAAAAAGAGTGTTAGAGCCACAAGTTGGGTCATTATGCACAGAGACTTTGCCTCTCCCCTATAACCGTTGGCTACCCCCATAAAGCCCCAATGAGGAGGGTTTCTTTGGAGGGGGGAAGACAAGGAGGAGGCTACCAGATGTACCAACATGAATGTAAAATTAAAATAAATAAAAATAAATAAATAAATAAATAAATAAAGAGTCTTGCTTGCTCTATTGTGATGTCTGCTTCTGGCCTGACTGGATTACATTTTTGGCCTGTGTTCCTGGTAGAATCATTTGTTTCTTCTGGAGATTTCAGAAAGTTAGAATTTCTGCAGCAGTTTGTTTCCCATTCGGAAGTGTATATGCTGAACTGTAAAAGGCCTTTGTTGAAGCATTTGTGGAAGCTCCTTCTCATGTGAGGATAGCAGCTAGGAACGGTCTATGTAAAAGCACATGAAAGTCTTTGCTAGATACATGGAGCTCAGGATCAAAGAGGACACTGGGAGCCTTTGTGCAGGTGATTACAGGAAGTATACTTAGGCATAATGAGCATTCTCGCATTTACATTTGTAGAAGAAAGGAGTGGTTCTGTGCTGTTTTAACACGGAGACTCAGATAGGAGTTTGCAACCCTGAATGTGTACACCTTTGCAGCTTTCACTCAGCTGGCTCATCTTAGCTTCACTTCCCTTTTTGACCATCCAAATGAATTTTCAATAGCTTTGCTTTACTCTATGTGTGTGTCTTTGATGGAGGTTTTTGGAATTTTTATGGGCCTTAAAAGTTTGAAAACTATGGTATGGTTAGTCTGTTTCATTATATTATTATCAGAGATAAGTGGTAGTTTCCATATTGCGGTAGTTTGAATGGATGTCTCCCAGTAGATTCAGGAGTTTTTTTTTTTTTTCCAGCTTGTAACTTGGTGTCATTATGGGTAGATACTAGGGTCCAAGGTGTGGGGCAGATCTGAATTCCAGTGTAAAGATTCACAAAGTACTTGAGCTCTGCTTGGGGTTCCTGGAGTGTGCTTGCTTGTGTTGCTCTACGTGTGTGGACCTGTGAAAACAGAACAGCTTCTTCTGCCATCATGGAACTTCCCCTAGATCTGTAAGCTTCAATAAATTCCTTTCCTCCCATAACTCTGTCTGGTCTGGAGGTTCATCCCAGCAGTGTGAAGCTGACTACAACACATACCTATTGCCCAAACACAATTTGATATAGAGTGCAGGGATCTGTGAAAACACATGGCTGAGTTCAAATGGAAAAAGGTCACTAGAGTAAGACGTGGTAGCTCAAAGCATATGCATTTCTTTTGGAAAAACAGATTTTGGTTGTTGTTATGTGAGGCATCCCTCCATAGATCATAATTCTGAACTGTGTATTCCAAATTCAGTTTACCATTCATTTCCAGAACCTTGTCCTAGCAAAAACAATTCTCCATTCCGCTCCCTCTCATACATGCTAGGCAACTGTCCCACAACTGAGTTATATGTCTGGTTCTTAGGTTTTTGTTTTTGTTTTTCGAGGTAGAGTCTCACTCCAGCCCAGATTGACCTAGAATTTACTATGTAGTCTCAGTCTTGCCTTGATCCTCCTATCTAAGCCTCCTGAGTTCTGGGATTAAAGGCATGCACCATCATACCCATTTTTTTAAAACCATCTTGTTATGTAACCCAGGCTGGTCTTGAACTTGGAATACTTCTGTTCCCCCCTCCCACTTGCTGTGATGACAGGAGTCCACCACTATGCCAGGCAACAAGTCTATTTTGCAGTTCCTGCACTCTTCAAGATTTCATTTTTGTTGGGTCTGGATCTCAAAGTTGAAAGCAAAGCTTATCTGAATGATTGTTATTTGGTATAAGGAGGCCTAGTTAGAATTATAGAATGATCACTTAATCCCAATGGAGACAACCCTGGTGTGTGCAGCTCAAATCTCTCTTTTAGGTAGAACTTGTCTCAAGGAGTGAAGTTATCTAGCAGCCTCCAGCTTCAGGTGCTGTCAGTTAGCGCCAGCTTTCAAGAGGAAGTGGTGTGCTTTCTGAGCAGGTTCCAGCCAGTGACTGTGCAAAGGGAAGATGTAATGTGGCAGCATAGAGCTCCTCTACATGTATTCATTGCATTGGAGCCCCCAGTTGTTCTGGCCACGAGTTTCTCAGGATAACACTATAGCTTGAAGCTCTTCCTATCAACCTTGCTTCCTCTCTCTTCATCAGTTATATCAAATATGTTTGTGGTCTTTTCTGCCTTCTTATGTCTGTCTTTCTTTTGCCTTTCACAGGTATCACTCCCAAGAAATGTCTAACACTTCTAATTATGTCTTAGCATTTCTTTCTAAAGGTTCTGCCCAACACACGAATGAATGACCCTTCCTCCTACCTCTACTTCTACAGTAAAGGGTCCATATGTATGAAGTGACTTACCTAAGATCCCCTAGCTACCTAGGACAAAATCAGTAAGGCAATCATAAGATTCTAACCCCCTTTCTTAAGCTTCAGCCAACCATGTATAACCACAGTCACTATTTGCAAAAGTATACAAAAAATACATCAGGAGCTGGAGAGATGACTCAGCAAGGCACTTGTCTGCTAAGCCAAAGGACCCAGGTTCAATTCCCCAGGGCCCATATAAGCTGGACGCACAAGGTGGCACATATGTCTGGAGTTCGTTTGCAGTGGCTGGAGGCCCTGATGTTCCCATTCAGCTCTCTCTCTCTCTCTACCTCTTTATCTTTTTCTTTTAAATAAATTTAAAAAATACATTGGGATAATTTTCTTTGCTTGGTTTTTCAAGGTAGGGTCTCACTCTAGCCTAGGATGACCTGGAATTCAATATGCAGTCTCAGGGTGGCCTCAAACTCATGGTGACCCTCCTACCTCTGCCTCCCAAGTGCTGGGATTAAAGGTGTGTATCACCATGTCTGGTGATAAATTGTTTTTTTATCACCCATGTTCTTGCTTATTTGAATGTTAAAAATCATTTTGTTACTTTTCAATCTCCATTTTTGTTCTGTGTGAAGTAACTGAATTAGAATTTTGTTTTTGATGTGCTAATTTTATATTTTTCCAATTGATATTTGACATATATTTCCATTAAATAAAAGTTCATATGGGCATCACCTAAAGTCACCTCATGTACTTTCAGTGGTACACAAACCCCACTCTTTAAAAAACTTTGAAATCTACTATTATTTTCCAGTGCTGAGATTGAACCAAGGGCCTTGCCCATGCTACACAAGCACTCTACCACTCAGTTACATCATTAAGCCAATTTAAAGACATTTTTGTTCAATCTAATATAAGTTGAGAAGCCCAAGGCCAAAATGCTTGGGGCCAGAAGTGTTTTAAATTATGGCACACTTACACATGCATAATGAGATATCTTGGATATGGCACTCAAGTCTAAGCACACATTTCATTTATGATAAACCCCATACTTAAAACACTGTACTGTATAACTTGCTGTTTTCTAGAACATATAATGTCGACAGGAAGGGAAGAGGAAAGGAATGAAGGTAGGATAATGAAGGAAGGAAAGTGTAAAATATATAGATTAGGAAGGAATAATGACATAATCATCAATAATTCAAGTGGCTTGTTGAACATCTATTGTCTGTGTTGCTAACCCTACTCTAAACTTGAGTGAGTTAAAGCATTTTTACATATCCGTGGCCTAAAAGCCAAATTGAGTATTTTATTTTTAAAAAATGTTTATTTGACAGGGAGAGGGAGAAAGAGAGAGAGAGAGAGAGAGAGAGAGAGAGAGAGAGAGAGAGAGAGAGAGAGAGAGAGAGAGAGAGAGAGAATAGGCATGCCAGGGCCTCCTGCCAGTGCAAAGGAACTCCAGATACATGTGCCACTTTATGTGTTTGGCTTTCCATGGATACTGAAGAATTGAACCTGAGCCATCAGGCTTTGAAAGCAAGAGCCTTTAACTGCTTAACCATCTCTCCAGCTCTCAAATTGAACATTTTCATGCATAAATTAAAAATCATGTTTTCTCCCCTTAAAAGAGCCAATTTATTTATCTTCAAAACGGTCTGAAGTACTCCACTTTGAGTGACTTCTTGGAGAAGATGCACACTACATTCAAAAGCAGTTACTCTAATCTTCATAGTGTAATGTTTGAATGCTTTCTAAGGATGAGGTTTAAGTAACATTTCTTTTTTTATTTAAAGTATTTGTTAACAAAACAAGTTAAGATATTTCCTTTAAGAAATCTAAGATGATAATTACAATAATCTTTTACCTTTGTTGCTATTCTTTGGTTTAGGAGCTTTATAATGATCATGATTCTGTTGTGCTAATGAAACACAGTTGTGGTGAGAACTCATGTTTTATAATTAATAGCTTCTCAGTATTGTAGTGATCATTGAATATTCCTCCTTCATTCCAAAGATAGCATAATTCAGAACCTCTGGCAAACACACAACTAATGCATAAAGCATTTTGTTAATCCCTGAACAACTTGTCCTTTTAGATAAAGAAGAGGTATGAGATAACCTTAATGAAATAGTAGCATTTAGGATGTTACAAGTTTCAAAGGTATAGGAAATTTGAAGATAAAGAGTCAGGTTGCGATTTATGTAAGTAGACAGGGGCAGATACTTTTTTTTTTTCGAAGTAGGGTCTCACTCTGACCCAGGCTGACCTGGAATTCACTATGTAGTCTCAGGGTGGCCTCGAACTCACAGCAATCCTCCTACCTCTGCCTCCCAAGTGCTGGGATTAAAGGCATGAGCCACCACGCCCGGCGGGCTGATATTTTTGACAGAGTCACTTAATGTACCATAGAGAAACCTTCTCTGGTGCTTGGTTCGAAAAGTTTTGGTAGTGGTCTGCCTCTGAAAGGGTGTACACAGCTACCTGTGTTATTGGCCCTTGGTTTACATCTCAAACCTGATTAAAATATTTCACATCCAAATTGAATCTAAGAATAGTGAGGAAGCATGCAAAAATATTATTACTAGGGACTGGAGAGATGGCTTAGCAGTTACGGTGCTTGCCTGCAAGGCCTAACAACCTGGGTCCAATTCCCTAGTACCCACATAAAGCTAGGTGCACATTGGTGCATGCGTCTGGAGTTCCTTTGCAGTGGCTGGAGTCCCTGACATGCCCACTCTCTCTCTCTCTCTGACTCTCTTCTCTCTATCTCTCTATGCTTGCAAATAAATAAAAATTTGAGCAAAAATATTATTACTATTACTGCTGCTATTATTATTTTGGCATAGAGGCTAAAACTCTTTTCTAGGCAAGTGCTCTACTGCTGAGTTATTTTTCTACTCCTGTTTCTTTTGGCGTGCATGTAGCGTTTGTATGTGTGTTGCATACACATATGTGTGCTAATGCATTTACATGCATTTGGAGCCAGAAGCAAACATTAAGCATCCTCCACTATAGCTCTTCTGCCTAATTTTCCTGATACAGAACTTCTCGTTGAACCAAGAGCTCCCTGTTTTGTTTTGTTTTGTTTTTTTAATTACACTGGCTGACCAGTGAGCCCCAGCAGTGATCCTCCTGTCTCTACCCACCTCAGCACTGGGGTTACAAATATGTGTGGTCATTACCCACTGTTATGTGGGTGCTAGGGATTAAAATCAGCTCCCCACATTGTGGAAGCTGGGGCAGAGAGATTGTAAGAGCCACAGAGTGGGTAGCAATAACCTGAAACATGGTCCCACACCACTTCACAGGGACTGACTGAGACCTTCATGACCCTACAGTGAATACCATAACCCCACTGAGAAGGGCCTCCAGAGTAACGGGAGCTGGGGTGAGGGGATAAAAGAATAAACTGTTATAATTAATATAAAATAAAAATTAATAAAAAATCAGATCCCAATGATTGTGCAGCAACCACTATTGGTCATCTCCCCAGGTCCCTTTCTAGTCTTCTTAAAAGATTTTTTTTATGTATTTATGCTTATGTTGAGATAGTATCTCACTAAATGGCCTGGGTTGACCTTAAGCTTCCTCTGTAACCTAGACAAGCCTGGCAACTATGATCCTCCTGCCTCAGTCTCCAGAGTAGCTCAGGTTACAGGCTTACATCACCAGGCCCAACTCAAATCATTTTACAAAGAAGGAAAGAGTACAGCTTGGCAGCTCAAACAGATAGCATAATAGAAAACAAGGCTACTGCACGCAGGGCTTGGTAGTCACTGAATTTATTTCTCTAAGTTTCTAGAGAATGTATTAGGTACTTTAGATATTTCCTTTTTAGCTGATTACAGATGACATAAACTAAATAGAATATATTGCCTGGGGACACTTGAACTCTTTTTCTCCTTACCAGATTAGCAAGCATGTAGTGATAACCTCTTGAATGTTTCCCCAGGATCACGACCTGCGGAAAGAAGAAATGAGAAATATTACTTATTCAAGGACATTTTCAATTGCACAATCAGTGGGATGGCCAGAATGATTGCTTTTAAATGATCAGCAAAGTGGCGGGTGTTTTATATACAGTAAGATCACAGCAAATTGGACCAGATTCCTTTTTTTGACATTTCACTTTCAGTCAGATAAAACTGGCATAATTGCCAATATCAAAGTTAAAATGTCAAAACAAGGGGAAAAAAATCCTCTAAACTTCCAGGTCAGTAGCATCATTGTCACTTAAAATAGATGGAAAAAGTGAAGCTGATTATCCCCCACCCATGAACTGGATTTCTGTCCTTAGCTGTTGAGATGGAAAATGAGCTGAACTGTGCATACAAATTAGAAAATAGAATGTACTGTACATTTTTTTTATCAGGAATGCTTGGGGAATAGAGCGCTCAAAGAATGGGGTTAATGGGATTTTCAGGTTAACTGAGGTTGTTTTTGCTTATTGAAAACTTTTCTAAAATGCTTGCCTTCCTTTTTTTGCATCAATATGAAAGACTTGTGACCATCCATATATATTTTGATGTTGTTTGCAATGCATTAAAGCAGTGAGAGGGGTTTTCCCTCCAGGGACATTTGGCAATGCCTGGTGGCATTTTTAGTTTCCAAAACTAGGAAGTGCAGGTAGACACCAGAACTGCAGCGAGACATCTTCCAATCCTTAGGACAGTTCCCACAACCAAGAATTATCTGGCCACAAAACATCAGTTGTAATTATGAGAAACATTTCCTTAGGGTCATCATTCTTATCATAAATTTTCATGGGTGATTATGCTATATTAAATATTTGGCCTTCCAGTTTGCAAAGTGTATTTTATTATCTCACACTGTATGTGGGCTAAATATTTTTCAACCAAACATGTTGCTTAGATTTTTTTTTTTTTTTGCTAAATACATGAGTTTATTTTCTTGTAAAAAAGTATGGCAAAATTTTTGGTTAAGTACTTTATAAAATCTAATGAGTATTATGTGTAAGGCATGATACTGCATACAAGTGGTGGGAATAACTGAGAGGTTAAGGTGCTTGCCTGCAAAGCCTTAGGACCCAGGTTTGATTCCCCAGCCCCCATGTAACTCCAGATGCACAAAGTGGTGCATGCATCTGGAGTTCATTTGCAGCAGATTAGTTCCTGGCATGCCCATTCTCCCCCCATACTTCCTTGCAAATAAATAAATAAATAAATAAATAAATAAATAAATAAATAGTGGTGCACACCTTTAATCCTAGCACTTGGGAGGCAGAGGTAGGATTGCCTTGAGTTTGAGGCCACCCTGAGACTACATAGTGAATTCCAGGTCAGGTTGGGTTACAGCAAGACCCTCACTAGAAAAAACCCCAAAATGCTCTTGGTCCGGAGAGATGGCTTAGCTGTTAAGATGCTTGCCTGTGAAGCCTAAGGACCCAGGTTTGATTCCCCAGTACCCACATAAGCACAATGTGGTGCATGTGTCTGGAGTTTGTCTGCAATGGCTAGAGGCCCTAGCACATCTATTCTCTCTCTGCCCCCTTTCTTCTCTCTTTCTCTAATAAATAAAAAAGATTTTCAAACAACCTCAATATAATTGTTCTATTTTGAATTTTGCAGAAATTTTACAGAATTTAAAATAGTTTTTATAAGAGACAGAGAGAGAGAGAGAGAGAGAGAGAGAGAGAGAGAGAGAGAGAATGAGAGAAAGAGAGAGAGAATGGGCATGTCAGGGCTTCCAGCCACTGCAATCGAACTCTAGACATGTGTGCCCCCGTGTGCACACGTGCGACCTTGTGCACTTGTGTCACCTTGTGTGTCTTGTATACATGGGACTTGGAGAGTTGAACATAGGTCCTTAGGCTTCACAGGCAAGTGCCTTAACTGTAAACCAACTCTCCAGCCCTAAAATAGTTTTTATTTGTGCCTCCTAGTGGGCATGTGAGACCTTGCGTTTGCCTCACTTTTGTGCATCTGGCTTATGCGGATCTGCAGAGAGATTGAACATAGATCCTTAGGCTTCACAGGCAAGCACCTTCGCCTCTAAGCCATCTCTCCAGCCCTCTCAAATAGTTTTTAACTTAAAGAAAAAAATAACCTCACTCCTGAGAGCTGCACACATATTAAACTAGAAGGATACAAGAAATTCTAGTAATAAAGTACACCTGTAGTTGAGTGCTAAAGATATATTGGGTTTTGTACTAGGTGCTGAATATGTAGATAATTCCTAGAACAAATTAACAGTCTCATTTGTAGATGAAGAGCCTCAGAAATTTGCCAAAGACCACCTAGTTAGGAAATGGAAAAGCTAGAATTAGAACCTCTTTATAAGTTGAGAGTATCTGTATATGCAAAATACCAAATGTCAATAATTGTTCTGATTTTTGCAGAGGAGGAAGACAAGATGTCTAAAGTGTGAAATGCATAGAGAAGGCCTTGTGGAGAAGATAAGTTTTAAGCTTGTCCTGAGAAGTGTAACAGCACCTTTGACTATCCTGACTACTGTGCTGGCATTGTAAGCATCCAAGTCATTTCAAATCTGTGTGTGTGTCTGTGTGTGTGGAGAGAGAACGAGAGAGAGAGAGAGAGAGAGAGAGAGAGAGAGAGAGAGAATGAGAAAGCACGAGAGAGCTGTTCTCAATTAATTTAAAATATGAGCCACATTTTTGACTGATTATTTATGAAGGAAATGAAAGGTTAATGAATGTCTTAAGGAGGTGATTTTTCATACTGCCATGACACAAAATGAGCTGTTAGCTGTCTTCTGGGATGTATTCTTCAGTGTGTGCTTGTGAGAAACATCCTTGCTCGTGACATTTGTTAACTTTTCGTGGCAGGTTGGGACCATATATATTTGTTGAATTTCTAATTTACTGACAACCCTCAACATAATAAAACTAGAGGGTCTTGAGTTCTATCAGAAAAAAAATAAATAATATTCTAATGGACATGTGACAGACTTTTTCACCAGAGGCAGAGGTTGGTGCAATTTGAACATAAGGAAGGAAAGAAGGAACACTGGACAATGGTGGCACTATGAGAGGAATCCTAAATGAGAGCCCAGGGGCTGGATATTGTCATTCACTGACTATTTGACAGTGGACAAAGCTTTCCTCTGCCTCCATTTTCTTATCTTTAAACTGTCTCTTACTATCCCAGCAGGGTTATTAGGATCAAATTGGAGACTGTTTCCAAACATGTTTGTGTCTGTGTAGAAAGGAGTCATTCATTAATACATTGGTTTTTCTGGTTAAGGCAAACTTTAAGCCGTTACCATATCTGATCATATGTGCTTTCACCCATGCTCAGATGGTCTGCTCAGTCCGAGTGGACTTATTGGAAGGTAGAACTCTCTGACAACGTCACCCTTTGAAGTATTGGCCTTAAGCTGGAGGAGATGGGAAAGTTATCTAAAGATAGGAACACTTAGGTGTCACATCACTGCTGCATCAAAGCCCATAATTAATCCCTCATCCTTGCTTTTAGTGCCTTTTTAACTCTTATTTAATACACAGTTCTTACCAATCTTGGATTTCCCGTTCACAGTAAATTAAACACTGCAAAGAAGAAGGGGTGTGTAGAAAGGCAGGGAGTGATATTAGGAAGAGGTACATTAGTACCAGAGGAAGTGACAGACTGACTTAAAGAAGGAAGAAACAACAAGAAGCACACAACATGGGACTACTGCACAGTATAATCAGAGATGTTTGCTGTGAGTGCCTGAGTCATCAGGCTATGGTTTAAAGTGCTCAGAGATATCTGCTGTGAAGCCCAGGGATATGTGTAATATATTTTTAGGGAAGGTTTTCATCAATAATGCTTTCTATATATTTAAGGGAGTAAGCTTCAGTTATCTTGAAAACTTATGATATCAGTTAAATAAGGTCTTGCTATAAAAATTGTCTTTTGTTCTTGGTCTTTCTCTTTAATTTCTTTTTCACACAGGGCAGGTAAAAATAAGGTGGGATTAGAAGATTGAACATAATTTGATACACAAAGCACTATATAGTTGATAGGAATGGTTCTTGTTCAGCTAGTCTTAAAATCTTTTTTCTTTCCACGTGTAATAGATGCATGAGGAACAAATTGTACCCTCAGTTATTTAATGACTGGTAACCAAGAAAATATACAACTTTGCTCTTACAGTAATTATAAGAGCGCTTTCCGAATTGGTTTCAGAACTTATAGGATAAAAAAGCGTTTTTATAGTCAACTGTGACATTTAAGGAAGAAATACCAAGTTCCAAAATCCATGTTCTGTATTCACTTTCCCTTCATAAGTCTTGTTGGAAATGATAGATCACTTGTTATAATGGCAGATATGATAAGTGCAATAAGGGGAAATGTGTGAAATGTGGATAAAATTCATTGTTTTAAGGAAAATTATTTTTATCTTCATATATAGCATTTCAAAGACAAAATGCCCCAACCCCCCATTCACTGAGCAGAATTCCCTTTGCAGAAGAAGAGGACCTTACATACTAGTACATTGATCCCTGCTAATTGTGTCAATTTTTCTTTCATGGATGTCAAAGAGTCATGGTTTACTCATTTGGGGGAGATTTCCCCTTGCTAAACCCCCTTGTTCACTTCTCTGTGAAACTGAGGGCAAGTATCATAAAGTAGTTAAAAATAATTTTAAAATAATTCAGTTGGTTTTCTAAGAGCCCATTCCTTTTCCAATTTAATGTTTAATCTAGACATTTTCATAATTTTAGAAATTTGAAATGAAATTGCTGTACAAGAGTACTTGAGAGAGGCCCACAGATCCTTTGGGAGGCAAAAGCATCTGTTTTTCTATGCTCACATTTTAGAAAAAAAATATGTGTGTGAAGAAGTGTGTATGTTTCCCACCCCCTTTAGATCCATCTGGTATGCAGATTAGGTTATTTGCAGACCTAAGTATCTCCATGTTTGAATTTTCTACATCAGTGCCAGAAAAGGAGCTATGTATAAAGAATGATCTTGCTTTGAGTACAGAACATGCCTTGATGTTCACCTTAATTTGTTTCTCTTTGATTTAGATTTAGGTGTCCCATGAATGTTTGGGGGGTTGGCTGGTAGAGGAAGATGGTGTGTATGTGGGGGGTTGGTTGCAAGAGAAAGATGGTGTGTGTGTGTGTGTGTGTGTGTGTGTGAGAGAGAGAGAGAGAGAGAGAGAGAGACTGAGAGAAAGATATTTCTAGTGTAAATCACCTGGCTCTTCTCCCGTACTGTACAGATATTTTCTCTTTAATAAAAAAGTACTGAATTATATTTTTTGGCATGTGTATGCATATAGATCAATATGTATGTGCAGGTACATATATGCATATGTGTGTGGGGGGTGCATGTGGAGGCCAGAGATTGGTATCAGGTGTCTTCCTCATTTGTTCTCCATCTCATTCTTTGAGACTGGTATTTCACTGAACCTAGAGCTCATCAATTGGGCTAGACTAGCTAGGTAGCTTGCCTGAGCTATTCTCCTTTCTTTGCCTCCCGAGTGCTGGGATTACAGACACATACTATCTTGACTGGCTTTTGCATAGGTGCTGTGGATCTGAACTCAAGTCTTTATATTTACACATCAAGCATATTACCTACTGAGCCATCTCCCCAGCTCCTATATTCATTATGCTCAAAGAGAAGACTTTTTTAAGCTTCTTCATCTCCTGCTCTCTCAGTTAAAAAAACAAAAACAAAAGCCACTGTTTTCCTATGGCATTCTGTATCATTTCAGCTGCCTGGAGAGTTGAATCAGCTTTAGAACATGTAACACCTTCCAGAGGAGCTGTTCATTCTGATCATAGGTGTTCATCTTCTCCAGTGAAGGCCCCAAGCAACTAAATTGTTTGAGCCTTAGTAGCACATCAGAAGTCAATTCCACTGGAATTATTTTCTAATCATCTCAGTCTGCACACACTGGCTCTCCTAGGTCTGAATGCCACTACTTCATATTGTATTCATTTCACTTGAATAACTGTGCTGGATTAGTGAGGCAGAACAGATCAGTCATCCATACCCGAATCAGCCCAGTGGCAGTGGGGGTAAGGGTGGTACAGACAGAGAAAGAAAGTCTGAAGTTTTTTTTTTTTCATAAACTAGGAAATTGGAAGTACAAGTAAAACATTTCATCAATGCTTATACTGTCCACAGGGAATTTTATGCCAAAAGGCAAAGGCAATTGAGAGAGGCACCAAAAAAACTGATTGGGGTGTGAGGATTAGAGTATAAGAGTTTTACCTAAAAGCATTTTTCTTTGGGAAGTTTTACATCCCAGACTTCAATAGTGCATTTTCTAAAACTGAATAATATATGTAGAATATTTAATAATAAAGAGTATGAGACTCAGAACCTGCCCAAATAAGAGGAGGTAAGTATCCACAAGTAAGCTAAAGGAGCTACAGGTTATTCCTGCTCTTAGGGAAAAGGGACATTTAAATGCATGTTGGTCTTTGTGAGTTTACTTCATTGTGTTAACTCTAAAACAGCCTTTCTGAAATTCTACTCCGTAGACTTAATGATTTGTGTCATACCAGCATGCCACAATATTATTACTTTTCTCCATAGTCACTCACTTCACTACTTTATTTAGCCATGCCCAAAGTGACAATAGCCATGAAATCACATTTATAGTTGTATGAAAATACATTCATCTAGAAGTCACTGAAAATCCACTTGGGGACTGTGGATCTAAACCATTATGATTATGATTTGCTTGCAAAGACCACTGAGATAGTGGGGAATATTGTCCAGAAGCAGTGACATATTTACAGAAGAGAATTCAGATTACGTTGTCCTGTCCCATTGAAAGGTTGATTGATCTTAGTTGCATACCTTAAAAGTGTGCTCAGATACTTCTACAGGCTCTTGAGCTTCTAAGGGAGCACATTGATGGCCAGAGCTTGAGAGGCAGCATATGATGCTTGAGACCAGGTAATAATGATATAACTTGAGACTTACAAGGTCATTTTCTAAGGCAATTTGCAGAAACCACCCCACTCAGGAAGACATGCAACTTTTAACAGCTAGAGTTCTTGATTAGAGGGCAAACAGCAGACATTTTAAATGATCAGGACTTCCATATAGCCAATTTCCTGTAAAATGATACTATGTCCAGCTATACTCCATTGCCACACACTACCTCTTCTAGAGTACCTGTTATAGCACCCTATTTATATGAGGTAATATTATAGTTATTTTTCAGAGGATGAGTGGAGGTGATTTTAATGTTTAGTCAGAACAGTACCATGAAAGGAAATGAGTTTCTTTTCAACATGACCATGTAGGTTTTTTATTGGTTTTGGATTTTTGGGTGTGTGTGTTGGCTACCCATTCAAACTGGTAATAAATTTATTTTTGAGCGTAGGTTTTATCTTATGTTATACTTTGAGGTGGAGTTGCTATATAGCCCTGGATGGCCTAGAACTCCCTCTCTTTCCCATTTGCCAGGATTACAAGCATATACCAGCATGTTCAGCATTTGACAGTTGATGTTAAATTACAGTGCTCTTGATATATTATTTTATGAAATTTACTATTAACTCTTATACATTCACAGAAACTTTTGTTTTAATATGTCCCACCTTGTTCTAAATATCAAATTGAGTATTTTCCCACATGTATTTTAGATGCTCAGTTACACTGAAACCATACTAATTTGTGAATTTCTGACAAGGACCTACTAGAAGGGCCATATGGGTAGTGAGCAGTAGGATTGGCCTAATGGATTTATTATTGGTATCTTTAAAAGATGGAATGTCAACATCTGGCATATGGTTTCATAGTTACTTAAATATATTTCATTTTCAACAACAACCAATTGAAAAGGGTGGAATGAAATAAGATTTCTTTCACTGACCTAAGAGGTATGCCTTTCCATCTTTCAGTGCTCATTAGGACCAATAACTTTCGCATCATATCTAAATGACTCCTTATACTGTTTAAACTTGTAAGGGTATAAAACTCCTTATAGATATTATATGAGTCACCGTTAAAGCTTCAAACAAATAGATATTGGTTAAGGGTGAAGTATTTGCAAGAGCCATGAACCTTGAAGTCATGTCATTAATGATCCAAGTCTTGCCTTTTACTTAGCTCCATTATTGTGTGCAAGATTGAAGCATGAATGATAGGGCATACTACTATATGTAATTCTATAGCATTAGAGATCCACATCTAGCTCAGCATGATGGAGTCTCCAAGCACAGAGAAGAGTGAAAGCATGTATGGATAGTCACATTTTGAACTTCCTAATTATTATGCTTTATGGATGTGTTTTCTATTTGTGTTATGTTTCCAGAATTTGACACCCTAATCTGTGAAAGTTTTTGATTGCCGAAGTGAATGACCATGTTTATATTTTCAAATAAAAGTAAATATCTCTCCAAAACCCAATGTGTTTTTTGGGTCTTTGATTTTCAGGATAATTGCTTAGTTGGCAGGTTCCATCCTCTTCTGGGAGCCATGTCATTAAAGTGGATCTCAATTTGCAAATGAATGACATATGACTGAGGCAAAGAGGGGAAGACAATGCCAGATTCAAATTGCAAAAGTGAAAGACCAGATAAAACATTTGCGAATTAGAAGAATTGTATATTTTGTCTTCCATGAACTAAGCTTCAGTCATTTGTTGTCACCTCAGGCAGAATTGCTGATTTTCAGCCAAACACAAGGGCTCCTGAAAGTTACTTGTCAAATATTCAAGATTTTTGAGCCAGTTAACAAACCACTGGTAGTTTACAGTCAGCAATGGCAGGACTATTAACACAGTACTCAGCCAATTCTACAAATCAATGCTTTTATTTTCTGCCAAAAGCCAGTTTTGGAGCATATCACTGGACTCAGGAAGAATATGGATTGAACTCCCTCATGGAGAGAAAGGCTGACACTATCAAACACATTTTTTCTTTTCAATGAATATTTGTTGATTGTCCACTCTGTGCCAATTCTGGGGTTACACCCTGGGAAGAAAGAGGTCACAAGAACCTGGTCCCTAGCCAGAAAGATGTCACACTTGAGTGGGAAAGACAGCCAAGTTAACAGATGATTATAATCCAGTGGGAGAAGTGTGAGAACAGAAATACGAACAAAGTACAACTGAGGAGAGAATGATTAACTCATAACCCGCTATAGATAGAAAGTACTTTGTCTCCAACCAGAAATTTAAAGAATTTTTTCCTGTGGTTTTTATAAGTGGGAACCTGACAAATAGGTAACTTAAATAGAAAGCTATTTTGAAAATGAAGAGAGATGTATTCCAGAGGGCGATTTCTCTTGATTTCAGGAGACGCTTGCTGTTTTATAGTGCTTACACACTAGAGGGGAGATTTTATGTGAGGCAACTATAAGCATTTGGTGTGAGGTAGCCAGGGTTTATAGAAGACATCGTGACTGTAAGGATTAGTGGAAGAAGCTGTTAGAAGGGCTGTGTAAATGGCCAGGAGTAAATAGAAGGGGTTCTTCTAAAAGCAGTGTATTCTAGATTTGTCATTTATAAGCTTTGTGACCTTAGGCAGGTTACTTAAACCCTTCAGCCTCAGTTTGCCATCTGTAAAATAGGAAATATAGTTATTGTGGAGAAGTAGGGTGAGCAAGAGTGTGGGCTAGATTAGTGGGTTGGCATCCCCATTTGCTTTGTAAGTTTGGGCAATTTTAGGGTTTCAGTATGTTTAAACAGAAAAAGTGGTCTGTCACTACTATCTACTTCATAGAACTGAAGTAAGGAATTGATGAAAAAAAGGTATCTGTAGCTCTTAAGCTAGTGCCCAATGTTTACCTCATATTGGTTCTGCTGTATTCTTTATTCCTTCATCCATCTATCCTTCATGATCTAACTCTTAAGCAGCTTCCTCTATAAAACCTTCCCTGAGCCAGGTGTGGTGGCACAAGCCTTTAATCCCAGCACTTGGGAGGCAGAAAGGTGGGAGGATCACTGTAAGTTTGAGGCCAACCTGGAAACACAGAGTGAGTTCCAGGTCAGCCTGGGCTAGAGTGAGACCCCACCTTGAACAAACAAACAAATAATAATAAAAAAAAACAAACCTTCCCTGATTTTATGTACCTCAACCTCAAAAGGTAAAGATTTCCTGCAACTATGAGGTAAGAAGCCCAGAGAGTCATCAGTAGCATTTGGGTGCACAGGAGTACTGACTGGGCTCACTGGTCAGGATAGGACTGGGAAGCAGAGGGAAGAAACTGAGATTTGCAAGTAGAGTTGGGGCATCTGAGATATGCATGCAAAATGACAAGAAGCTGGGGGTAAGCCAGCCATAAAGTAACTCACTTTGCCTCCTTCTATTCCTCCTTCTTTCCCCTCCCCAGCACTGAACTATGAATTCATACCACACAGGAACCATGATTGGGAAGGGAATATGTATGTGTGCTGTGCAAGTATGTGTGGGTGGGTTCCCATCCAGGACAAAAAAGCACAGGCATGTGTAATCACCACAGTGTTTCTACTACAGGGGAGAAATAGAAGATGATGCTGCTTAAAATAACAAATATAGAAAAGTATGCTGAAGGGCATGAAGTTCAGATGCAGGAGATAGAGCCTGGGAAGGCTCTCCTTGAGGGAAGAAGGAGGGATCTTTTAGACTAGGTTTTGAATAATATGGAGGTTTAGAACTGTTACTGGCAGGGGGAATGTACAAGAAAATCCCAGGTCAGAAAATTCCACAAACAAATGCCTGGTTGTGGGATATCACAGGGGACAAAATAGGCTAACATTTATAATGTACTTTTGTGTATAAGGATTCTCTTAAATGATTATTTGTTTATTTAAAAAAATATTTTTATTTACTTATTTATTTCAGATAGAGAGAGAAAGAGGGAACGAGGGAGGGAGGGAGAGAGAGAGAGTGGGCATGGCATGACCTCCAGTAACTGCAGACGAACTCCAGACACATGTACCACCTTGTGCATCTGGCTTATGTGGATATCAGGGAATCAAACCTGCATCCTTTGGCTTTATTAGCAAGAGCCTTAACTGCTAAGCCATTTCTCCAGCCCTTGTTTGCTTTGTTTGAGGCAAGGTCTCACTCTGTAGCCCCAGGTTGGCCTTGAGCTCCCAGTGATCTTCCTACCTCAGCCTCCCAAGAGCTGGGACTAAAGGTGTGAGCTATCACACCAGCTGCTTGAGACAGGGTCTGTCTATGTAGTACAGCTTGGCCCACATTTTGAAATCTGAGCTGGCCTTGAACTCATAGCATTTCTCTAGCTTCAGCCTCTCCAGTGCCATCAGGCCTAACTAAAATGAATTTTTAAACATTGCATTACTTTTATCTCTCACCACAACCCTTGAAGGTAGGCAGTATTATGAATATTATCTCCCAGGTTAAGACATTGAGGCACAGAGAGATTTGGCTACTTGTTTCAGGCCTCACAGAAGAAAGTATTGGGACCTGAAATCAAAATCAGGTTTGACTGACTCAAAAGCCCAGTCACTAAGTGTTACCAGCTACAATAATAATAACAACAACAACAATAATAATTACTGTTGATAAGAACTATCATTATTATTGTAGAAGATCAGTTCCCATCATGAATTCAGTTCAACAGAAACTGAGTACTGTCTGTTATTATGTAAGATCACATCAGTATGAAGCAGTTGCTGCCTGAATCTCTGGAAATGCTCCTTTGTTGCTGGTCATCCTGGGAATCTCCCTTTGGTTTCCCTTAATTATTTCACGAACCTTTTTGTTTGGTTCATATGATCATGATGCCAATTTTAAATTCCCTATCAGTATATGACATGAATTTTCATTGTTTAATCACAAGCTGCACTTGTGGTGAATGTTGAATAATCAGAACAGAAGCCTAGGAAAGATAATGAGAAGGAACCAAAGGGAAGTGGCATGCAGCCTTGAACAAGAGACTGTCTGAAGGTTTCTAAGACTCAATCCCTGAAGCTCTGACAATGTATTTTGATCCTTGTCTGAATGCAAATGAATGACTCCATCAAATCACAGGCAACTTGTCACAGTTGCATGTTATTTAGCTAGTTAATTAAAAGTGTGAGTGAGCCTGTGTCTCTTTGCACTGGGTTCTGACCAGGCAAGTTAATTTGAAATAAGTGACCTCGACTGGTAATGGTAGCAAGTTCAAATTCAAGAATCATTATAATTAGTCCCAGATGGATCTTAATTGTTCTTTTAGGAAACAATGTGTGGAAAGGGGAAATAGAAATAACCAAGCCCAAAGTAAAGGTTATTAGCTATACTTTTGAAAAGAAAGGTTGCTTACCGAGGCAGGGCATTGTTAATGTTATATAACAAGAGACCCATTGCTATCTTTGCATGCTTTTAGATGTGGTAACATAAAATGGGTCTAACTGTTTAAGAAATTAGGATTCGAGTACAGCAATCTTAACTGTGGGATCTTAAGCAAGTTACTGAAGTTTTGGGTGCTTGTTTGTCTTCTGTGTAATGGGCAAACCCCACTGTGAGTCATACCTACCTCAGAGGATCAAAGGAGATACATTTTGAAAAGCTTTAAACACATGGAATACTCCAGAAGGCAGTATGCAGTCTTGCTTTACAGGAAGTTTCCAAACCAAAGATTTTGGTTTTAGAGTAGAAGGCTACCCTAGATGTGGCCTTTAATTTCTTTCTTAGACTCTGCCACAAGCCACGTATCTTCTGAAGCATACCTCTCTAATAGCATAAGGATCAGAGTGGGCTACATGTTCACCACCATTTCTGTGTGGCAGTACATGATATTCTAATTTCTTAAGTGGTCCACACACAGAGATGGAAAGGAGTTGGGCTTTGGGATCTTTGGAAAGAAGCCAGACAGCACATACATTTAGAGTGTTTCAGTTATTATGCAACCAAATCCTTCTTCATTCTCTTAGTACATATCTTTAATCTGATATTGCATGCTGGCCCAGCACTATGGTAGTGAGGTGAAAGAAAGCCAGAGCAGGATGGCATTATCCACACTTATTTTATACAAACGCTTGGGTTTCCCTTTGACGTTCTGCTATATTCTCATAGCCTGTATCATGTCTATGGCCATACCACACTATATGCGCAAATTTAATCTAATTGTCTCTGTCATCCCAGGTTCTGCAAGCCAAAAGTAATAAGAAAGAATTAAAGAATGGTAAAAATGAAATAAGTAAAACAAACATCATACTCCAGTGGAAAGTTTTGGAGGATCAAGAATATGACCATTTGGGAATGCATGAAATGACTGTATTTCAAACTTTCTTTCTTGTACACATTTTTTTAAAACAGAATTGTATTATGAAGATGCCTATTTGAGCCATTATTAACAGAATACAAGCACCTAAAACAGAGATTTACAACCTATGCTTACTGACAGCAATCACAGCTATTTGTCCTTCAGCCCTAACCAAAATGTATTACAGGAGCTTACTTCTAAATCAGAATCTGTGTTCAGCCTTGTTAGATGAGCCAAGTAAATAACAGGAGTCATATTTCTCAGAATGGCATTCTTGTCTAAGGGCTGTGCCCTAGATCTGTATTATCCTTCATCAGTGCGAAACACCAGCCCATGAGAGGGAGCAACAGAGGACACAAAATCCTTTGGTGGGATTTTGCAAAGGTTTGGGTCACAGGCCCAGCCATCATTTTGACACGTTTATAGCATTCCTGTTGTGCACCAGGAGTGAAAGCAACACTATGAAATGCATATAGGACAGGGGAAATATTCTTCAAATGATAGATTCTAATATTTCCATTCATTAAAAAAGTCAAAAAACTTGTTTATTTAATTCAGCAAATGCTTACTGAATACCTACTATGTGAAAATGTCCTTAGATGCTACGGATACAACATGAACAAAACACAGTCCCTCCCCAGCCCTCATGAACCCTAACTTTCATATTGGTTGTCTAGTGATCACTTCTAGTGAATTCGTATATGATCTTTACCTCTTAGCTTTATCTCAGCCTACTAAATATTTACTCAATTTAGGCATGTGTCACCATCATCTTGATTTGCCTGTCACTCCTTGAGTACAGACCTCTACTTTCCTCCTTACTATGAATATTACTCAGCACAGTGCCCTATATGAAGATATTCATTGACTGTTTGTGGATGACAAATAAGGAAAGGATACCAGAAATAGGAGAGAAGGACAGGACATGATACTTACTTCAGATGTCGTTTTTCTGGTGTGCTTAAGCTTCCATGTGAACAGACTGTCTTAGTCTAAACATTAGATCCTTTCAGTTGGGTGGGAAGTGGGTAGGATGAGGTGGAGAAGAAAGATGGCTTATTCTGGGGAACCCATACTTAAGTACATGGTGGTTTGGTTCATGTGTTGGCATAATCTTTAGTGTCTGGCACTAAGAGTATGGGCATTGAAGCCATATGTGAGTTGCAGTCCTTGCTCTTTCTTTCTCTAATTATGTGGACATTGTGTGTGCTAGTTCACTTTCAGCACCCCAATTAATAATTGTAAAACGAAGGAGTATGGGCTGGAGAGATGGATCAGTGGTTAAGGCACTTGCCTGCAAAGTCTAACAACCTAGGTTCATTTCCCCAGTACCCATGTAAAGGCAGATGCACGAAGTGGCAAATGCATCAGGAGTTCATTTGCAGTGGCTGGAGGCCCTGGTGCTCCCAGTATCTTTCTCTCTGTATCTGTCCCTCTCTCTGCTTGCAAATAAATAAAAATTTAAGATTAAGGAGTAGTTGAATGCCTAAGTGGAATCTTCTCATTTCAGTTGCCATGTTTCTGTATTGGCTGGTGGAAAAAGTTTGTTTCTGGAGGATCCAAACATTATGACAAAAAGTTCAAGTTGTGTTCTGGCCAGAATAGCCAATGTTATTGATAGCAGGTCTCTACTGTTCCGTTTTATGACATTTTAATCAGTTTCAGTTTTTCATTTGTTACTGCTTATTAGCATCACTTCAGCAAATGTGCATTGTCTTAGCTAGGCAAATGTATTTCCAGCCCCTTCTCCCAAACCATATGAATTTTAGTGGGCTCTTGAAGAACAAGTCTAATGAGTCATGTGCTGAGGTAGGCATGCTTCTTTTGCCTCCCGGCCACAATCCATGTATCTCTTTGTCACTGCACTTATTACACTGGACTGTGAGCATCTTTTCACTGGGACACTTCCCTACCAAAAGTTCTTGAAGTGTGAAACCATGGCTTATGTTTATATCCTTTTCTATAAAATTATTGCTAGTTGATACCTAGGACTATAGAGATAGGTAGCATGTACAGAAACATTGTCTTGCTTTCAAAGAGAGCTTGGAACCCTTGCCTTACATTTCAGCAGATCTTCTGGAAAGGACTGTGCATAATATCCTCCTGTTTGCTTTTTTTCCCTTCATGCAGTTAAGAGTCATTCACTTGTTTCTCTCAATTTAAATATGGTCCTTCATGCAAAAAGTGTCTCTTGTTAGATATGGTGGACTCTGTTGCAATGTGATTGAGAACAGAACCATTCCATGAGCCAACACTATCTTCATCTAGTGTACACTAAAGGGAAATTTATTACCATCTGGTGACTTTTCAGCTAAACTCCAAGCAAAGCAATAATATGGAACTCATGACGAGAGTCTGACAGGCAGACCAGCTTTCTATCTTTGGAAGAACTATCACATTTTCTGTTTGCTCACAAATCCTCACTGGACCATTATTAGTATTGCAGATTTTTTTTAAAAATATGTTTTGATGGCATAAAATTACTATGAATACATTCTTGACATAGGTTAAGTAAGTTCAGAGTATGAGAGGCAAGGACTATAAAAGAAAGTGAGTAGGGTTTCAAGTATACTGTCTTTTGAGGGGTTCAGGATCACTGGCTGTTGTTTAGCAAGCAGGGTATTTTGGTAGAGGCTGAAGCTGACAGAGTTGCTGGGAAAACATACTGTCAGGAAGTTTTCTTATGAAACGATGTCCTCCTCCAACCGTGCACACTCAGTGTTGTCATTTTAACAAGGGACATGAGAAAGAGCCACACACAACTCTCAGTCTCTGGCCAGTAGGTGTGAAGAACATTCCTCCCCTCTGAGGAAAGAAAGTGCCTAAGGATTCATGATGTCCCAGCTGCTGCTTGTTATTGATTTGGCCGATGCAGAAAAGCTAATGGCTCTGTTGGGAGGTGCGCTCTCCCCCTACCCCTTTGCAATTCCCTCTGAACAACTTGGTAGTTGTTGCTATGGACACAAAATGGTGAAGGGGCTTGGGCCAGAGTTTGAAGGATTGTATTGTGCTTGAGTGAGTGAGGCTGAAATTAAGTTAATGTGTATTTTTCAATAAAGATGTCTCTTTCCTTTGCACCTTTGATAGAACTGCAACAAAGCAGACTGTCAAATAACAATTGCTTTTCTACTGGCCAGAAGAGGGAGGAGGAGCAATTTATTGAGTAGGAGGTTCTCAAGTTAAGCACAAGCAGTAGTCTAAAATAGGTCATGAGAAGTGAAAAGGACTCTCAAAGCTGGTGAAGAGATAGCAGTGATGGTAGGGCACTTGAGAGTGCCATTAAGAAGCTTTCTATAACTACCTTCTTTAACTGTCTAGTCCATTTCCTCAATATCCCTGGAGTTCATCACTTAATCCAAGGCGCAATAATACTGAGGTCACAATCTATCTTGGTTCTTTTACTTGCCTCTGAAAGGGTGGGCATGTGTTGGCATTATCTCAACGTTCTAGGTGCAAATTGGTTAACCCATTTTCCCCTTCACTAGTGTCTTCAATCTTAAAATTAGTAGGCACATTTTCTGCCAATGTTGAATTTTTAGAGGGCTCCTACTCTTCTTGCCTCAGTCTTCAATAACAACAAAGATATATCTAGAGCTAAGATTTCCATAGTCTATTAAAGACATGAAGCAATTTCAGTTAACGTTCCTTAGTTTGAATAGTCTACATTATTTTTATGATTGATTCATCCCACTGTGGTAGGCAAGATGTGTTTTGTCTATAAAGCTATAATTAAACCCAAACAAAACAGTTTCTGCCTTCTTGGTGGCACTCACAAATCTAAACCTTTGTGACTTCCACGGTAAAGTAACATACATATGAAGACAGGAGGGCTCCTGATGTCCTGGGAGAATTCCTAGCCACTCTCACAGGTTGGCCAAAGGTACTTCACTAAACTTCTTTCCTTTCCTTTCCTTTTCTTTTCCTTTCCTTTCCTTTCCTTTCCTTTCCTTTCCTTTCCTTTTCTTTCCTTTCCTTTTCTTTTCTTTTCTTTTCTTTTCTTTTCTTTTCTTTTCTTTTCTTTTCTTTTCATTTTTCTCTAACCCAGGGTGACCTGGAATTCCCTCTGTAGTCTCAGGGTGGCCTTTAACTCACAGTGATCCTCCTACCTCTGCCTCCCCAGTGCTGGGGTTAAAGGTGTGTGCCACCACGCCCAGCTGAACTTTTTTCTTGACTCAGTAAGGTTAGTCTCTATCAGGCTATAGGCACTTACATCCTTTTTGAGTTCTCAGGCTCAGTGACCACATGCTCTTTCCCTCGTTCATGTTCTCCTCCTAAAGAACGGAGGCATGGTGATTCACATTATAATGCCTTGTATTTGTAGACTTGCCCTATTTGAGGATCTTATAGTGCCTTAGAGAAATTATCTGATTCATCCTAACTTCATCCTAGTCGGGCAGGGAAGGATGCTTTAAATTTTATGGTTTGAAGTTGCTAAGTTGATAAAAGGTGAGGTGACTGTGCAAGGGCAAACAATGGTCTTGAAAAAGAAAAAAAAAGACATGAAAGTAGGAGAGGGGTTCTACTAGAGAGAAAGTAGGAAAAATGGGTTCAATTGGAGTAGGAAGGGGATAAGAGGGAGTAATGGAGGTGAATATGTCCAAAATACACTATATACATGTATGAAATGACCAAAAATATAAATTAAAAAAAAGAAATTAGCCAGAGTTCTAGATGGTCTAGAACTGTATTTCTTCAAAAAAATACTTGATCAGATGCTATTATTTTTCAGGGCTGAACAGTGGCGGTTTATGCACAGTTGGGAGGCTGTTTGGAAGTCATATGTTTATAAAACATAAGCTGGAGAAAGAATAGTGGTGTTTGGCTACTAATAGCATCCATTTCAGCTATACTTCCTTGCTTAGACCATTGAATGATTGCCTCGCTTCTCAGTTTGTTACGAGGTTTGGGCAAAGACAGTTTGACCCTGTCAAATCTGATCTGAAGCAAAGCTATCTCAACACATGAGATCCATTTGACTGAAAGGACCAGGAAGCTTCTTGGCAACAGTGCCATCAAAGTGACCTAGGAATTTGGGGAGATGGCTCAGTTAGTGAGGCACGTGCTGCATAAGCGTGAAGGTCTGAGTCTGGATCCCCAGAACCCATGTAAATACTGAGCTTATGGTGGAGCATACCTGTGATCTCAGTCCTAGGCAGATGGAGACAGGTGAATTCCTGGAGCAAACTGGCTAGCTCGAATAGCTGAATAGTTGAGCTTTGGATTCGGTAAGAGGTCTTGTATCATTAAAATGTGGACAATGCCTGAGGAACATCCAAGATTGTCCTCTATCCTCTACATGCATGTACTCACACCTGTGCACACATCCACACATATGAACATGCATGCACAAAGGCACATATACCACACAACATACACATGCAAAACACAAACGGAAACAAAAAAATAAAAACACTAGTGTAGGGCTATTTCCCACATCAGTGCCATCAAAGTGCAGACCTTCACGTGACTGTTAAAACCTTCATCATTCAGTTTTAGCATGGTAAAGAATTCGAGTCTATATATTTTACTTTATTGTTACTGCTTTTATTTTGCATTTGTCAGGTGCCTTCCTGGAGAGAATCCCAGAAGAATAAATTATTTTAAGCATAAGGGTCCTGTGGCAATGAAAGGCTTGAACAAAACTAGCTTTTGTGTTGCTGTTCTAAACTGTTTTTGCAGCTTTCTTCAAACTGTTTGTTATAGCATCCATTAAACTCTAGGAAGGACTCCCGTAATCATGCACCTAGTGGTATGACAGATCTTCTGTTGGCTACATTTTGGTTGCTGTTAATCTAAGAAAATTTCTTAATAAAGCTAAGTGATGATTTAAAAAAAATAATGTTTATAAGCCAGTAATCACAACCTATAAGATATTGTCAACCTCTCAGTGCATGTAACGGCTTAACTGAAGTGCTCATACTGTAAGCCATACAAACTACAGTATGACAGCATGCTTTCTTTCTATGCCAGCTGAAAATATATAATGCTTGGGAAGGAATACAATAGCTATAATTGGTTAATGTCTCCTTTTCATTTTTATTTAAAAAACAACTGTTCTAAGATTTCAGTTGATTTCTGATGGGATTAACTATAAACAAAGGGCCAATTTACATCAGGTCTATTGGGTTAATATTTTTAAGATTTTCGAGTAAGGTACTAGTATTAATCCTCAAATTCTGATATTATGGTTGGGGCTAAGAGCAGGTTGGTTTGATTCATCCCCCCCCCCCGTAATCTCTTGTATGTTTCTGTCTGCATAGGGAATCTAAGCAGGAACACAGACGTGAATCCAAGTCTAATGAGGAACTTATGATAGGCTTGTGATGAACAAACAAGTCTCAGTTAATCACAATTCAGTGACCAGAAGCCCTTAATTAACAGGAATTCTCCCTAGGCATTTTCCAGAAGGGCTGATGTGATATTTATATGTACATATGTGGCACAGCTTTGATCAAACAGAAAATCCTATTAATGGGGACATTTGTTTTTCTGTGTTTGGAAGACACAGGTAAATGATAAACTTCCTGAGTGTGCCCTGGCTTTTGGACTTATTATCTATCTCACTCTCCTTGTCAACTCTCCCCAAATCTCAGCAAAGCTCACTGATGTTTAGGTTTTCAAAAAACTCAGTCAGAAAAAAATTAAAAAAAAAAGAAAACATTTCATGCTGTTCACTATCGTGGAAATCTGAGAAAGCAGGAAAGTTGGCTCACACATTTTAGTTATCACATTTTACCCTCCAAAATTATTGTATTTCCCTATCCTCCTACTAAATTATAAACTTCTCTAGTAGGGAGGACATATGCTTTTTTACTCTCAGGATATTTAGCACCAGGTATGGCAAAATGGGTCAAGACTCTTTGCTCTTCCATCTTCCTCATAGCCTTCTGTTGCAGTACTGGGGACTAAACCCAGGACCTCATGTGCATTTTACTACTGAGATATACTATCCCTACCCCTAAGCTCCTATTTCCTGAATTGAATTTCCTATCTTCTTGTTGTTTGTTTATTTATTTATGATTTGTGTATCATGGAGCACATATGGGTGTCTAAGAACAACCTTGGGGTGTTTATTCTTTCCTTCCTCTTTGCTTAAGACAAGGTCTTCCTCATTTTTTGTTTTTTCCACTTCCTGTGTGCTAGTCTAACTCACCCAATAGCTTCAAGATTCTCCTGGCTCTGCCTCCTATTGCTGGAGCTTTACTGGGGTCACAGACATATGTGCCAGTTCATATCTGGCTTCATGTGGATGCTGGGGAATTGAACTTGGGCCAACAGACTTATAAGCAAGTGCTTTAATCACTGAACCATCTCCTCAGCCCCCTAACTCTAGCTTGTCAAAACACTGGGAATTGCAGTCTGTTGGAAGTGGGACAATCACATTTAAAACATTCATTTTAGGACTTAGGAAATGGAGGCACATAATGATTGATATTTTGAAGTGATATGGCTTGGGGCTAAAACCCAAGTTTCAAAGCTTTTGTACTCTGCTTTTTAAAAGTCTAGGCTGTCTTCAGTCATCCCAAGGAATCTCAATCTTTGAGAGTTCTCATAGGGAACTCAGAAGTTCCCTACTGAAAATTTGATTTTTTTTTTTATTTTTAAAATAACACCCTCAAACCTCCTAGGAAATAATCAACCAAATAATGAGGTACCAGAATTTTTACAAAATACAAAGAGAGAACTGTTGGTCTATTAGGAACATTCCTTTTTGATACAAAAGTTTATATCATTTGAAATAAACAATAGTCTTGCTGTTTCAAAGTAATGATCGTACGTGAGTTTTTTTCTTTTATTTTCCAAAGGGGGAGTTGCTTTTAAATATTCACAAAGCCAGTCTAGCCAGTCTACTGTGAAGTATGACCAGAGAATCAGGCTGTCTTTTTTAATAAGCCAAAGATAAAGTCCCTAAATATAGAATACTGATGTCTGTTACTAAGTCCTAGAAAAAATATCTTTACATTTTTGGGAACAAGTTTATTTCAGATTGTTAGTGAGTGCTCAAGTCACTTAACATGTTGAAGATTTTCACTGCAAGTACAGAATCCCATTAACTTAAGGCCCAGAGGACATTAGGTTGGAACTGAGAGAGGCCATATTTACACCTTAAGAAATCCACAAATAGGTTTTGCCTTATCCATCCTATTCTGTAGTTTGGTGATACATTTTTTCCATCAAAATATTTATTCAGGTAGCCCCATAATGGTAAGTAAATAGCATGAAATTAACATGTCAATAGGTTAAGAAATAGAGATCAAGGGTTATGTATGTTTGGTTAGGTAACAAGAGAGGTCCTTGAAAAGAATGAATGAGACAGGCAATTTAGAGAAAAACCTGGAATGGTTAAAGAATGGGGAAGAAGAGAACTCAACTGAACACAGTAAGATGAAAGGAGACCAGGAGTTACTTGGTCTATGTGTTGCCTGTGCTTGAAAGTTTGTAGGAAAATGTGGAGCAGTGAAAGCAAAGAAGAATGAGGTCTCTTACATTTGGGCCTGGGAGAAGAAGGGTGGAGAGACATTATAGGTACTAGAAACCTTTTGACCTCATATTTTGTAATTAATTATATACAAAAATAAGATCAGCTTTTGTAATTCTTTTTCTTCTCCTTACAGTTATATATCTACTCTATTACTTTTTCATTTAAGTAGCTGTTTTCAAATTAATTGCCATTGTTAAGGATTAGTATAAATTTAAAAATGGAGAGAACTTTTGTTTCTTCTAGTAGTGCCTAGTATACTACAAAGTTAGTCCCTAGTATGATGCATAACCTCTGAACAGTTTGTTGGCTCTTGTCTTGGATATTTTCCATGGAAATTACAATGCCCATTCTAGAAGTCTGATCCCACCCACCTTTATCCTTCTTCATGAGTTACCTCTTGAATATGCAATGATTTTTTGAGGCATCTAGGCAATTACTCATCCATTCCAGGAAGTTTAATTTTGTACAGCCCTTGCTTCTTTCATGGGAACATTACCTGAAATAATCCTTTGAAACCCAAGTCACGTTTATCAAAATCCATTGTCTTTTGAAGACTCTGAAAGACATGTCACCCAGCCCACCAATAGACACAGGCTGGTAAAGCAATGGCATCTTGCTTTGGTTCAAGGTCACTTCAGTATACCTGTACTGTCTCGTTAATTTTCCAGATAATGTCATGAAAAACACAGAACTAAGTACAAGATATGAATTCTTACTATGTGGTGCTGGAAGGATGTTTACCTCAGCTTATAATCATACCTCTGATAGTAGGTCCCTAGAACACTGAATTAAAAAAAAACATATTTATTTATTTTAGAGAGCATGAGAGAGAAAGAGGCAGGAGAGAGAGAGAGAGAATGGGTGCACCAGGGCCTCTAGTCACTGCAAACGAACTCTGGGCACATGCACCACCTTGTGCATCTGGCTTTATGTGGGTACTGGGGAATTGAACCTGGGTCCTTATGCTTTGCAGACAAATGTATTAACCACTAAACCATCTCTCCAGCCACAAACATTAGATTTCTAAAAACAGAGAATCTTTCACAGATGAACTAGTGCTGAAGCCCAAAGAATGAGAAAATATCTTTTCTAACCCTACAAAAATAAATAACTAGAAAATATAAAGCATTGCAAAGAATAAGCATAAAAATCATCAAGTCAGTAAATGGGCAAATGAACTGGATAGCTCTCAAAAGAAGAAACATAATGGTCAACAAATATTTTAAAAACTATTCAACATCCTTAGCCATCAAGAAAATTCAAATTAAGTCTGCTTTGAGATTCCATCTCACTGTAGTTACAATGGCTATTATCAAGAAAACAAATATCTCAGAGGAAGGTGAGAGGCCATTTTATATATTATACACATATAAAATTTGTCAATAAAAAGTTTTTAAAAAGAAAACAAACACCAATGAATGCTGGCAAGAATATGGGGAAGGGTCTAGGATGATGGTTTGGGGGTACGAGTGCTTGCCATGTAAGCGTGACAGCCTTATTATTCACTCTGAGTTTGCTTCCCTAGCACCTATGTAAACAGCTGAGTGTGGCTATGCATGCCTGTAACCCCACCACTGTGGGGAATGGAGACCAGAGAACTACAGGGACTCACTGGTAAGCTCCAGGTTCAATAAGAGACTCTGTCTCAAGGAAACAAGCATATGAGAAATAGAGGAAGAGACCTGACATTGTCCTCTGGCCTTTGTACTTGTGCACATGAGGCTCTTGCATCTGCATACACGTGCATTCTCCCTCTCTCTCTGTCTGTCTGTCCCTGTCTCTCTCTCTCTCTCTCTCACACACACACACACACACACACACACACACACACACACACCATGCCAACATATATACACACATGTAAAAAGAGAATGTGGGGAAAGAGTAACCCTTATTCACTGTTGTTGGGAATGTAAACTTGTATAGTCAGTATGGAGGTTCCTCTCAGAATTAAAATAATAAGGCCTAGGTATACTACTTTTGGGTATTTACCCAAAAGAATCCAAGTTGAAACATCACTGAGATATCTGCACATCCACATTTATTTCTGAATGCTTCACAATAGCTAAATAATGGAATGAGCCTAAATATCCATCAGTAATGAATGGATAATGAAAATGTGGTACATATACATTGTAGAATTTTATTTGGCTGTAAGGAAGAGTGAAATTGTGATATTTTCAGGAAAACAGATATAACTGTAAATCATTATATTAAGCAAAATAAGCCAGATGCAGAAAGACAAATATTGCATATTTTCATATGTGGAATCTAGGCTTACATATATAAGTATGTGTGTGTATACACATATGCATGTATGTAGGCAATTAAAGAAGGAAGAGAACTTGAGGGAAAGGGTATTAGAATATATGTGACATGAAAGCAGAAAGGGGGGACTATAAAGCTATGGAGAAATAAGACGATCAAGAAGTGGGATGGGAAGTGAGGGATGAATGAGAACAAAGTATAATGACATATATGTATGAAAAGGCCATGCTAAGTCCCACTACTTCATATGCTAACTTCAAGGTTTATTTTAAACAGTTCAGTGATATAAAAACCTAGTTTTGAAAAGAATACCTCACTAGATATAGTGCCTTGGTGTAAGTTGTGGCTATGGGTGTGTAAAAGAAGTAGAGAAAGTTCAGTAATTTGCTTCCTTTTTCTGTCACTTTAGACCTACAATTTGTCCCAATGTACTCAGTCTCTTTTTTCAAAATTTGGATAGATTTAAAGGGAACATCTAGGGAATAAAGCAAAGATATATGAAAATGAGGAAGGTTCCGTGGGAGTCACTTGCACCCATTCCTGAGAGACCTCAGAAGTAGGATAAAGATCATAAAATTTTCCAAAGGAGAAGTAGGATCATCCCCCTCATCTAGTTATGCCAGATACTCAGTTAATTCTCTGTAGCTTTCAAATTACTGGAGAGGAGATTCTATATTTGTAAAATATGTACCTCCTTCAACCCTGCCTTACTAACAAATACCATTATAGGTGATTGTAAGAGCCACATTTAATCCGACAGTTCAAGCAAACATACTTGAAGAATACACTGGAAATTTTGTAAAGGGTATGGATGAATATCCATATGCAGGCTTTCCCCTAACATTCTGGAAGCCTAGAACAAGAGTACAAGTGGAAGACCATGTAACATGTATAAGCAGTAAAAATTTCTAAAATCAAGTATACTTGGCCTTCCCTATGTATCCACCTGGGTCTCTGTAGCCCACTTCCCTAAATAAAGCCATTATCTAATGGGATCACAATGCCCCGCAAGTGGACTCTTCTACCTGGAGTGAGCAGGGTGGGACAGGGTGGAAGCGAGGGCCAGGATTCAGATCTTGTGGTGACTAGACCCATCTGAATTTGGGGAGTTCTTCTCTCTTATGGCCACTTTGTGGACTTGGCTATGCCAAGCACTTCTCTTTATTTATTTATTTATTTATTTATTTATTTATTTATTTATTTATTTATTTTTGGTTTTTCAAGGTAGGGTCTCACTCTGGTCCAGGCTGACCTGGAATTAACTATGTAGTCTCAGGGTGGCCATGAACTCTCGGCTATCCTCCTACCTCTGCCTCCCGAGTGCTGGGATTAAAGGCGTGAGCCACCATGCCCGGCTATTAATTTTTTTTTTTTTTTGAGGTAGGGTCTCACTCTGGCTCAGGCTGGTCTGGAATTCACTATGTAGTCTCAGGATGGCCTCGAACTCTCGGCGATCCTCCTACCTCTGCCTTCCAAGTGCTGGGATTAAAGGCGTGTGCCACCACACCCGCCAAGCAATTCTTTGTGCCTTCCAGAACAATGTGATTTAAATAGCATAAAGGGCATGCAGATATCTGGAGAAACCAGATAAATTGTTAAAATCCTCTACTTAGTGATTTGGGGATGCCAACCTTAAAACAAAACTCACCATCTTTTCTCTTGTTTTATGGTATAAGCTGATGTATTTCTTCTGCACTGGCTCTAGCCTGACTCCTCTGAAAATTCCTGTGCCCATGCACTCTACTATCAGCATGTATAGTGTGACTTTGTGTCCCTTTTTCCCTTCCCCCGTCCACTGATACACAACCTTATGCTAAGTTTTCAAAAATTCTTAAGACCAGAAAGAAATTCTTTGTGATTCAGTGTTTGTGGTAGAAGGAGTCCTTTAAAGCTTGTAGCTTCAGACACTTTTCCCTCTCACCTGGGTATAAGGGGGATGCTGGGCAGGAGGAGGAAGTATGGCATTTTCAGCACTGTTGCTCAAATCTAGTGATCCAGAAAATTTAAGCACCCACCTGAAGTACTTGTAAGCATTTACACTTCTGTTTTATGCTTGGTGTTCTGGGGCCTAAGGGGAAGAGAAGAGCTGACAGACATTGCCAGTTACATCAAGGCTACTTTTTAGCAAGGGAATTTAGGAAATGGGCATCACGTTGGGAAGTTTTTGGTAAGACTGGAGGTTGTAATCTTTACCTGAGGACAGATGCATGCAGATATCCATGTTAGTTGTATATACAGATGACTCTGAGTTTGTACCCCTCATACAGGATTTCTAATTTTGCAGGCACATTCCGTAGATGGATTGTTTTCATACCATAAGTAAATGAACCTGCTTGTCACAAATGAGCATTTCACGAAAAAGTTGATTTAAGGGTGTATTTCAATTCTGTGTGTTAATGGGATATGACTCCTCATCAAGTGGAGAAAATATCTGTGAAATGCTTGTTGTATAAACAAAGCCACTTCAGGCCTCATCAGGATGCCTATCTTATAACTTCTGGTTGAGTCAACTCCAATTGAAAGTTTGTTGATGCAAGGCCAGTTAATATAGTGATTAATAGCATCTGGCACCAGATGTCTCTGAGTTCAGATTCAACAATTATTAACTAGATTACCTCTACATCTCCATTTCCTCATCTTTAAAATGGAGACAATTAAAAATTGCCAAAAAAATGGAGACAATACTTCTATGTACCATATAGAGGCAATACATCTTTTACTTTACATGAGATATATATTCATATATGTTGCCTAAAATTATCTGGAATATTATTAGTACTTAATACATATTTGTTATTAAAATGTCTAGCTAGCATATATAGTTCAATATTTCAGTGTCTTCAATTATTTTCAGCGATACTGAAAATTTAGTTAATCCTGAAATAGTGCTTGAGCTGATCAGTCATCATGTTTTCTCCAATGCTACATTGGAGGGTAAAAAACAGGGGTGTTTGAGCATGCTGAGTTCAGTGAGAGAGACCTAAGTATACAATATGACCTTAAATTCAACTGATATCTTGGAAAGCCTATAAGGACATCATTTATTTATTTATTTATTTACAAGCAGAGAGAAAGATAGAAGAGAGGCAGACAGAGATAGAATGGGCTTGCCAGGGCCTGTAGCCACTGCAAACGAACTCCAGATGCATGTGCTCCCTTGTGCATCTGGCCTATGTGGGTCCTGGAGAATCGAACCAGTATCCTTTGGCTTCACAGACAAATGCCGTAACCGCTAAGCCATTTCTCCAGCCCAAGGACACCAGTTTTTAACAGTAGTTTTTAATCACATTTAAAAATATTTTATTTTTATTTATTTGAGAGAGAAAGAAAGAGAGAGAGAGAGTGAGCACACCAGGGTCTCCAGCTGCCACAAACAAACTCCAAAAACATGTGTCACCTTGTGCATCTGGCCTATGTGGGTCCTGGGGAATTGAACCTTGGTTCTTTGGCTTTGCAGGCAAGTGCCTTAACTGATGTGCCATCTTTCCAGCCCTATTTTGACTCTTTTTGGTGTTTTGAGGTAGGATATCACTTTATCCAGGCTGACCTCGAATTCACTATGTAGTCTCAGGCTGGCCTCAAACTCAAATAGATCCCACTACCTCTGCCTCCTGAGTGCTGAGATTAAAGGCATGTGCCACCACACTTGGCATTAATCACATTTTAATAAGCAGAGAAACACACCACTTATGAGCAAAGAGCTATGGTTACCAGATATGAATCACTGGGTGTGAAGTACTGTGTCACGTGCTTTCCACATATAATCTGATTTGACCCTCATGGCAACCATTGAAGGGAAGTAGTGGAATAGTATTTATAGATGAGAAAATTAATCCCTAAAGAGATAAAGTCATTCTCCCTAATGTCACACAACAGAGAAGTGAGGGAACTAGAAGTTGTTTTTATCAACTATCTATCTACCTACCTACCTATCAATCTATCATCTATTTATATCTTTTCTATATATTTCTATTTATTTATTTGAAGGGAAAGAGAGGGAAGAAGAGAGAGAATGGGCATGTCAGGACCTCTTGCAACTGTAAACAAGCTTCAGATGCATGTGCCACTTTGTACATCTTGGTTTATGTGGGTATTGGGGAATTGAACCTAAGCCATCAGGCTTTGCAAACAAGTGCCTTTAACCCCTGAGTCATCTTTTAAGCCTCAGATTATGTTTTAAAGTCATGTCGATTTTTTCCTCCAAGCTTATGTTTTGCTCAATGATACTACAAAGAAAATATTTTATAAAGGGATGCTATACAAATTGTCTTATGTAATAGTAAGTCGACTTAATACTCTGCAAGGAGCATTGAGAATAGAGGCTAGGACACAGGGGGAATGAGAAAGGGGAGGGAGATAAAAAGTAAGTACTATTGTCTGCTGAGTAGAAGGCAGGCAAGGAACAGGCATATAACTGTACAATTTTTGCTTCATTGACCTAGGTCCAGCTATTGACAACAATGTTCAAGTAACAAAAAGTTTTTAAAGATATGTTGGTATCATTTTCTTAGTGTTATAACTATACTTCAGAAAGAGCCCTAAGACTATTTATCTAGTTTATATTGTTATCATTAGAAACCAGAGCTACCAATTTTGGTGTTTATTTTTTTATTAGTTAGTAAGTGTTTAATTTCTTAAAGTACTTTCTATGAAGTGATATCCAGGGTCCTTCAAGTGAAATGGACCTAGAGGATTGATCTGCTTCAGGAATCTCCCCCCCCTTTTTTTTTTTTTTAAAAAAAAAGAAGCTCTTTTACATCTTTGAGGAGGTGATTTTAGCTAGAGATATCACCAGGAGAAATCATACATTCTATCATTTTCCTGGGTAGAATGCTGAAACATATTGCTTTGGGTTCCACCTAGCTCAGGCTAAAATTCAGGCAAAGGATATGCTGATATTTATTTGTGCATTATATTTGGAAAAAAGTGAACATGTGCTAAATACTAAATGGGCAATATTTAAATATCTTTAAGAAAACAAGTTTCAGAAATGTAATGGACAGACAAGTTAGGAATTACAGTCAGTCCTGTATAACCTCTGGTTCTATATCCATAAATTCAACCAAAAGGGGTTAAAACTATTTTTTTACATATGCCTGTACTGAACACATACATATTCTTTCCTTGTCATTATTCCCTAAATAATACACTATAACAAATATATGTAGCATTTATATTGTGATCATTATTGTAAATAGTTTAGAATGGTTAAGTGATACAGATAGCTATATACAGTTTATATACAATTACAATCTATGCACATTTATGTATAATTTATAAATTGTAAAGGACTAGCACATCTGTGAATTTTTATACCTGTGATAGGTTTTGGGATCCCAGGTACCCAGGAATGATTCTTTCTTTTTCTACTCTTTCATTCTTCTATAAGGATTTTTTTTTATCAACACACAGAATGAACTTTGAATGTTTATATATTTTCAAAAACCAATCTTAAAAACTTCTAAATATGACTTTTCATTAACTCAGTATGGCCTCACCTTCATAGATCCTGAAATGGTGGGATTTTACTTTCTTCCACTTTCCTCTATCCTTTATAATGAGTTCTTCCGAGTGCTGTCTCTCCATTCTAGTTAAGCTCATTTGCTCTGGTACTGTCCGTAGGCATGCAGGACAGTTGGTCAGTTGCTCTTTTAATTATAACTCTTTATTCTTGAGCATAGTTACTAACTGCCTCTTGGCTCTCTTTCACCAGGATAAACAACCCTAACTCATTTACCCTTCCCTCTCAGGCCCCCTTTTCTAATGCTTTAATCATTTTTTGCAGCTCTTCTTTGGATCACCTCTAATTGCTTGGCCATCATTTTAAGATAGAATCCGATGAGTATGCAAATCCAGGAATTTTTATTGATTGGATATTTATCTAATGAGTAATTTAGAAAGTAAGGGAGGAGGTGCAGTGAAGGACAATGTTCCATTTACCCTAGTACACTTAAATCCTCCTATATGCCCTTAATTCCTCTACATAGGAGCATTAGTTTCTAAATATTCTCTGAGCTCTGAGAACCTTTTATGATCTCATTTGTCACTATCCCCATCCTTTTGTATAGTAATTCTTATACTTATAAATTTTAATACCTTTCTTATAGATTAACTATTAAACAGAGTTAATAATAGATTAGCACCTGAGTCTTTTTCTATATTGTTATACAAGTGTTTAAAGAGTTAAAATATTGTGGGAAGAAATGTTAGAATAATTTTGATTGGCCTTTTAACTACTTGATCATTCATTCAGGGACATAAAAATGTAAATTATGCAATGTGGATGTGATGCCATGCAACACTATGTTACTTTCTCTACCATAGGACTTATGACCTCATAGGAACTACTGAAATGGTAGAAAAAGTAACTATGTCTTCTTGAAAGTTTTATTATGATGTTTTTGAAAAAAGAAAAATTGAAATTTAGTAGAAAGTATTTTGAGGGATATTTTGAAAGTGTGTAAAGAAGGCAGAAAAGTGAGACATGAAAAAAGAACAGTGTTTAGACAATTCCAGTTTTGTTTTTCCAAAAAGTGTACTGAAATAATGATTTTTTTCTATAAAACTGTGTGCCTTTTAGAAGTTAAATGAATTATATGTGATAAATCAAATTTTATTTTCTCCACTAAGTAGAAGAGGAAACTAAGGCATTGCTATTTAATACCAAAGGTCTCTGAGTTATATAGAATTCACAAGTCTACTCCCCACTTTTTCCATTGCATAAAACTGAAACTCCCAGAGTCCAGTATAATTCCCTGTAAATTCCCAAGGCCGTAACAGAATTCAAGAAACAAAAGTTACTAATGTAAAGGAAGGAAAACAAAGTACAATGACAAGAAAGTTGTTCCAGTGTTTGGGTCTTTTAAGTAGGTCACCCACTAAAAGGCTATTTTTGTATAAAAATTTAGAGGGCATGTAGTACATACAGCAACATCAGTGACCTGATTCTTTACTTTTACTTTTAAGATCTAAGAAAATCAAAGGAAGTTTTTTTTTTTTCAGTGGGGGTGAGAGTGGACCATTTGTGTAGCTCAAGAGAGTGATAGTTGGGGAACTTGATTTAACCAGGCTTGTGTTCTAGATTTTCCATGAGCTATGATCTGCTCCAGGCAATACTGAGCTTAACAAGGGGACAACTTTGCATTTCTACCCTGTAGTATTAGCAACTTTCCTCCCTACTTCTTCTCTTTCTTCCCTTCCCCTCTCCTTCCTTCTCTTCCACTTCCCTCTCCTCCTATCTTTCTTTTGGTATTCTCTTATAGGAACATATCTGACACATTAATATTTAATTTCCTATAAAGCAGCTCTCCCAGGCAATAACTGCTTACCATAATTTTGATCCCTGTAGCTGTTTTGGCCCAAAGACACTCTGGGATAGAATTAGAATGGAAATGCTTCCTTTACAGTTTGTTTGTGGCAGTATAGTCATTTTGTTATTAACTGGCAAATTGAAATTTCTGAGGAAATAATAAAATTTCACCATGTTTCAATTTGACGTTTTATCTTAAAGAAGGTATCTACCTGGCTTAAAGTGAAACATTTATTTTAATACTTTTAGTCTAAAATTTAAGAATTTGTACTTAATAATGAAGACATTTTGGCCTATTAAATTATATTATCCCTCCCCTTAATCTCATTTTTAAACTTCGTTCACACTTGAAAACCATGAACATTTTCTCATTATGCTATCTTACTTTAAAAAAGTTTAAAATTACTCCATCTTTTTTCAACAGCCCCAGAGTGATAATCTGCAAATATACAATTCAAACTTGATAAGTAGTGTCTACTCTTACCCATCAGGTATAGCTGGTGTTCTCTGGAAGGCTCTGGGAAAAATGCATATTCCAGTAATAAGAAACAAAGATCTCTACCTGTCAAGCTTGCCTTATCTATTGTCTTTTCCCTACTGGGAAGAAGATATGGGAAATGAAGAGGATTACTTTGAAGTAACCAGCTATCTATTAAACAGAGGTGTGAGAGGTGGGTTTATCGGATATATCATATTAAATTGCAGAGAGTTTCAGATTAATCATGCTGTGCAGTTTTCAGTATCTTAAAGCTTTTCTTTTTCTGCAGCCACTGGGGGTGAGTTCAAAAGGATTAGAGAGGTGACCAAAATTGTTGGCATGTTTGGTCTGTTGGCTACTGAATTTACTAGCAGATCTGGGCACTGTCACAGGATGAGGATTTAACACATAGGCTAGAGGTAGAATAAATCTCAAACATACCTGTTCCAAAATTGTGTTAATCCTTTCAACTTCACAGTCAATCAAGTATCGCTTTTCCTGCCTTCTGTCCATTTCTTCGATGATGCGCCTGAATTCTTGGACATCCTTTATATTTCCCACAGATCTTGCTGTCACTTGCCAGTTGTTTTGCACTGCTGCTTCCATAATTGCTTGGAGGATGGAAAATCCTGAAGGAAGGAAAAGCAGTTACAATAATTTTTTTCTTTGAAAAATATTTCTGTAGGTGTTAAAGATTCTACTGACTTTCCATTCACAGTCCATTGGGTCCTTTTGAACTTTACCCACTGGAGAGAACAGGCTTACTCACAGCCTCAGCCTTAACCTTCCAGACAGTTGCACCTCCATTTTGTCTTTGTTTTAAAGGAAGGAAGATTCCATAATATGTCGGCACCAGGCTAAGTGTTTATCAAGCCACTTTTGTCCTGACATACATTATCAATATGTCTGTGGAACAAATGTCATGAACTTATATCTGACTGTCACTTTCCCTACTGCAATTGAAACTCATTTCTATCATCTTTACCTAAGAATTCTTCAGAATTAGAAAGTAAAATAAACTCATAAAAGTATTAGAAATAAGTTTACTAAAGATAGAGTGTCATTTCAACAGGTTGATACATGGGTATGATTATTCAATAAGGTATATCATGTCTTCTAATTCAAATAACTATGAAAACCCATGAAAGATAATTTATAACCCAGAAATCAACTTGTTCCATGATTACATGGGGAGTTTATGAAGAAGTTCACCAAATTATCTCTTTATGAGTTCTTTCCCTCCTTTCCCAATCAAATTTATCACAGATTTCTGGCTCATTTTATCTAATTTCTATTCACAACCAACAGCTTGGAAGTATGTTGAAAGAAAGGACAGATCAGATGCAGAAAAGCTATGTAAGCGAGGGTGTCATAGATTATACCTGTAATCCCAGCACTTGGGAGGCTGAGAGAAGGATTGACACTAGGTTAGTGTGAGGCTGTGCTACACAGTGAGTTTGAGACCAGCCTTGACTGAAGACTGAGTGCTTACCTCAGAAAGAAAAGCAAAAGAACAACAAACAGACAAAAAACAAAAACCAACCAACCAAACAATAATAAAACCAAGAGCAGTACAAACCATAAGAATGTCATAAGGTTTTTTCCCCTATATGTATGTTTAAATGCATTTATGTGTGTATATGTGTGTGGGTTCATGTGTATGTGGGGGTTGTGCATACACATGTGTATATGTTAAGGATGGAGAACAACCTCATCTGTTGTTCCTCAAGAATACCACTCACTTTTTTCTCTCATTGACCTGAAGCTTGCCAGTAAACTCCAGGGATGGTCTTATCTCTGTCTCCCCAGTGCTGGGATTAAAAATACATGCCACCATGTTGAGAATTTATATAAACTCATTCAGAATACTCATATCTGCAATTTTTGTCTATAGTTGTGCTTATGGTATGAATTCATAATCTCATCAAGAATAGGCATCATTTTAATGGGAGTTTGAGACCAATACTATCATAATCACCTTCCTTTTTCCCAATGGGAGTGGGTGATAGGGATGATTTACAAATCCCAAATAATCTGTGACTTAACAGTTCAACCAAAGGATTAGCAAAGAATGTAGGAACTTTGTGATGCCCTTTGAACACATTTCAGGTTTTGTGCTGTCTTGGGCTCACCCTGTGGTGTAAGCAGGCTACAGTTCAGAATTGTCCTCACTGTAACATAGAAAATGGTATTGACATTTGGAGAGTGGGCTTCAGGGAGATGGTAGCAGTGACTCAGCTGGTCATTACAACTCCTTTGTGTACCGGCTGTATACAGGAAGAAAATCACAAATGAGACCCAAGCACTTTGTAATTTCCAAATGAGCAATTTCAGCACAGGAGCTCAAAATTACAGATCACAGTAAATTACCATTGCTTTAAATGTTAATTCTTACTCTTTTAAAACCAACCATGCATATTTATTTCTCAGATTTACATTTTCATGTGGGCTTTAGATGTACTCTCTGCTTCAGTGGGAGTTGAGGGCACATAGTGGGCCAAGGCATGGGATTAAGAAATAAACATAGGAAGAAAGAGATTAAAACACTTAAAAATCTTTCTAAAGAAGCGTATAATAATGCCTCATTATTTTGAATCTCACTAATTAAGAATTTATGAAAATTCAGCAAGGACTGGGTTGAATTTTATTTCTGAACTATTTATGAAGAAAATATTGGCTGATTAATAACAGTGATGAAATCATATAGGGAATATTTGATATATTTAAAGTAAACTATAAAATAGGTCTGTTAGCAAAATATAAGTGCTCCTGTGTTTAGTCAAAACTCCAAATTCTCATAGCCATAGCCTCTACTTGATGGGTCTAGTCCAGAATATGCAATGACTTGGAGAAAGATTAATCCCCCTCTTCTGTGTGACAGTCTGTACTTTTGAAGACAGTTAACATGTCTCCCCTTGACCTTCTTTTCTTTAGGTTAAAGTTGTCTAAATTCTTCAACAATTACTTTTATGGCACAATGACAAGTATCCTCAATGTTCTCTCTCTTTTCTATGGATACTTGTCAATATTCTACTGACCCTGCTATTTCAGATGTTATCTGACCAGTGAGTGTTGTTGGCGGAAGATTTGCTGCTTGCTTTGATTTAGGTTATTTTAGTAGCCTAGGGTTGTAGGGGATAAAACCATTATGAATGCTAGGCTACCACTCTACCACTAAGATATATCCACAGCCTGGATTACTAATATTTTTGTGTAGTATATGTGGTATGTTTGTGCATGTGTGTGCAGATGCAGGTACCCCATGTTACCTAATTAAAACCAAAATGAAAAATCACACTGAGTTTTGGCTATGAGCCTTGCTTACATTTTCTGAGCAGGTTAGAAGTGTAACATTGCAGTATCTTTTACCATGTGGAGTTTGTCTGTGTCTGCTTGAACACGTGGCTGTTGCATTCTAAAACCCTAGAGGAATGATCACTTTAGTTCAGTACATGTCAGCGAGCAATCTGAGCAAAGCTTTCATTTGTTTTCATCCCTAATTTATTGTAGGTTCACTAGTCTGTGTGGCCACTAACTAAGGAGTAATAGGAGCCTGAGGGAGAAGGAAAGAAAAGTTTGACTTGAAAGGCAGAGCCAAAGCAAGCCCTGGTACTTGTAGGAGGTGAGGTTTGTAACAAAGCTTTGGCTTTATACAAATAAGCCTGTTGTTTTAGCAGTCTAAATTGTCATCCATTCTGTGTGAGGTTTAACATGCCCAACTTTGTTATGCGGCAAGCTACTTTTATTTGAACAGCAAATTATCTCATCTAGATTTTAAACCGCTATTGCCGTCCATGTTCTTTTCCTTCCTCATTTTAAAGAGGGAGTTACCAAATGGGTAAACTGTCTAGTTTACCCTATGCAGTCAACCAAGGTAATCTAGAAGGAGAGAAGGGACAACACCATTATGGATGAAGAGCTGGGTCACAGCTCTGACAAACTGATTTATACTGTACTTCTTGTTGAGCTGCTCTTGGCAAGGAAGGAGACCATCTAGTTTAGAGATCCTGTAGTAGGTACCACGCTGTGCAACCAGGTCCTCCTCCAGTGCTAAGGGACTTTTTTTTTTTTTTTTTTGGTTTTGCGAGGTAGGGTCTCACTCTGGTCCAGGCTGACCTGGAATTCACTATGTAGTCTCAGGGTGGCCTCGAACTCTTGGCGATCCTCCTACCTCTGCCTCCCGAGTGCTGGGATTAAAGGCGTGCGCCACCACACCCGGCTTTAAGGGACTTATTTTTGCAGCTGTTGGGAACGTTGTTGTAGAAAGAGAACCACTTCTTTAAGATTATACCCGCTCTCCAAGGCAGCCTGATCACACAGTGACTATTGGCAGCAGGTATAAAGGCGCACTCATCTGACTCCCAGTGAGATAACTCTAAAGGTCCCCCCTGGCTTCACTGCTCCCCACAGGGTAAGGTTGAGGCTTTTGAGGTTGTGCCATAACCTATATTCTCTTGCCCAAACCTACATCCTTCTCTTTCCCTCAGAATGTTGCCAAATAGTGGACTCCCCAAGAAACTTCTGGCATGTGAATCTTCATTTCAAAAACTCCCCTCAGAGGACTCAGAGGCTGACCTCATAAAAGAGATGGCAGCAGATTCAAAAAGCTTTCACACCTATATTGTCAGAATCATTTTCTTGGGGGGATGGTGAAGAGCAGGTATTTTTTCAGTGTACACAGACAACGTAAAACATTTCAAACTGAACAACTTTAGTATTTGAGGAACAATAAACAGGATATTGGCAAATGGAAATTGGTAATGAAGACATCTAAAAAAATGCATGTTGAGATAACTTTCTTCCTTTTGCTTTGTATCTTTTAGTAGGGGCTGCTGCCCCCTGTTTTCACTTAGAAGCTATATCAGATCTTTCAGAGCCATATTGTGTGTACTTTTGGCATGGTCTGTAGCAGTCTCCCAAATGATGGGAGTCTCTGATGTAGATGGAGAGCATTCACAGAGTTGTTGGCATTGATGGCCCTTAGTGCCTGGGAGAGTCTCAGGTGGCTTGCCACAAGGTCCCAAAATATCTACTGGCCCTCTAGAGATGTTCTAGAGAAGAAATTGATCTTTCCCAGTGAATAATTCCCATTCCAATTCCAGAGGCCTTGGCTAGTAACTGCATTTTCCATATTTTTTATGTCTATAAAAAAGAGGGTTGATGCTGTGATTTGGATGTGAAGCATTCCCTGAATACTCACATGGGCCATGTGTGGTGGTTCATGCCATTAATCCCAGAATTTAGGAAGCAGAGGTAGGAGAATCACTGTGAGTTTGAGGCCATCCTGAGATTACATAGTGAATTCCAGATCAGCCTGGGCTAGAGTGACACTCTACCTTGAAAAACCAAAAAAAAAAAAAAAAAAAAAAAAGACTCACACGGTAAGGCATTCTTGTTAGCTGATGGTTTTTTTATATAGGTGAGTTGGCCATGAAGACTTTAACCTTATCAGTGCATTAATCCATTGAAGGAGTCATAATTTGATAGTATTATTGGGAGGTGGGGCCTACTTAGAGGAATTTGTCACTAGGTACATTACATATGCCCTTGATTTCTCTTCCACACCCTCCCCACCATGATGTTCTGTCTCAACATGGATCCACAGTGATAGGATCAAGTGACCATGGTCTGAAACCTCTGAAGCTATGAGTCAAAACAAATCTTTCCTGAAGTTGTTTCAGGTATTTTGTCATAGCAATGGAAAGGCTGAATACCATATTCAGATTAGCCCATGAAAACATTCGTCAGCTACAGTTATTGTATTGTAGGCTGCAAAGCCCTCTTATAGATAAATTGGGAAAGTAGGACACAATTTTTAAGGATGTTACTATTTTTCCAAATGGAAATTTATAGATGCCCAATTTCTAAGATAAAAGTGGAGTTAATATCATTTGGAGAGTAGATAGAAGTGGTAAGTGATTTGCCAAGATCATAAAACTAGTTTAGAGTAAGAAACTAGAAGCAAGCAAGCAAGACTGAGTTGGGATGAGGACGATAAAGCAGCCAGGGCACAAAACTGAAGGTTTAACTGGATTTTCCTGCAAGGGCAAGAGTCAGGGATTACTCACCAAAGCACATGGGTCCTACTAGTGGCTATAGCTTTGCATAAAATGTGTCCTGCTTCCCCAGTCACTATTACTTACTTATAACTCCTTATGAAAGCAAAATGCTGATGAACCCAGTATTATGTGTGTTGTTCAGATTATGATAGTGACAAATCTCAGTGGGTCACACTCACACACAAGGGGAAAAAAGACATCAAACTAGAAGAGGGACTAGTTGGGCAGATAAAGGGGTTTAGTGGAAGAGGATGGGGAGGAGGTCAAAAGAAGGTAATGGGAGAGGATTATGATCAAAATACATTATTACCTGTATAAAATTTCAGTAAATAAAAGACTAAAATTTGAATCCTTTCTCAGGCTTATTCAAGCAAGTCTATTTTATTTTGGTATTTTTTTGCATGTGTGTTATGCATGGTATATGTTTATATGTGTGCAGTTGCATATGCCTCATGCATGTGCATTCAGAGGCCAGAGAACATCGAGTGTCCTTCTCTTATTGCTAATCAGTGTATTTCCATAAAATGAGGGTCTCTCCCTCAACCCAGAGATAGGGAGTTGGACTTTGTGATCTCCAATCAGAGAGGCCCTCATGTGGCAAGTGCTCTTAACTGTTGAGCCCTGTAAGTCTCTTAACTGTCAATATAATTTTTTTCCCGTATGTTATGCTGTCCATTCTACCTTAAAGGTCTCATTTCAGAATGGCCCATGGCAAGTTTATGAAGTGAACACAGCCTGTGGCTTTGCATTCATCTACCTCCTCCCCCCTGCCAAGATCCCACTTTCTAGTTCAAAGTGGCCTCAAAATCATTTTGTTATCCAGGCTGGCCTTGAGCGCATGGTTCCTCCGACTCTGCCTCCTCTGTGCTGGTATTTCAAGCATGTGTCACCACACCAGCTCTTTAATCTTTTTGACCCCACACAAGATCCTGATGTTTCCTGTCTATCCAGCATGTTAACTACACCCATCACCACCATCTTCAGCTTTCTTCTTTCTTCTTCTTCACATCAAAAGTACATATTTACAATGGAATTTTATTCAGCCCAAAAGAATAATGAAATCAACATTTGCAGAAAAATGGATAGATCTTGAGATCACTATGTTAAGAAAAAAAAAAGCCAGAATCAGAAAGACAAATAGCCCACATTTTCTTATATATGGAATCTAGATTTAAGTGTGTGTGTGTGCGTGTGTACATCATGGAAGTAGAAAGGAGATTGTGAGAGAAGAGGGAGATCTTAGCAGAGCTGAAGACGAGCAAAGAGAATAATGGAATATGCTTGACATAAAAGCAGAAGAGAGATTATTTGGGGGGGGGAGGGAACCAGCAAGTGGGTGGCATGTGGGAAAAGGAAAGGCAGTTGGGAAGGGGGATGCATTAGAACAAAATATAATGTCACATAAGTATGAAAATGCCACAATTAAAACCCATTACTTTGTATGCTAACTTATAAAATTAACTAAGAAAAACCTTCCTTTCTTATACTCAGTTCTCCAGGAGCCTACTTTTTATTCTAGCTGCTGGTATTTTAATGGTGAATAGCTTAATTTGTTTTAACTTCATTTAAACAGTTGTGATTTCCATCAAAATCCATATAGTGATTGTCTGAATTTGAGGTGCTAATACAGAAACTGTTTTTCAGGTGAGGAGCTTGAGATGGGAAGATCAAAAACTCCTTTGTGTTTGCATATGGATGTCAATCTGTGAATTTTATGGAACAGGATAAAAACAAATATTCACTCACCCCCAGCCCAATTTACTCATGGCAATGAAGATTTCCCCCAGGTCTTCATTCCTCATAATTGTATTTGTTTAAGTCTTTTTTAAATTAAGAGCTGACCCTCTGCAAGTCTTTGTTTCCTTGTAGCTGCATTATTAGGATAGGTCCTTAGCTAATTTGGGGAATCAGTGAACATAAGTTGCTCCCTAGCTTCCCAGTTCTGTGTCCTTTTACCTCTTCTCTAATAAAGATTCTCCTTCAACCTTTACTTGTACTGCACTGTTCCTGACTGATGACAACTTTAATTGCGACCCCCTCTAAAGAGGGGTTGTGTTTAAGAATTAGAATCAAATCCTAAAGAAAAAAAGCAAGTTCTAATGGGAAATTTGTAGGCAACAGTAATTGACAGGGTATTATTTGGCAATTTGAGGTATTCCAGTTGCCCCAATATCTCACCGGAGGAGGAAAGTACTACATGTCAAGCTTAAGGTTGGCTCTGAAACTGGCAGTACATGTAATCCTGTCTTTTCCATTTTTATCTTTCATTGTCTTCTTCATTATGAACCTTGTCTCCCTGCTGGTGAATTATGTAGCTCATTCTCCTCACCCTAAGCTGAGAAAATATGCCCAAAGAGATATGTCAGTTTCATTGAGTGAAAATACACTCGCTTTGTATTATCAGCTGTAAGGGAATTTAGAAGACCATCTGGAGTAGATGTACTCAAACTCTTGGAAAGGCAGAATAGACAAGCCTCTGATTGTTAACCATAGCAGGTCCGATAGAAAAACAACAGGAAGCAACTGCAGTTTGGATTAAAAGGGGTTACTATAATACTGTGGATAATTCCTTTATGTTTATTTTTGGTACCTAGAGGAATGTCTTGAGATTGCCTGCAATGCAAACTCAACAAGGGCGAGAGTCATCTCAAAGCTGTTCTGTGCATTGTAATTATTTTTTGTGGTTTTTTGAGGTAGGGTCTTGCTGTAGCCCAGGCTGACCTGGAATTCACTATGTAGTCTCAGGGTGGCCTCAAACTCATGGCGATCCTCCTACCTCTGCCTCCTGAGTGCTGGGATTAAAGGCATGTACCACCATGCCTGGCTTGTTCTGTGCATTATTGAGCAGTTAATAGATGTCATAGTTTGAATGTGAATTCTCCCCACCCCCTCTCACGTGTTTTAACACTTTAGTTCCCAACTGGTAGTGCTGTTTGGGATAATAGTTTTTAGGAAGTGAGAACTGGCTGGAGAAAGTAGCTCATTGGAGGGCAGATATTGAGGGTTATAGCCTGTTACCACTTCTTGTCCCACCATTGCTTCTGGATTCAGATGTGAACAAGTAGCCTCATTTTCCTGCTACCACAGCTGAAAGCTGCTCCCTTAGCATGCTTTCCCTGCCATGATGGACTATATCATTGAATTATGAGAAAGAAGAAATACTTCCTCCCCTAACTCTCTTCTTGTCAGATATTTGGTAACAGCAATGAGAAAAGTGATCAATACAGATGTCATGTGACAAATGGTCCTGAACACTAATATTTCCTCACTTGGCTTCTTTATCCTCATGGAGCCAGTCATTCATAGCATTGATAATGTGACTAAGTCTCTTTTCCAAGAAATTTGTGAGTGGTCAAGTGTTAGCAGGCATGTTCTGGGTACCCTGGGTGGGAGCGGGAATAGAAGTCAACCAGGGAATGCACTTGCCAGTTTTAGTTGTATAGCTGCAGAAAGAAGGCCATATACCTCAATAAACCTGAGCCTCACTTATATGTTAGATAAAGGAATGCTACCTGTTGGCCAAAACATACCTTCCTCCTCGGTCCAATTGATTCCCTGTACAACCTAGTGATAACACAGTAAGAAGATGACTGCCTACTCTGTTGCCTTTCCTGTAGCTTGCGATGGATTTTGATGAGTTTTCCAGAGGTTGATGTATTTTTTGATAGAACATCACACCCTGAGCTTTCCTTTTACTACAGAAGTTCATATTGTTCCCAGTGCCCATGGAGTAGTAAAGTGAACTAAGGTGAGATTTGAACTTTTCAAAGCTTGGTCTTGCTTTCCATAGTAAAGTGACTTATCTGGGAATATTCTTCAGCACTCTCAATTTAGAAAACAAGGCCATGATGAAACTCTTAGCATGTCTGAATTGTGGGTGTGAAGATGGAGCAATGAGCAATAGTGATGTGGGGGTAAGAATAGTTACTATGGAGTAAGAATAGTTCTTGCTTAATGTCATTGGGAATATTAATTGTAATAATGCATTAAATGTCAAGCACAGATCTCAGTACAAAGTAGATGCTTAAAAATGTTAGTTTCTTACTGCGCATCAATCTTGACAGTGAAAGAAAAAAACAGATCAAAGGAATAAGGTTGAAAATATATACATCACAATATGAAAAACAAGTCTCCCATCCAAAAAATAATTTAAACGTGATATTCAACCTTTAGAGATGTTGGCCACTTTCTATAGCCCAAGAGTCTCAGGTGAATAGAGGCTGGATGTGAGAGCTTAGAACCTTCACATTCAATTATTTAAAGCAGATGATATGTTCATTGATAGGCAGTATGAGTGATTCTTAATACATTAGAAGTTTATGTAAGGCTCTTCTAGGTGTGGAGGGCAGCAAGACAAAAGTCACTGGTGCAGGCTATGTCCTCCACAAGACTATATGCAACTAAGAAGGATGAAACAAGCCATGGGATCTAAGGTTTGGGAACATTTCACTGGGCTCTAGTACCAAAGGGGAGTCCTAGCTAAATAAGAGAGTGAGAATGTGATTTAATGTATAAACTGTCTGGTGGAAGGAAACTGTAGAACACTTGTAGGTAGAGGAATAGATCAGTCATGACACTTTAGTTGAATTTATACTTTTGCATCAAAATATTAATCTCTGTACATGACATTAGTATTGAAAGTAAAAAATGAAGAGTGATGCTTATGGTCAGGTATAGGATCTGTCATTGAGTAAACCATTTTTCTCTCTAGGCTTTAGTTTCTCATTTGTACAGTGACTAGAGCAAGGTCATCACTAATTCTAGTGCTCATATTTGAGACTTCTAAGAGACTTGGAAGATCTCTATCCATCTGAGATACCCTGACTTCTTGCAGCTCAGGTAAGATACAACCATTTTGTTTGGCACTCAGGGGTTGGCCAAGTTGCAATGTTAGTTTGTAACTCTCCTCCATACTGCTTAATCTACTTTCTTATTCAAGTGGGAAAAAACCCAGCTGAAAGAAAAGAAACAGTCAAAATTAGATTGTCTTGTAATATTTTATTTATAAATTTTAGCATAAAGGCACAAGAAAATAGTTATCTACCATGTGAGTTTCCCATATCATCTCACTTTGAGTATTTCTCAAGCTGGTTTTATACTATACTATTAGGTCACAAGAAAATTTTATTTTTTAATTCAAAGTAAAAGTCTATTTCCCAAGGTGTTTTGGTCCTACAAGAAGAATTATCTTTCAATCCATCAGAAATGAATGTTTAGCCCCAACACAGCCAGGGTTCTCTAAATGATGGTATCTCTCTCATCAGTTACCAATCACCTTTAGAACTAAGCTTTAGAACTAGGCTGGGTAGGTTTTCTCATTGCTTGTGTGCTTATTTCTCAGATCATCTTGGAGGGTACCCCGTCTCCAAACTAGGTTGTTTCTTCTGACTTCCTTATTCCTTATTTCTAGTCATAAAATCTTAACATCACCTTGGGCTCTTTCATTACTGTAAACATATGTAAAATAACATTAATTCATCTTTCATGTGACTACCCTTTACTTTACATTCCCAGTACTATTAGCTATATTAAAGCTATTATTAGCATATGCTTAGGCTATTGCAACAGTCCTTTTCCTTCCATCCATGCTGCTCATTAGGGAAAACTTTAAGTTCCTCATTGTTTTGATTCTGTTATAGCTATGTTTATTCTCAAAAAGTTTCAAAATATTTTCAAGTGAAGTATGTTGTGTGTGCGCACATGTGTGTGTGCACGTGTGTGTGTGCACGTGTGTGTGTTATATGCATGTGTATGTGCAGATGTGCTTATAGATGCATGAAGGTGAGAATTGGGTGTTCTGCCTCTGTTGTTCATTCTCATATTTCCTTGAGACAGACATTGTCTTTGAAAAGGGGTTGTGGTCTTCACAAGCTCCAGTGATTCTCCAGTCTCTGCTCCAAGGTGACTGAGGTTACAGATGTGTGTGGCCATGCCCAACTGTTGACATAGATCCTGGGGAGTCAAACTTGGGCCCTCTTAGGACCCCATTTATGTGGCAAGTGCTGTTACCCCATGAACCATCTTCCCAGCCCTTCCCTTCAAAATTCTTTTCTTTGCCCACTGAGTATATTTCAGGGCAACTATTAAAAATTGTTTAAAGCTTAGGAATTACCATCCAAGAAAATCATTAAACTGAATGAGCTTATGCTCATTCCTTTCTCTTTCTGGAAGTCAGTTTCATCTTAAGTAAAATTATACTCTATTTCTGGGAGTCCCCTGAGGATTGTATAAATAGGTTCCATTAGACAGAATTTTGAGGATGGATGTTGAGAATTCAATTTTGAGAAGAGGAAAGTAGAGTCTAGATAGATACTAGAGGAAAAGAAGAGATCACTAGAAAGAAGGACACATAGAAAATCTCTTTAAATATTTCTGTTCATTTACCTTCACCATTCCCAGTCACTATTTCACTTGGGAATCGATGCTGTGACAAGAGCTATAAAGCAGAAAGCAATGAAATTTAAACAAAGCCAGTCCACCAAATAGTCAGCGAAGATGTAGGAAAAAGTCTGGATCCCTGGACTGGAAAGGTGCAAACTGGCCCTAGTAGTAATGGCCTTGGTTTCATTTAGTCAGAGGGGCTAGCCAACTGGGTAATTTGCAAAGGAAAAACAACCACATGGCTATGATGGAATTTAGGGGTGCTTCAGAAAACTCAAAACTAGGGGGTTTACAAAAGGCATGTCTATGTTGCCAACTCTGATGTTGGAGTTCTGGGAAAGTGAACTGACTAGGGTTTTAGTTGAATCAGATAACATAATAAAATATAATCAGGCATCACATATCTGGTCTTCACAATGGGTCAGTGGAGAGATTAGTCAGCCATGCCTCCATAGTTTCTGTGCTCATCCAGGCAAAATACTCAGTGACAGAATGATTGAGTTCCTCTTGGCTAGAAGTGTGATCCCACTGGCCACTACACTAGGTCTTATGTGTCATTTTGAAGAGGAGAGAGAATTGTAGTGTCCTCTGTAGATCAAAGTATCAAGCTGTTCGAGAGAGTTATGTAAATAGCTTAGGATGACAGGGGTAGCAAACAAAAGGTCAAGAGTTAGTAAAACATACTTATTTCTTCAGCTTGCAGACCCTGCCAGAGCCAGGAATGGATCAGTACAGCAGGAGCTTGTTTCCATGCAGCCACTGAGAAGTATAGGCGTGGGGCCATTCTAGATCTTCAAGCTGGCCTACTTTTAAAGCTGTCTTCAATTTGCCAGTGTGTTTTAAAACACTGTTTGACAACTCCCTTAGGCCATAAAACATGTTTATATTTTGGATTGAAGCCGAATAATCATAATGCTCTGGAATCTTCTTAGGGAAACCTTCCAATCTGTAGTGTTTAACTATGCAAATATCAATGTAAGGGAGCATCTCGTTATTTGTAACAACTTGGATCTGAAAGGTATTATCTTAAGTGAAGTGAGCCAGGAGGAGGAAGACAAGTCACATGATCTCATTTGTATATGAAATTTAAAAATTTTGATCCCATGTAAGTAGACAGTAGAATAGTTGTAACCAGGGGTGGGGATAGTTATGAGGAGGAGATCATGGGTAGTACTGGGGACAGGGCATATAATTACAGTTCGACCAAAGGAATAAGTATCAGGAGATCCATTGTACAGCAAATGACTATAGTTAGTATGATATATCCTTGAAAAATACAGAATGAATGTTAAGTGTTATCACAACAAAACAATGACTATATTAAGTAATGCTTTCACTATTTAGGGTTAAGCATTCTCCAGTGCTAATTACTTTATAATATTTTTCTATATGAGCTAAAACATATAAAGTTATCAGTCAATTAAAAATGGAAGATAAAATATATAATTTTTCTTTAAGGTCTGCTAGCTGTTTGAGTGAAGAACACAATTGCTAGCAATGCTAATGAGAAAATGATTCTCTGATTATCTTAGGAGAGAAACAAGTGGTCAATTTCTCTAGAAAATTTATATATATATTTTAAATTATTTATTTATTTATTTATTTGTGTGTGTGTGTAAGAGAGAGAGAGAGAGAGAGAGAGGAGAGGCAGAGAGAATGGGCGCACCAGGACCTCCAGCCGCTGCAAATGAACTCCAGACGCATGTGCCCCCTTGTGCATCTGGCATATGTGGGTCCTGGGGAATTGAACCAGGGTCCTTGGGCTTCACAGGCAAATGCCTTAACCACTAAGCCATTTCTCCAGCCCAAAAATTTATATTTTAACAACCTCAGGAGTTTTACAACTTAGAGCTCAGAGGAAAAATGGGCTTTCTCTGTACAACATGGCACTGATGAATTTAACGACATCTGGGCCCACTTCAAGTGGTACATTGCTCTGTATTGGGGAATTCAATAATGCAAAAAGGCATATTGCCTATAACCTCAAAGCAGTAACGACTACTCTGCATAGCTCGCTCCACTTGGATGAAAGGTGTATTTTTTTTCCACTGTGAAATAAATGGATTGTGCCTTGGATGATGGAGCTGCTTCCGTTGTCTTAACCACTGATGCAGATCCCAGCATGAGTGATAAGACAGCAGCAGCCAGCCAGAGCCACCATGAAAGTGGATGCAATGAATGGATGTGGAGTAGCTGGATGCAAAATGAATTTGATCTGCATGATTGACTTCAGGAAGCAGGGCAGGTGCCCAGGAAGGCTTATTCTAATAATGCAATTCAAAAAAAAGTCCTGTCCATGCCAAGGTCCACTTTGCTACACCTCTGCATAGCTCTGGCTATACAAGAAATGTTCCTTTTAGCCTCAATTTTCCTATTTCTTTCTTGGAGGCTATTGTTACCTAAGAAGAGAGGTTGACATGACACAATCTCTTATTCCAAGCAGTCTAGTTTGCTTTAACTGATTCAGAAAGGGGATTTATGTATTTTCTACTTATAGAAATCTCATTCTCAATTATAGAAAGCATAAGGATGTTGCTCCTTTACAATTTAAAGTATGCCCTATGAGCCAGCACTTTTGGCAACATCAAGGTTGTTTGTTTAAAAAGGCTCAACTATGGCCAGGTGTGGTGGTGCATGCCTTTAATCTCAGCACTTGGGAGGCAGAGGTAGGAGGATCACTGTGAGTTTGAGGCCACCCTGAGACTACATAGTCAATTCCAGGTCAGCCTGGGCTAGAGTGAAACCCTACCTCAAAAAAAAATGCTCAACTATGTTTATAGCTGCTCAATTCATAATAGCTAAAAACTGGAATCAACTCAGGTGCCCATCATTGGATGAATGGATAACCAACATGTGGTATATCTACACGATGGAATTCTATTCAGCAGTAAGAAATAATGACACATTGAAATTTGTAGAAAAATTGTTGTACTTGGAACAGATCATTCTAAGTGAACTCACACAATCATAGAAAGACAATTGTTGCATGATCTCACTCATCTGCAATTCCTAACCTGGATCAGCCCGAGTCGCTCACATACCTGAATAGCATCATGAGACTTGAACAATAGGGAGAGTAGGGCTTCGAGGAAGGGAAAGGGTGGTGGGGGGACACAAAACTGGATCCAAGTTGAACTGGTGCCATAGAATCCTATATCCTGGAAGTCAGACTAAAAGGTGGAACCCTCAAGAGGGGAGTACCTGAATCGAAGGGCCCTGGAGAGGGTGAGACAAAACCTAAACTCAATTTTTTTCCTGTTTTTCTTTCTTCACTGTCTTTTTCTTTTTTCTTTTTCCTTGGTGCTGGCTGTAATTCCCTGTACCAGGATGTCATCTACACTCACAATGAGCTGTTGATCAAAGAGATCTACTAGATCTCTTAAAACAAACATGACATACTTCTGTTAGAGCACTTGATTACCCACCAGAAGTTAATAGTAAGACCCTACCTACTGCTGAAGACACCATACGCTATTGGCACAGACCAAGGAGAAACCTGGTTGGAATCTGGAGGAGAGCTAGTCCCCAGACAATTAGCCCATCTAGTGCTGGAAGGCACTACATGTGCTACTGGGGAAAAGTGGCCAACATCTGTCCAAGCAACTCAGTCTAAGAGACTCAGGAGCAAACAACCTGACGTGATGCTCACACAAGTGCAATAGTGGCACACTGCCATGGTGGGTAACCAACTGCTCTTGGATTGGCTAACAGATCTGCTCAGTGGAAAGGAAACCATATCTGGAACTGGGAAACAAGTCAGAATCATATCCAGATAATGATTCTGCTTTCCATTGTCAAACTCCCACTAACTTTAGACTATAAGAGGGTCTACACCCTTTTAATTCTCTCTAAATTAACAATGGTTATTCCATTTAATAGGTGCAGACTTCATTCTCCATTGGAGAATCTGATTCTCTTTTTCAGATGGTTGCTGGACCTGAGGAGATAAATGACCCAGTGTACTCTACCCGGGCCCCAGCTAAAACCATAGAGGAATTGGGGAAATGAACAAGAGTACTGCTTTCTTAGTGAATCTGTTATCAGCACAAGGGTGATGGAGATAGACACTGAGGACACTCAACACCTACCAAACCAGAGATCCAGAGGCTCTTAAGTGCCTATCTCTGAAGTAGACCTAAAATACTCCCAGCATGGCTCAGGGAATTTTGTGGAAGAGGGGCAGAAATATTGTTAGAGCCGCAAGTTGGGACATTTTGCACAGAGACATTGCCTCTCCCCCTCATAATGCATGACCCACAATCCCTATGGGGTTGACCTGAATCCCCAATGAGGAAGGCCTCTTCAGAAAAGGGGCAGGGAGGAGGGAACGGATGGTAACAACATGCGTTGTTTACATACTAAATACGTCCACATCTAATAAAAATACAGAAAAAATGCAGTCTCACCAGAATGTACAGTTTAACAAGCTTCTCCCATGATTAATTAATAAATCATGAGAAAAAAAGAGATTAGTCTAGTCACATGGTATTACTACCCAAACCAACATTTTGGCTCATTAATATAGTTGGGCAACTCAAGACTATGAAAGGTCCAGTACGCAGTAAAGAATATAGATGGGAAATGAGTACTGTTAGGTTAGGAGGAGGCCCGGGCATAATCTAGCCAATTTTGGAGAATGGCCAACCTGCTCAATATATGCTTGAGTTAAACATCTTAACAACATGCTGGGAAGTTTATAGTGGTGATCTTACAAATTAGGACCTGCATCTACTGTGGAGATTCCAAGGCTGAAACAAAAGCAGACCAGAGAAAATTCTAGCAATACTAGTTAGGTCGAAAGAAATTATTCAGTATTCACTTCAAGTGGACATCCAAATCTCATTCCAAATCTCATCTATGACTCTGTCTCTGTCTTATTTGAAATAGTGCTGTTAAACTCCAGTTTTTGAAATTCACCCAAATTTTGGCCTCCAGTGGTTATTTCCAAAGAATAAATTCTACAAATCTCACATATTAAATACTAGGAGCTCAGAGCCAGTCAGTTTTTGTTCCCCCCAGACAAAGTATGAAACCCATATGACAATACAGAGAGAAACACATCTCTTATAAACATCCTTCCTACCAGTTCTCCAATTTAGTAAGCAAACATTATGGGCCTGTATAACATTTCATAGCTAATGGAATAACTACATTGATCACAATTCTTATCTTGGCCTTCAAGGTGCTTCAGGTTGTTTCAAGGGTGAGGTTATTGTGCCAACTGTGTTCTGGCTTTGCCTTGATGGTAGCTGCAAGGGAATGAAAGGCTTATAAGCTGTTTCCTGTCCCCAGAGCCTGACAGTCCCTTGTGCCATTTTAATTTGAGCTTTTTGGATTGGAATAGAATGAATAGGCAGAGGAGGTTAATTATCCTAATTAGAAAAGAAGTAAAGCTATGGCCCTTTTAGGTCAGGCATTTGGACAAACCTTTCCTGGCTCTAAGCTTTGGGCATTAGATAGTTACTTGAATGCCAGAGGATTCACAAAACATCCTCTCCAATCCTTGGCCAGAGTCCCTGGAGCAAGACAGAGGAGAATTCTTTTCAGGAAATGGTGTGTGATCAGTTTGTGCCCCAGGGCCAGAGAGAGGGTTATCTGGAAGTGGCAGATATGGGGCGGGGCACAGCTGGATGAGTACAAGTGTGTTGTTCCAACCACAGTCTCTCCTACTTTGTTTCTGGTGCCAAGAAAGCTCAATGTAGCTTAGAGAAATACTGCTGTTGTGAACGTTTCAAAAGATATGCATCATTCTCAGAGTCTCTTGACACTGGTTTCTCTCCAGCTGGCTAAGGCCATGATGGTATCTTTTTGCAAGGTAAACTCTTCTGGGCAGAGGATGCTGGTGTTTCCTGGACCAATATGTTGTTGCATTTATCGATTCTCAGACACAACACCTATGTGTTCTCCCAGAACCATCTATCTTCAATAGAGATCAACTGTGCTCTCTTAGTAGAGAACATGCTCTACATGAGGCACACAGTAGGTGCTCACTTGTGTTCATTTACTCCCTTCTGCTAGGGAAGATTATGCTTGGGACATAGTCATTATAATCACATGTTCTGCTTTCAGCTGACATTTTTAAAAATTGTATTTATTTATTTGAGAGAAAGAGGCAGAGAGAAGGAGAGAGAGAGAGAGAGAGAGAGAGAGAGAGAGAGAGAGAGAATGGGCATGCCGGGGCCTCCAGCCACTGCACATGAACTCCAGATGCATGCACCACCTTGTGCATCTGGCTTACATGGGTACTGGGGAATTGAACCTGGGTCCTTTGGCTTGCAGGCAAACACCTTAACCGTTAAACCATCCCTCTAGCCTATCAGCTGATATTTTTAAGTATGATATCTGCTCAATTTGTGATTTGTTGGCATAAGGGAATTATAAAGGCTTGGATAAAGCAGCATGGTGACTATAATATTAACGATTCAACTGGCAAATTAATCAGACATATTTGTTTATATATGCTTTTGTATTAATCTGTATATCCATGGGATGAATAAGAAAAGAACTGAAGCTCCGTCGTTCAAAATAGACTTCAGATTGTTGAATGATCAGTCTCTGGGTGTATGACAGTTTGCCTTATTCATACAGAATAGACCAAGAATATTAACGTAAACTCCAAACTGAATGGTAGAAGTTTCAGTAGACATTTAGATTTCACCTTGCTTCTTCCTGTCTTTCCTTCCTTAGCCACCAGTTTTTAAGATTAGCTTTTTTTTTTTTTTGAGTTTTCAAGGTAGGGTCTTGCTCTAGCCCAGACTAACCTGGAATTCACTGTGTAATCTCAGGGTGGCCTCAAACTCACAGCGAACCTCCTACCTTTGCCTCCCTTGTGCATGGGTTAATGGTGTGTACCAGCATGCCTGGTTTAAGGTTAGTGTTTGATAATTTGCCACAATGATAGGAAATCTGAGGTGTGGACAGTAGTGAATAATGGACACCTTTAAGTTCACTTATATTTACTTTTAGTATCTTTACATTTCATGTTTTAATGTGTCTGCATTGTGTGTGAATGTTAATTTGACTAAAATGACATGGTGCTAGAAGAAATGGGAAATTATTCCCATTTCTGATCATTAGCTCATATTCATTATTTTGACCTTAGTGCTCTTATTTATTTGTTTACTTAATAGAGATGGAGAGAGAAAGAGAAAGGGAGAGAGAGAGAAAAAAAAAAGAGGTAAAGAGAGACACATAGAGAGAGACAGTGGGCATGCCAGGGCCTCCAGCCTTAAACAAAAATGCTTCAAACAAAGGAGAAGGCAAGGGATGACACTTATAGTTCTCTTCTGACCACCACACATTCACAGTAAGTATAAACACCACACACACACACACACACACACACACACACACACACACACACACAGCAATCAAAAGTAATTGAGAAATATGGATGTTAATGGTACAATATAGAGCAATATTAGCATTGCAGATATCTAACTCCTTATTCTTGAAAGAAGTCTTCCAAAGTCTTGGTATTTATTTATTGTTTTTATAAGAAAAATTTTTAAAAATTTAAAATATATATATATATATATATATATATATATATATATATATATATATATATATTTAAGAGAGAGAAAGAGGGAGAGAGAGAGTGAATGGGTACACCAGGGCCTCCAGCCACTGCAAACAAACTTCAGATGCATGCGTTCCCTTGTGCATCTGGCTTACATGGGTCCTGGAGAATCAAAGTTGGATCCTTTGGCTTTGCAGGCAAATGCCGTAACTGCTAAGCCATCTCTCCGGCCCATAAGAAGGATTTTTAAGTCTGTGTAGAAAATTCACATATTTGGATGTAGTACTTAGGCAGTATAGGGCAATCATTTTTCTTACTTTCTCTTATTTGCTGCTGTTATTTTGCCTTTGTAAAAATTAGTTTCTAAGTCTTGGCATTATTCCCTTTTGTAAGTAGAACAGATAGGTGACTCTCCAGTAGGCAGAAGTGGTAGCAGAAAGTTTTACTTCGTTTTGTGGTATGTATGGATTCAAACTGAGGGCAGCGAGTATAAACTTGATTTGTAAACAATGCTTTCTCAGACTATTAGAAGCCTAAATCCTAAGTGTAATAGACATTGTTCAGACAAGCAGCTAGAGCAATTCTCTTTTGTGGGAGGAAGTATCCAGGTGTACACTATTTGAGGGGTGAGTTGTGTCCTCAGAAAGATTGAACTCTATGGAACTTTCAAGGTTTGCTTTTGACATTTTAGCTATCTTTCCATTTTAGGAAGAGAGAGAGCCTAGAAATACATTTTTGAGACTTGAGAGTTGGCAAAGAAAATATGAAGGCATTTTTTTGTTATAATTGCCACAAAATCCAAAGATAGTAAGAAATATTATCTTTTTGTTTATAATCTGATATATTCTAAGGCTGTTTGCTTGATTTTCAATTAATAACAAAAACTTAATTTCATACTAGCTTCAGACCAGTATAACCTTTTGGAAGTAGTTGCTAAGTGTTCTTAAATTCTTCAGATTCTGCTTTCCAGATGAATCCTGTTCTTACATGGCAGTGGCCCTCATTGGTCTCACTGAAGACACTCCACTTATTGCAGAGGTGCTATAGCATTCCTTGGGGTTGGTAAGGAATCAACAAAACCTCTATCTTAGTCAACAGAGACTCCTTCCTTGCCTTTGGGACTTCAAAGGCACTGAATCAGAAAAAGGCCCTGGTAGAATCATGTTTCCTTTGAGGTAGGTTTTGTTAGAATTATGCAGAATGCCAAAATTAGAGAGATTGTACAAGAAATCATACTGATGACATAATCATAGGACATAGAATTTTAAAAAATGATCTTACATGTCATCTAACCATCTTTTATGGATGTATACACTAAAGGCCATAGGGGAATGTGACATGCCCAGAGAATTATAATGGAGAGGACAGGGGGAGTAATACTGATGCAGTCAGGTTCACAATGCTGGTAGCAATCACCTGACCAAGAGCAGCTTTTGGGAAAAAAAAAAGAGGTTTATTTTGGCTTATAGACTCAAGGGGAAGCTCCATGGTGGCAGGGGAAAATGATGGCATAAGCAGAGGGTGGAAATCACTCTCTGGCCAACACCAGGTGGACAATAGCAACAGGAGAGTGTGCTAAACACTAGCAAGGGGGAGCTGGCTATAACACTCATAAGCCTGCCCCCAACAATATACTGCCTCCTGGAGGTGTTAATTCCCAAATCTCCATCAGCTGGGAACCTAGCATTCAGAACACCTAAGTTTATGGGGGACACCTGAATCAAATCACCAGTAACACCTTACAGTACTAAATATGGAATTTGATGGTACTTTAATGCTACACAGAATGTACTTCTGTAGTTATGCTATTATTAAATGTTATTATTAAAATGCTATTATAAATTTCTTTAAAACATGTAAGTCCAATTTCTTTTCTTAAAATAAATACAATCCAGTGAGTATTGCTGAAGTGTTTTGGTGCTTGAGGATCTTGCAGTGTAGTAGGGTTTTCAGGAGCTTAGATATCAATTACCTAGGACTGTAGAAGTAAAAATGGAGGCAATCAGCCAAATGTGTACTGACCCTGGAACCCAAGTTGAAGTAAAACTGTCTCATCTACTAAATTTCTGATATCACCTAATCTTTTTGTAGTTGTTTGTTTTCTAAAAACACTGGATAGAAATTCTGGCCATTTGAATATTTTTGACTCATCAAATTCTGGTTAACTGAAACTTATAAAAAGAAAGTCATATGTTATTTTGGAACGTGAATTAGGGCATATACATGAAATGCCTTCAGTGAATTTCCCTTGGATTTAGTGCTAAAAATAGGGTTTGGGGGCTGGTGGGTGAACCTTCCCATAGAAATATTTGAAGTGAGCAAGGGTGCCCCTGGGAAAGGGAAGTCAGAAGTTGAGACAGAAACTGTGGGGCCAAAGAACATGGCCATATGGCAGATTGACCCCATCTGCAATCAATAACAACACAAAGCATGAAGCACAGAGGGAACTTCAGGAAAAGAGATGAGTGTTTTCAACCATAGTTCATCCGCAGACACGTTTCCTTAAATGTTTAAATGGCAAAGCATGTGATTCTCATTAATAGATAATAAATGATTCCCAGCAGTAAATGTTCAGTGGATGAAATATAATTTCTTTTTCTTTTATTTATTTGCAAGCAAAGAGATACACACAAAGACACACACACACACAAAGAGAGAGAGAGAGAGGGAGGGAGAGAATGGGCATGCTAGTGACTCTATCCATTGCAAATGAACTCCAGGCGTATGTGCTACCTTGTGCATCTGGTTTTAAGGGGGCATTGGGGAATTGAACTAGGATCCTTAGGCTTTGTAGGCAAGTACCTTAACCACTGAGCAATCTCTCCAGCCCAGAATTATATAGTCTTAACATACTTTCTTGTGTACACAATACTGTTATCCAAACCAAGGTGACAAATATTCTGTGAATATGTCCTTTAATTTCACTGGATTGTTACTGACTAGGTGGAAATATGATTGTTTTTAATGTGGACCAAAGATGGCTCTGGAAACAAGTGAGTGATCTTATAACTTGTTTTATTGGTCAAAGATGAATCTAGATCTTTTCTATTACCAAGTAATTCTTTTTTTGCATTGTGATTGATCAGTAAGTTATACACACTCTTATCTATCTTTATCTTACTGCAGCCTACCTTTCCTTTAATAATGTGCCATAGGGAATATCTGAATGAATTAAATGCATTAAAATTAATTGGATTTTTATGTTTTCCAGTTGTCCTTGAAAGTGATAGGAAACACTTGTGGGGTGAAAATGGTAATGGTATTGACAGTGGAAATTTTATGAATCCAAACCTGGATTTGAAACTGTCCATAGGAGCCCAGGCCATAAAAAAGAAATCCTATTGTGAATGTGTAATATTGGACACTTGTCCTTTAAGGCTTAGACAGAGGATGGAATTGCCAAGGGGAAAGCCATGACCTTTGCAATAGCTATTTTCTCAGCATTTCTCTGACCTTATCAAGAGATTAAAATCCCTCAATGGTCCTTTCTGGCTTATAGGGAAAGTTGTCAATGTTAGAAGAATGCATGGAGCTATGCAGACTGTGACATCTCTTAACATACAAGAGTTTCTCAGACCAGATACAGTAACATACACATGTAATGATTCTCAGAAAGTTAACAGAGAACTGCATCAGTAAGATGAATGCTTTCTACCTACATACAAAAGAAACATAAGTAGAGGCTGAGACTATTGTTAAAGTGCTTACTGTATAAGCATGAGGACCTGTGTTCAATCTCCAGAACCCATGTTTAATAAAAGCCATGTGTGGTAGTGTGTGCTGGTAATCCCAACACTGGTGAGGCAGAGATAGGTGGACTCCTGGGTTCCTCTGACCAGTCACTACTTGGTGAGTTCCAGGCCAATGAGAGAGTCTGTCTCAATAAAAAAAAAAAAAAAAAAAAAAAAAAAAAAAAAAAGTAGGAAACATTCCTGAGGAACAATACCTGAGGATGTGCTCTGACCTTTCATGCATGTGTACCTGCACACACATGAACACACACACATACATACACATACACACAACCAACCATAAAGACTTCATTTAGAAACCACGTGATCAGCCCTACTTTATAGATATGGAAACTGAGGTCCAGGCAAGGTACTGATTGACTCAAGGTCATACTGAATGAGAACTTAGCAAAAATTTTAGCACAAAGTTTATTGCCTTTGAATAAGAATAAGCATTTAGAAAGAGCAAACATTTTTCTAGTCCAGTGATGACTTCTAGTCTCAGGTTGGATCCTACAGTATGTTGAAAATGTCTTGTCTGTGTTTTAGAGGGGTATCTTATTCAGAAGCCCCATTATTAAGTACCTGGCTCAGAAAGGCCAGATGCTTTTGTTGTGGGCCTTAGGCACAGCCTATATCCCTTACTGTTGACAGCCATCATGAAGCTTCTGCCACTGTCCATGAGTTATCCAGAGATGAAAGTGTGAATTATGTGGTGAAGCTCTATCAACTGTTAGAAAACAATTAAAAAAATTGATGAAATTTGTATCAGATGGTGAAATTTCCTTGAAACCACTTACAAACACACACACAGTTTTTCAATAAGCCCAGCCACCCATAGGATCAGAATCACAGTCATTGTAAAATTCAGACTTAAAGTTATTTTCTTAACTCTTTAGGCACATTTGAGGTTATGCAATATAGAGTTGAGCATGTGTTCTGTGTCACACCAAGCAAGGTTTGTGTTCTAGTTCTCCCACTCACTGGCTGGGTGATTATGGAAAGGTTGTTCACTTTCTCTGTGCATAAATGTATCCATTTATAAGATGAAAATAGTATCATCTGACATTTATTGGATGGTTAGTATGTGCTGGACATAGTTCTAAGTATTTTATATATAGTAAATCCTTTAATCCTCATAGCTAGCCATCCTCGAAGGTACTATTATTTCCTTTTTATAGATGAAAGAATAAAGGCAGAGGGAATTTAAACATCTTGCCCATGATCATACAGCTGCTAAATGTTAAAGACAGGATTAAAACCCAGACCATCTATTTTAGAGCCCATGCATTTAGCCACCATACTATACCTAACTTATTGAGTGAATGCAAAGATTAAACTTAGTTATATATGAAAATGCCTAGCCTAGGGCCTTGACAAACAGTAACTACTTGATAAATATTGGTTATTGCTACCATTTTTCTGTACTTTGCCAAATACTGATTAGACACTTAAAAATTATTCCTTATCCCAATAGCCTTTCCTCCATAATCCAACCCACTTTACCATCCCTATGACTGCATTATTACAATAGAAACCACACAATATGAAACAAGATTATGAGTTGTTCTCTGTGAGAATTAAGCCTTTTCTTTTGTATTCTCTAAAAAATGAAAGAAGCTTAGGAAGTATTTGCAAACTGGAATATTCAGTGTTATTAAGTGACAGGTGTAACACATGTTCTTAGACACTCTCATGTGCACATTTATCACACAGAAATCTTATATATGTGAATTCTGGTTCTGTAGTCTTGATATTCCACAATTCTGACAAACTTTCAAGTGATGGTGATGCTTCTAGTCTATGGACTAGAAGTAGCAAGATTATACTATGTAGCATCTTTAGGGCACTCAATAACTGGTGTGTGTTGGAAGAGGAATAATTGAATATATTTGATGAAAATGAAGTCTATATCACTGCATAAAATGCAAATCAAACATTTTATTCTTACTAGGAAATATTTGGAAATTAGAGACTGGTCATGCACAATCATGAACTTGATCATCTTTCATATTTAATCCCTCCCACATGCATCGCTATGTGCTAACAGTTCCTGTGGGCAATATAAAGATGGGCCTGAGGTAGTGTGAAATACCCACTTAGGTCAAGTTTTCCACTTTCTGCTCCAGTACACTAAATGGACTTTACATGTCCTAATTGAAACGTGGAAGGAATGCAGTTTAATTATTTATTTATGTGCATGAATCAGTAAGGCCAATAAGGACCATTTAGATTTACTGATTGTACTTAACACTGTATTTTGTACTGTTTATATTATTGGGGTAATTGTTTATGTCAAAGTAATTTCTGACAGGACATAGCATGATTTATCTCCCCCATTTTGGATGATTTGGATGCTTCAGACTGATGAACAGTGGCAGGAGCCCCAGTCGTTTAAACAGTATTGGAGACAGGGTAGAGGATAGGTCGCATAGGTGGTAAACTGAGAGGGAAAAATAACAGGTTTGATTCATGGGCATAGGGTAAGAAAATAACATCCTAGAATGTTGAAAATATATTTATCTTGAAAAATCAACCAGGAGCAGCACGGGCTATAGATGGCATAGTTTAATAGTAAGGATGTTGGGCCAAAAATTAGGAGACCTGCACTCTAGACTGTCCTTTACATTTGTCTTGTTGTGGGACCTTGGAGAAGATGCCTTATATCATTACACAAGCCAAAGTAGGGTTACTCATACCAGTTATAATGTTCTGCCTGAAAGACATTGTCTAAGGATAGTTGGTTGACAAAGAAAACTGGTGTAAAAAATTAAGGCCCCATTAATGCTTATTTGGCATGCATTTAAATAATTTTTATTCAAACTCCCTACATATGTGATGGACAACCCAAAAGCTGTTCTCTCTTCATTTCAAGGTGAGAGTGGAAATAATGTTGCTCCACTTGCTGAGTGTCTTTCATGCCAGGGAAAGGATGTACTTTATTCTATCCACATTGCACTTATCTTTGTGATACATTCCAATATTATAAAAGATGGAGACCAAAAAAGAGGCCTAGGAGATTGGACCATTTCCCCAAACCCCAAAAATTATGTCCTTAATTGATAAAATAGTAACATGAGCCTAGTGTGTATACATGATTTGCCTCCTACATCTGAAAGTTGGAGTGTGCCAAAAACCCAGTCAGAGCCAATAAATGTTTCTTATCAATGTGTTCCTAGTCAACTGGGATTTTATTGGAACAATTATTCCTTCCCACTTTCCCACTTTTATAGATCCTAATTCCCAGTCAGTGAGCTGCAAGCTCCAGCTATGGTCCATGACACTTAAATCATGGTATACTTTAGATGGTGCTCTTCTTATAGCATAACCATAACTCAGAATACTTCAGGGGTATGCTATTTAAATATCCAGCTCAGCATCCTATGACATAAAGAACCCCTCTATACCATTTGTTATAATAGGTGCTATGAGGCATGGCTCTGAGTCTGGGGGCTTGAATGCACAATAAATTCAGCCACACTCTGCTGGCAGTGCACATAATTATAAAATATGCAGAATGCTTGTTATTAACTAGTCTCGTGGAGAAGATGTACTGTGCCACATAGGATATATTTTGGAAAGGGAGCTACAAATGGTGATTGATTTTTTTTAAAATTCACATCTCTCTTATCCTTTTAATCATTCAACCTTTAAGAACTTGAAAACATTTAATGAATATATATGAAACAAGTCCCATTCACAAAAGCTGATAAAAATTATTGTCTGCCTCTTAAGTAAAGATTAAGTCCTGGATTTGTTTTTTAATATGAAATTATTTAACATAGCATTTTATGGTATCTATTCAGAAATAGAGACTAGATATTAATCATCTTGGAATTATCAGGGGAACCTCCTAATAGTTTTAAAACCAAGGATGGCCATTTGTAATCTTTAACCATTTGAATTCTGGTGGGATAAATGAGTGTTCTTTTGGCCAACATTTATTTCCAGCAGTGACAGGCTTTCTGCACATTAAAATAAAACAACAAAGACATTAACAGCATACACACAGCTCATTCTTCTGCAGTGAAGCCTCAGCAGTTAACTGTAGGACTCTTGTGAAAGGAACAGTGCTCAGAGGGATTGACATGAAAGCCCCCAAGGATGCTGGCAGACTCTGTGGGAAGAGGCTGCAGGCACGGAAGAATCAGAAGCAGGCTTTGCTCAATTGATGTTGGCTTTGTGAATCTTAGTATGGCACTTCCCAGGGTGTTATACTACTGTTTTCCTGTTCTAAGAAGTATTTCCAGCAGTAGCCACAGCGATGTCTTTATTTAACTTGTTTTTTCCTGTTTAGAAGGGAGATTCTTCAATTTTTTTTTTTTTTTTTTCTGTGTGGTGTTGGGGAATCAAGCCCAAGGCTTTTCACATACTAGGCAAGCATACATCCACAGCCCTGGAAGGGAGTGTCTTTGCATAAAGGAAATCTTACAGCTAGCTTCTATTAGGCTAGGGAACTGCTTGCTGGGGAGTCCAGACAGCATGGCATCAGAAATATGTGTTTCCCAAGAGTGAGGAGCCTCCAAGCAGATGCTCACCTGTGCAGCACCTGATTTCCTTAGAATATGAAAAGGGTGGCAATTCACTTACCAGATTTCTCATTAAAGGGAACAAGTTAGAATTAAGTTATGTTCAGTTTTCACCATCTACTGCTGACTGGTGGCACGCTCTTAAGTTTATTCACCTGGGGTTAGTCTAGTTGCTAAAAACACACAGACTCTGGAGTCAGACCGCAGCGGTTTACCTCCCTGTTGTTACCTATTAGCTGCATGACTCAGGATAAGTTATTTAACCTCTCTGCCCTTGTTTCTTCATTTTCAAACTAGGGATAATAACAGCACCCAATTCATTGAGTTGTCAGGATTAAGTAAATTCATATATTTCACTTAACTAAGAATTCTTTTAGTCGCAAGGGATAGAAACAGGACTAAAACTGATTTGCAGAAAAAGTATTATTGACATAGATAACTGAGAAGTCTGGCAATCAAATGATCTCAGAACTCAATTCTCTTTCTTCATCCATTGTCTCTGCCTCACAAACATATTATTTTGATGTAAATCTATCTACCTCAAAGTGGATTAGCAGGAAGGAGGTAAAGGGACACGAGAGGAGATAGAAGAAGATGTTCATTCAGAACAATGTCACTCATACATATGATTGGGAAACGCATGACATTTTATACGAGTCAAAACACTAGTAAAAATCTGTGCCTTTGGTGTCTTAAGTCTATAAAATGGGATGATAATAATACTAAGTCTACTTCATAGGATTATTGAAAAAACTTCAATTAGTTAATTTGTTTGAGGCTCTTCTAATAGGGCGTGTCGGGCATATAAATCATGTGTTTTCTATTATTATTGTTTTTGTTCTTACTGTTAATGATTTTAACATTCTATGTCTTATTCCTGTGTTTTCCTTTTACTTCTTCATATCTTTCTGTCTTCTGCTTCTGTCCTCAACTATTTTTATGCCCCTTCGTACTCTCCCTCACTTACCTATTCTCTCCTCCGACTCCACAACTTATCACTCTCCACAGCTACCAATTCCAATGAGTCTTATGCATAGAAATATTAGGTTGGGTGATATTTCACATCAGGTATGGACAAGCAAAAGTGTGGAGGATGCATACTGAAGAGACAAAGTATAAATGAACATTTTCATTTATTCCACTGAAGTTCTGCTCTTTCATCAACCTTCTCGCTCTCAAACTTCCTTATTAAATCTTTCATGCTTTGAGACTCACCAGGAACAAACTTTTCACCGAATTCATTCTAGAGCTTTTAATCATTTTCTCCCTTGCTCTTTTTATTGGGGGCAGGGGAGGCTAGGCCAAAGGTCTTTTTTTGCTTATGTTTTTTAATAGTATAAAATTCCTTTGTATTGATTAGTCAGCAACTAGGATGAACTTGGAAGCTATGTGAAAATAGAAGTGTGGAGGTGAACTGGCTGGCACCTAAAGCACTTATGCCCTTGTATTGCTGTCCATAGCAAGAATCTATTCTGTAGTGCATCTTCAAAAGCATTTTGCAGTCTACCCAGGCACAAATCCAATTAAAAATCAGAAGGGGATTTACATGCATAAAATAATTCTGATGCATGGTTTAAAAATGAAGAAATGACATGTCATAATGTAGTATGGATTGGTGGCTAGGAACAAGATAAAAGTAGACATAGAGCTGGCACTTGCCTTGGAAATTTACCTCTGTGGAAAAGTCTCATTCTTTGAATTCTGGTTAGCTTAAGGAAAAAATCAGATTTCCAAGTACATGGCATAGTGTTTGGCATATAATAGGTGCTCAGTGAATATGTGTTGAACTCAATTACAGCATCCAAGACTGTCCTTTGGTCCTTGGCAGGGATTGTTTGCTTAATATCAGTTTTCAGTTTGACAGGATTTAGAATCACCATAGAAACAAATCTCTAGCTGGTCTGTGGGGGATTTTCTAGATTAGGCTAATTAAGGTGGGAAGAACCACCCTACCTGTGGGTAGCACCATTTCATGGACTAGGATCCTGGACTGTATAGAAAGGAGAAAGAGAGCTGAGAAAACACATTCATTGTTCTCTGCTTCCTGATTGTGGACACAATGTGACCACATTCATGCTCCTATTGCCATGCCTTCCCTGACATGATGGACTGACTGTACCCTTAAACTGGGAGCCTACATAAATACCCCTTCCTTAAGTTGCTTTTGTCAGGTGTTTTGTTGCAGCAATGAGGAAAGTGATATGCTTACTCAATACTAACTTCCTTCTTTGCTGATACAATCCTGGTTTTGTTTAAGGTGACAATGCACACAGCTAAATACTCCCTTTCTGAGGATGCTCATTGGTGACTAGTACTGAGTAGGTGACATTTGCAGTATAGCTCCAGCTAAAAGACTTATAGATGGAAGAGTGTTGGGAGTTTCAATAAAAGTAATTAGACATTAATTTTTCCTCATTTGATTTTTCTATGTCTTAGGAGCACTGATATCTCATGATCTTGTGATCATGAGGTCCGATGCATTCAGGTAAAAGTGTGAAACAGAAAGAGAAACTGAAAGGACGATTTTGAATCTTTGACGACATTCATGGGCAGCAGAATGAGAGCCTAAAACTACATATTTTGAGGCTTTTGTTATGCAAAAAAAAAATCCCTATTTGTTTGAACCCTCTTTTTTGTTATTTGCAGCATAATATAATCCTACTGGACACATATAACTTGATTTCCAGGACCTTCAGGTTAGTCTTGGGCATTTTGTCCTCTCTCTGGCATTCTGTTCAGGTTGGTCTGTGATACCAGCATACCCAGCTTCAATCTCTCCTGACCTCCATCTATTTCTACCAGAACTAATGCTTAATTTCTCATATGTCTTATTTCTTTGGGGCTTTTCAATGTGATTAGAAGCTAATCAAATAAATGCCTCAGTATTAAAGCTTTAACTTACTCCATATTTCTCCTATGTTAAACTTAACTAGTGACCTCAGCATTTATGTGCATGATCACACATTGGTTCTGGTGCAATAGAACTCCAAATATCTCAGGCACTTCCAGGCTCTCATGCTTAACCAGCAAGTGCTCTTAACTACTGAGCCATCTCTTCAGTCCATGACAATATTTTTGATAGCCATGGCAAGAAGATTGAAGGACATATTTGGGTAAGAAACAGATTTTGGTGACCATCAGCCCTAACCAGGTATTGGCTGCCTTCAAAAATCTCTGGTTCTACTTGGATCTGTTGACTTTATGAACTCCACAGATTTTATTTTAAATATCAGTAACAACTCTGAGATTTCATCTAATTCCAGTAAGAATGGCTGTCAGCAAGAAAATAGATAATTTTGTGGGGAAACAGGGATCCTTATTCACTGTTGATGGGAGTGTAAACTGGTATAGCCTCTATGGAAATCAGTGTGGAGATCCATCAAGAAGCTAAAATTTGAGCTAGCAGATGACCAAGCTATACTACTCTTGGGTTGTTGGGGTCCCTCCTAGAGTCAGCCCAGGAGGGATGGCAGGGTCTCTGCCGAGTAGGGGGTGAGAGGCGTGGACTCACGACACAGACTCTGGGAGTTGGGTGGAAGCAGGCAGAGGGCAAGCTGCTGCAAACTCGTTTATTCAAGGAAGTGTAGGGGGTTTAAAGGGTTTGGCCGGCCAATCATTGTATGGGGTGGTCCCCTTCTTGTGACCAATGACAGCCTGTCTCCAGACAGATCATCTCACATAAGGTTTCTTGCGAGCATGGGACTGTAGCTGTTGTCAGGCCAGGCCTGCGCAGGATGCCATGTCCACAGAAGCCACTTCCTGGTTTCTTCTGGCATGCAGTCTGGCTAGGGCCCGGCCATACATATGGTTCTTTGCCAAGCCATTGTTGACCCCATGCCCCAAGGAATCATCACATGAGATGGTGCCTGTCTTAGGTTGCCCCATCTCATGGGGTCTTACTCGTCATTGACTACCTGCCATCCTGGTGAAAAAACCTGAGGGGTGTGACCTGGTTTCTTTTAGCATGCAGTCTGGCTAGGGCCTGGCCATACATATCCTCCTTTTTGTTTTTATTATTGGCAACCCTGGTAGGCATGGTTCTTTGCCAAGCCATTGTTGACCCCAGGCCCCAAGGGATCATCACATGTGACGGTGCCTGTCTTAGGTCACCCCATCTCATGGGGTCTTACCCATCATTGACTACCCACCATCCTGGTGAGCAAACCCGAGGGGTATGGCCTGATTTCTTTTAGCATGTGGTCTGGCTAGGGCCAGACCTGCATTGTGCCATACACTGGGTATGTACCCAAAGGACTCTATATCCTATCACAAAGATACTTCCATGTCCATGTTCATTGTTATTCTATTAACTACAGCTAGGAAATGGAATCAACCTGGATGTTTGTTAAATAATGAGTGGGTAATAGAAGTGGTACACAAATGCAATAGAATTTTATTCAGCTGTAAAGAAACATGAAATTGTATAATTTGCAGAAATGGATGGAACTGGAAAGCATGATAATTAAGCAAGCTCACCCTGACTCAGAAAGACAAAAAGCACATGTTTTCTCTCATATGATGATCCTAGATTTAAATGTTTACATGATGTATGTAAGTGAGGGTGAGTGTGTGGATAGCCTATGAAACTAGAAGGGAGACCACTAGAGGGAATAAAGGATGTTGAGGAAGAGGAAGGGCAATAGTACATGAAAGCAGAAAGGAGGTTGGAGGGTGGAAGGCACAAAGCAGGACAAGGAAATGGGAGAGAACAGAGAGGATGGGAATCAACGAAACAATTTATATTTGAAAATGCCATAATAAAACCTAATGCCATGTATGCTAATTAAAAAATAAATAAAATAATAGTAACTTTTGTATGATCCTGAAACAGAATGAAAGAAAAGTACTAAGATATGACCTGAAGAATTATGAAGTTACTGATGAAAAACATATAATATTAAGTAAACTAAGCAAGACTCACAAAGATTAAGCATCACATGTTTACTCTCATGTGTAAAAATTTTGTCACAATAGAAAAGAATTTGAAAGGAAAGGAGGAACTGCTAGGAATGTGGAAGGGAAAAGGGTGCAGGGAAGAGAAAGGGGAGGGTAACAGTGAATATGACTATAGTACGTTGTATAAATGTATGGAAATGTCATAATACTTTGTACAATTAGGTTGTGTTAATGAAAATTAAGATAAAAGTTATATTGTATAAATTGAGAATATAATTATGGTGTCTAATACAAAGAGTCTCAGCATGTATTTTTTTTTAATTACTTTTTATTAGCATGCAAAAAATTAGGCTTCATTATGATGCTTTTTAATATTTTTGTTTCCTTCCTGCCTCTTTTCTCCCATCCCTCCTCCTTTGTGCCCTCCCTCTTTTAAAAATATTTTATTTATTTATTTGCAAGGAGAGAGAGAGAGAGAGTGAGCATGTGAATGGGTATACTAGGGTTTCCAGGCACTGCAAAAAAACTTCAGATGCATGTACCACTTTGTGCATCTGACTTTATGTAGGTACTAGGGAACTAAACCTGGATCATTAGGCTTTGCAGGCAAGTGCCTTAACCATTTAGCAATCTCTCCAGCCCTGTCCTCCCCTCTTATAGCTTCCATTCTGCTTTCATAAGACATGTTTCTTTTTGTCCTCTCTCCTTTACTCATCACATCTTGCTCCCCACTGTGTTCTCCTATCTTGATTTATAGCCTATAATCACTCTCATATCACCTCATTTACTTATATACAAACATTAAAAGTTAGAATCCACAAATGAGAGATAACATGGAACTTTTGTATTCTGGCACTGGGTCACCTCACTTGGTATAATTTTTTTAAATTCCATCCATTTTACTGCAAATATTATAACATTATTTTTCTTTAGAGCTGAGTAAAATTCCATTGTGTATATTTTCCACAATTTCATTATTCTCTCACACACATGTGCATTCAGCATGTATTCACACTCCTTTAGAAGGAGCAAGAGAAACAGAATTTAGAAGCCAATTAAAGCTGAGCATGGAGGAATTTCATGTGATGGATCCCTCTCCCATATGCTATGTCCTACCAACCCATGCTCCCACAGTATTTTCTGATCTTAATTAGTTAATCTACTTTGTATAGAATTATATTCATAAACCCACAATAATCACATCATATATAGTGATTATTCAAGGAGATACAAAGTATGTATTTGTTGTAACTTGACAATGAAGAAAAAAGTAAAAATATAGGTCGACTCATAGCTCTCAACACAAATAAAAAGGTTGCATTTCTTTCCTAAACTTCTAAAGCCTTTCCCACTCTAGACATACAGGAAGAGGTGCATGCCAAGCAATGAACATAAATGTTTAGTGCTGTGGAAGCAGAGTTCTAAACTTTGTGTTTGACCATCTTTTAAAAAATGGTTTTTTTATTCATTTGAGAGAGAGAGAGAGAATGGGCATACCAGGGCCTCCAGCCACTGCAAACAAACTCCAGATACATGTGCCCCCTTGTGCATCTGGCTTATGTGGGTACTGGGGAATTGAACCTGGGTCCTTTGGCTTTGCAGTCAAGTCCCTTAAACATTAAGCTGTCTTTCCAGCCCGTGTTTGACCATCTTTGTAATCAGTATTGCTCTCAGTTATGCTCCTTACCACCCATCTCTCTCTCCTTATCTTCATAACTTAATGCATCATTTCAGTATAAGCTATGATTCCCCAGTACTTAGAATGTCATGGGTTCACAACCAACCTGAGATACGTAGTGATTTCCTTGCTAGCCTGGGTTACAAAGTGATATCTGTCTCAAAACAAACAAACAAACAAACAAACAAACAATCATGGAAAGTCTCTGAATATTAAAATGACTGAAATCAGTATAGAAAATAAATGGCTTTGAAATGTCTCCTGAATCATTCTTAAATAGGCAGCAGAGAGAAGATACATAAAAAGATAAAAACATCTTTTAAAAACAAAACAAAATTGAGCTGGAGGCGATGGTTCCCAGCACTGGGAGGCAGAGGTAGTTGGATCGCCAAGAGTTCGAGGCCTAATGACCCTGAGACTTTGAGGTCAGCCTGGACTAGTGAAACCACCTCAAAAAAAAAAAAAACAAAATTGAGCTGGAGAGATGGTTCAGTGGTTAAGGTGCTTGTTTGAAAAACCTAATGACCCAGGTTTGATTCCCCAGTCCACATATAAAGCCAGATACATAAAGTGTCACATGCATCTGGAGTACCGTTTGTAGTGTCTGGAGGCTCTGGTGTGCCATTCTCTCTCTCTCTGTGTGTGTGTGTGTGTGTGTGTGTGTGTGTGTGTCTGATTGCAAATAAATAAATATAATATTAAAACAATGAAATATTCTTTATCTTACTGGTTAAAATTTGTCAAGGACTTGGTTGCACATGCTTTAGCCACCTGAGGAATCCCAGGCAATGGATTCACATGGCTTGGTGTTGGGTGGAGACATCATGTGAAAAAGTGAAGGAGGATGGAGCCTGGTGTCTGTCGTAGTACCTCAAGAATTTGAAGGGATGTACAGATGTAGCAAATGAGAACTGGTGGTCAGTTAAGAGAAATGAGACCATTTTTAAAGTTCTCATCCATACCTATTATTATGTAAGTCCCTGTGTGAGGTATTTTCTAATGTTGGCCTGCCTCATAAATACCTGATGGGCTGGGAAGAAGGCTCAGTGGGTAAAGTACTTACTATTCAAGCTTCATGAACAGAATTTGGATTCCCAATACCCACAGAAAGTTGGATGCAAGTGATCATCTGTAAGTCAGCACTCATGCAGCCATATGGGAGGAGACAGGAGAATCCCTGAAGCTTGTGGCTGTGGCTGTGGCTGCCACAGTGGTGAACAAGAGGCCTTGTTTCAAACGACATAGAAGATAAAGACTGAAACTTGGGGTTGTCCTCTGACACACACACACACAAAATTCTGCAAAACGAATTGTCCCATGGCCTAAGCCACTTACAACTTCAGATTCTCAGATCTCTCTTCTGGGAATTCTGATTTACCTGGTCTGCAGTCCCCCACCCCCACCCCGCAGTTTCCACTCCTAATAATATGCCAAGTCATTCTGTCACTGTTATCTAGGACTCTGGCTCCGAGAAATATGAAGTAACAAGAGAGATGTTTCTTTTGCTGTCTCCTTATGGACTTCAAAACAGGGTTTTTCTAGTCTGGAGAAATCAGGCAGCAAAGAAAGCAAAATGTTTCTATTTGAAATAGTGCCAGCCAGTGCATTTGTTGTAAAAAAAAAAAAAGAAGTGATTATTTTTTCAGACATCAGGAAGGTTTCTTCTGTGACTGAGACACATAGACGCATGACCCTATGTGGGCAATGAAGGGAAAGAAGAAAGTGACACAGGGAGGCAATAGCACACCATAGCTCATTCTGTCTCCTTTTGTTTATATTTCCATTCATAAATATTCTGAAATGTCTCTTTTAGATCTTAAGGCAGCCTTGAACTAATAACACTGGCATTATTTGAAAACTTGTTAAAATGAAGATTGTTGGGGTTCCTCCTCTAGAAGTATTGAGGTAGAGTCCAAGTTTAAACAAATCATCCAGGTGCTTCTAAAGCTTGTTAGAGTTTGAAAAGCACTGACACAACTGACTACCTTCAAATTCACCAATAGCAAAGCCCAAGTCCTCTGCATCTTCTGCGTCTCCATCAAAACTCAACCTTCCACCTGGGCTATTCTGCTGAGTATAGAGTAGATGATCATGGAATTGTTGATGGAAGTGACTTCCATTCTTTAGTATTTTTTTTTTTTTTTGGTTTTTTGAAGTAAGGTCTTGCTCTAGCTCAGGTTGACCTGGACTTCACTCTGTAGTCTCAGGGTGGCCTTGAACTCACGGCGATCCTCCTACCTTTGCCTCCCAAGTGCTGTGATTAAAGGCGTGCACCACCACAGCCGGCTCTTTAGTATCTTAATTCCTTCATTTCCCATAATAAAATTCTATCCGTTGATTTTTATAGCAATCATATAAACTTGGAGACACAGGCAGTTTTCAGTGTGTCTGGGAGGAGGCTGGGGAAGGTGATTTGTAAGAAGCTTCCAGGGTATTCTGAAGATAAGTGGCTTTGGTAAGCACCATAGGGGAAGTGATGTGCAGCTTGGTTAAAGTACCACAATGACCTAGCTGAAACTCAGCACCCACTTCTGCTAAGGATGGTCATGACTTTATGAACTTTGTAAGATTAATAAAAAGATCAATGGAGATGCTTACTCTTTAATTACCTAAAAGGACCCACAAACAACCTCACAATATAGAGTCCTCTCTTCTTTTCAAATATGAGCATTCTTTAGCCACTCAGAAACTCAGCAGTGTATTGTTAGAGACACTAAAACCTTTCTGAAAAAAAATTCATCCCTACAGACAATGATACCACAGACAAGTGTCCTCAGCAGAAGGATGCAAATGAGCATTTAGTATGCCAAGATCATATTATGCAAAATAAATGGCTCTCAACTGGGGTGCTTAAGGACATTATTGTGGCAACTGTTATTATCTTAACCATGACTTTCACCTAAGCTATTCTTAGTATTACTAAAGCTGAGTACACATTCAGATATTGCTCCTACTGTGGTGAGATTAGCTGGGCACAGTGTGGCCTACTTGAAAGGAAGTCAATACAAATAGAGTGAAAGCAGAATGGGCATGGATGAGTGTGGGTGCTACAAGGAACACTAGACTGAAATTTAAGATGCTTGAGATCAGCCTTGAGAAAGTTCGTCAGCATCTTTAAATCTCAAGTTGTTCAGTGTGTGTGTGTGTGTGTGTGTGTGTGCCACAGCACGTGTGTAGGTCAGAGGACAACCTCAGGCTATTGGTTCTTCCACCTTCTTTGCCATAGGGTCTCTCTTGCTGTTTTGCTGCTGGGAAGGCCATTCTAGCTGGCTCTCTAATTTTGGCATTTTCCTGGCTCCACCTCCATTTGCTATAGGTAGGTTGAGATCACAGATGTGTGTGACATTTGGTGTCTGGCTTTGATGTGGGTGCTGTGGATCAAAGTTGTGTCAGCAAGCTTGTGGAGAAAATTTAACTGCTGAGCTGGGCATGGTGGTTCATGCCTTTAATCCCAGCAGCCTAGCTAGAGTGAAACTCTACCTCAAACCCACCCCCCAAAATAAAAATTAACTGCTGAGCTATCTCCCAGCCTCAATTTATAAAAATGAGAAATCTACTTCCCAAGAGTGAATGAGAATTAAGTGATGTCAGGTATGAAAATGTATGGAAGAGTTGAAAGTATCACTATGCTTTGTGTAACCTGACCCTTCAATTACAGGAGTGTCCTCTTCTTGTGCCATTGACTTAAAGGAGACACTAACCAATAAGCGTCTGAAATTGGAGATTCCATAAAAGCTGTGTGTTGAATTTAGCTCAAGTTGTAGCTGGATCTTTCTTCCCCTTCTTCTTCTTCTTCTTCTTCTTCTTCTTCTTCTCCTTCTTCTTCTTCTTCTTCTTCTTCTTCTTCTTCTTCTTTTTTCTTTTATTTTTCAAGGTAGGGGTAGGGTCTCACTCTGGTCCAGCTTGACCTGGAATTAACTATGTAGTCTCAGGGTTCCCTCAAACTCACAGTGATCCTCCTACCTCTGCCTCCCAAATGCTGGGATTAAAGGCATGAGCCACCACGCCCGGCTGTCTTCACTTCTAATCATAGACATTGACAATAGATGCTCAAAATGATAACTCAAAGACCATGCAAGCATCTCAAATGTAAAACAAATATTCACAGATATTTTAAAGACAAAATATGGAAACAGACATTTCAGAAAAATCACCAAAAGTAATCTGTGCCAAACGAATTATGTCAGTGTTCTTTTAGGTTTAGCTCAAGCATTTATTAGAGAATTCTATTCATTTCTTGAGAATTTTGATGGGCTAATCCTCAGCTGCTTTCTTCTTAATAAAAAATGAGCATATTTAATTTGGCTTTGTGCCATGGAATTGGCTTCATAGCTGAACTAAAAAGCACAAAAAAGATGAAGCATTTTCCTGTGCAGTTTAGGGGCAATAAATAGTCAAATAAATAAAACAAGAGAATAGTGGAAAGAGGAAATGTCTTTGTGGTCTGGCTTGGTTTGGGTATCCAAAGCATTGGGCTGTCTTTTCTAGATGAACTCGAGGAGTACCCTGTGGTTGGGAATCAAGACTGTGAGGATTGCTTTGCCCTGGGGGCCCTTTTTGGAAATATGCTACTCAGTTGTGAAGTGAAAACTCCTGGACTCCTGTTAGATTCCTTTTCTCTAGTTGCAAGATGTGGCTACAAACACCTGCAATTCTGCAACCTTTCAGTTTTAAGCAAAGAGGGAATAGGGTTCCTTGATTCATCACATAATTTAACAGAATGCTTCTGTGTTCACTAAGATTTTGTGATTTTCATGGAGTGAATTTAAAGCAAAATATAAGTAATAATATTGCATGAGGTTCAACAAAATTTTCCCTCTCTTTGGTAATTTAAAAAGGTGCATCATTCAGGGCCTTGAAAGATTCCTAAGCCATGAGGTAAAAATGCCAAGTCTTCATGTGTTGATGTGCAAGAAAGGCTGGGTAGTGGAAAAGTCTGTGGAGGATTAAGGTGCTGGGAAATCAGAGTTTGCTGTGCTATTCAACTGAGGCTTGACAGGATGCTATCTGAGTTAATTAGAATATCCCTTCCTGGTTCTTTTTTTCTTCTGACAGCTCTTTTCAGCCTTCTTCACCTCATATACCTCTGTTCTTCCATCTGCCTGCTGCTTTGAATCTCCCATTTCCCTGATGTAAAATAATTACATACGAAAGGGAAAACCTTTGAGCCAGGATCCCAAACCTAAATTCATTAATTCTTTTAAATGACTTACTCCAAGGACAGTAAAAGTTCAAGGTGTAAGAGTTCTGAACTAGGGATTCTGTGTGTATCTATCACTTGGTGGAGAGGGACTGTTGAAAAGCCAACACTAACCCAGTGTCTCAAAGAGGCTTTTACCTAGAATCTGGCTCATTCATGATGGCTGAAACGTTGGCTGCTTGTGAATCCTACAGCCAAATGTCAGCACCTTGTTAAGTACGTTGTCAAAACTGTTGGCCTTTCTTACTGTGGGTTGGAATTTAAAGCTCAAAGCTGGAAGGGACCTCAGAGAGCCTCTGGGTCAATGAGTTTCAGCTGTATCAGCAGCTTCACACAATCATTAGGGACTACATGTGTTAAAGTCCAAGCCCTAGCCCAGACCATGATCTCTTTTCCCAAAAACTCTGAAGAGGAGGTATAATTGGCTCTGTTTTATAGACTGGCAAACACGCTCAATGAGGCTAAGCTATAGCATTACATATCTATTAGCAGGGCTGTGATTTGAGCATGCCTCCTTTTTTATTGATTTATTTGAGAGAGGGAAAAAGGCAGAGTGATAGAGAGAGAGAGAGAGAGAGAGAGAGAGAGAGAGAAGAGAGAGAAAGGGAATGGGCACGCCAGGGTTTCCAGCCACTGCAAACAACTCCAGATGCATGCACCACCTTGTGCATCTGACTTACATGGCTCCTGGTGAATCAAACCTGGATTCTTTGGCTTTGCATGCAAGCGCCTTAACCGCTAAGCCATCTCGCCAGCTCTGAGCATGCTGTAACTGCTGAGCCATCTCTCCAGCCCGAGCACATCTCCTTTGACTCCATTTCCAAGGTCAGATCTTTTCTGTCATATGAGAAACTTTGTCACTGCTTGGGAGTCCGTAGCCAACAGAATGATGTGATCTTCACAGCTCTCAGGTTATTTACTTAGGCTTGCTGAGAGAGGCAAGCTTGAGTCCAGTCTCAATATGCACTGGCTTTATCTGTTTCCAGGACAGAATCCATCAGATCCTATGAAATGTGGCCTCACTTGCTTGGTGTAGTCTCTGTCCTTAGAACTTCACACTTTTCTCCAGCTTCATTGTGTCCTTCCTTTCTGCTGTAAAGTTGGTAGGATCTTGATCACAGAACACTTGAAATACTAGGCAGAGGAGTTCACCCTCTAGTCTTTAGAACTTTCTGCAGTGATGGCAATGTTCTCTACCTGTGCTGTCACTGTCCAGTTTTGTACCCACTACTTCCACAGAGCTTTCGAATACTTACAATGTGACTATAGTGGGACCAAGGAAGGAACTGCAGTTTAGATTTAATTTAATTGTAATCAATTTGAAGTTATATTCAAACAGGCACACCGGTGTAGTGGCTACTGAATTGGAGAGTGGCATGATGTCGGATGTTCCAGAGTGGACCAAGTAAAGACTAAGAACATTGATACATAGTGCAGATTGCCTGGGTTTAAATTCCAGTTGTGTCACTTACTAGGTGTGTAACCTTGGGGCATCACTTAAGTTCTTTGAATCTTATGACTTTCACCTGCAAAATGGGCCCAATAGTACTGCCTATCCCATATGGTTATTATGAAGATGAGACAAAAATCCATGCATTGTGTTAGGACAATGTTTGGCACACTGTAGACGCACTGCTGTGTGATAGAGGCAAAAGGGAGGAGTTTTGGGTGACTCAACTATTATACAGGACTTAGTTGTATCTGTCAATTAAAAATGTGATATTCTGAAAATCATCAACTAAATATGGGAGTTTGTGGAGAAGATGGAAAATGTGATCCTAAGGTAGGGGAGTAGGTCGTGGGGAGAAGAATCAGAATGGCTGTTCCTAAATGAGCCTTGAAAATGCTAAACCAGTTCTGGGAGAAATGCAAATGAGTTAGAAGAGGACTGAACAGAGCACAGGAAAGCAACACATTTGGAATCCTCAGAAATGCATCCTTGGGTAGGGGATGGAGCACTGGGGTGGGATTTGGAAGACAGTCACTAATCTTCTGTAAGAATTTGTAAGGGCCTTATGTAAGTGACTTTCCATTTTGGACTTTTGTCTTATCATATGTAAAATAATAGGTTAGACTAGATTAATTTGGTTAATAAATATTTAATTTGTGTGCATGTTTGTATAGGATGTGTAGGCCAGATATAAATATGAATAAAATAACTTCTAGCCTAAAATTCCTTACATTTTTGTGGGAGTGACAAATAAGTTCTGGATACAATAATGGTACAAAAAGCCAAGAGGTACAAATGAGTCTCCTTGAGATAACAGGGAAAGCCTCAAAGAGATGGAGGTCTTATTTAAGATGAGCCTCACATTATATAAACTTGTGATATCAACAGATTGAAATGATTTCCAGGACCCCCCTGTAAGTTTCAAAGAACTAATAAACATGTATGATATCTCCAGTTTTCAGCACAGAGACCAAAGTATTCTGGGATACTGTCAGGACCTCAGTGGTTGTTAGTTCATTAATTAGTGCATGATGAGGCCGAGAAGAAGGTATTTTGGACTCCTTTTCTCCTAGTCCCATAGAGTGTACCCTTAACCTCTGCCTGTTTGACAAGTGGGTATCCCTTGCATTAGCAAGATCCAGGAACAGGCTCTTTAATTACTTCCCATGTTTGGAAAACACTCTTCAAGAACAGATTAAAATCCAGCAGTTACAAGGCCAAGGCAGGAGGATTGCCATGAGTTTGAGGACAGCCTGGGCTATATAGCTAGTTGAAGGCCAGCCAGGACTATACCTTAAAGCCTTGTTTCAAGAGGTGCATGTAGAACATATTAGAACAGCAATAGAACCTAGTAGTCAAATGTGTGGGCTTTGGCACATAACTGCCCATGTTTGATTTTTCTGATTCATCATTCAATAGTTCCATGAATCTGGGCAAGTTATGCAATCTCTCTGTGCCTTAAAAATGTTGATGACAAGCTTCGTAGGGTTGTTGTCAGAATTAAGTGAGTCAATTCATGCAAAGTACAGAAAGCCAAGCCTGGAACATAAGCTCTCAGTAAGGTTTGCTATTTTTGTCATTATCATCACCATTATGATTACTAGTCAATGGCTTCATTTCTGGAGTTTCTAATCTTTATCATCTATAATTGTCTTGCATATGAGCCAGCTCACTGTTGGTGCTCTAATTTGATCTTTTTTTTTTTTTTCAATTTGAATGTCTTGGTAGGTGCCTTAGCCATCAGACTGGCCTAGCTAGTAAGAGTCTAGTACTACTCCCTACCTTGCGTCCACCTTGGCTTTCACTAAATTGCCTGACACTGGCAACATTTTAAATTCAGAAGTTGTGCAAATTGATAATTAGGCTTGTAAGCATTCTCCACTTCACTTCTCTAATCTTCTTTTTGGTCACGGAACTCTTCCCACCATTACTCTTGGGGTCTGTGCATGGTGCTTAATTACATTTGGGCAGCCCCGCTGTCTGTGCAGTAGCCTGGCTACGCCCTCCAGCCCGCCTTGCTGTTTGTTTGTGATATGCCTTCTGAGGCCCAGATCAGTCTTAGAGAACACAAGAGTCTGGTATTGGCTAACATTTATTCTTTTTTCATATATCAAAGAACAGCATAGACTAGAGCAGAATAGAATACCAAGGGGGTATGATAAGAGGTGGAAAGACTAGTTCTGTTGTCTCAATATACTTTGTGACATTACTTTTTGGTCATACAGAGGTGATTTAAACCAGTCTCATGACGTGACACTTTTCTTTTAAGCAGATGCCCAATAGATACCTTTAGATGGTGATTCTGATAGAAATGGATCTTAGGATTTCTATGGGTGGCTAGATTTAGCAAATAAAAAAACAAAGCCAATTAAATTTAAACTTCAAATGACAATATTTTACTGTAAGGGTAAGACTTATATTTATTTTATGGTCATACTGAAAATAAAATTTTATTGGATACCCATATTTTACCTGACAAATCTAATTTAGGCAGAATAGAAGGCCACTTAGGTGGCACAACTTATAGACCTGAAAAGTTCTTTACCCAATGGTACATTGTGTTCTTGAGGGAAGTCATTAACAGATTTTTCAAAAAATGTGTAAGACCTGGGAAGAGTTGTATATTGAGCCATCAACTGGCACCTAGGTCCTTAGCCAAGATAATTACATAGCTGAATTAACTGATCTTCTCATAAACTCTAGATAAATCAGATGAAAAATAGGTGAATTGTACTTGGGAGAGAGGAAGCTAGGCTAGAACTAGGTCCAGATAGTACAAAAGAGTTGGTAACAGACTAGATCCAGAATTAGCCTCATACATAGAAAGTCACCTAGAGTTTTGTAGACATGTTACTATATCCCTTACTCCTATGGATACAATGTTTATAGGTCACTTTTGGTTTTCCATTTGGGTTTTTATTACTTTTTCTTTCCTTTTTCTTGTTGCTTTTTCAAGGTAGGGTCTTACTCTAGCTCAGGCTGACCTGGAATTCACTATGTTGTCTCAGGGTGGCCTTGAACTCATGGTAATCCTCCTACTTCTGCCTCCCAAGTGCTGGGATTAAAGGTGTGCGCCACCACACATTGCCATTACTTTTTCTCCAAGCTTTCTCCTGGATGAGAGGCAGTCTTGTGTACTATAAAAAAACAAAACCCTGATGTCAGAGTCAGACTCGTGTTTAACTTCTAATCTGCAACTCTCAAGTTACATGACTTAGGTTGGGCAAACAGAGTTTCCTTTTAAACTCTAAGACTAAGAAATGATTCTTATTTTGGAAGTCTTGTAGGATTATTTTGAGACATAGAGAGAAAATAAGCCATATGTATAAATCCTTGGAAAACATGTACTAACAAAATGTGTTCAAATGTCAAAATGGGGCTGGGGAGATGGCTCATTAGTTAAGAGTGATTAGTGCACGAACATGAAGGTCTGAGACCATCTAAGTTTGATTCCCCAGCACCCACATAAAAGAAAGAAAAAAAATCTGGGTGTGGCCACACATGCCTGTATCTCCCCAGTCCTGTGGGGGAAAAGAGGCCAGAGAATTACTGGGCCTTGTGGTAACTGCAGTTCTCATTTGAGAGAAAGGGAGAGAGAGAAAAAGAGGGAGAGAGAGGGAGAGAGACTTTCTCTCCTTTTCTTTCTGTACTGTTGGATTAATTATGAACTATCCTGTATGAACAAGGAAATAAGTGGATGAGGGATAGAGAATGACACCCAACATTCTCTTCTGACCTCTCCATGCACGTGATGGGGACACATGCATCTACACACACATACACACACACCATATACCATACCACACCAAACAATATACACATACATACACCAAAAAGGAAAAAAAAATCCATATGTTCCTAGGAGAGGGAGAGGTTAAACTGCTAACTTGTCTTGGCTACTCAGTGTATCACATCACTCTTTTCCTGGAGTATGGCGAAATGGACCCATAGAGGCATATCAGTGGTGGGTCCTGCTGTGGGACTAGTGTTTTGGGGAAGGAAAGGCTCAGGAAAAGAAAACTGTGATGGGCTCCTCTACCCCAAATAAACTGCCAGCTCTAGCATTTTGCCAAGGACTGATCCTATGGCGTGATCTAAGAGCAGGAAGGCAGGACTGCGGGGAGGAGGCACGGAAGACTGCCTTGAAATACTGCGGATGGCATTCACCAGTTCTCGAGGAAGAGCTCCAAGTTTCAGGGGACAGGTGGCCAGCGGAGGTTTTGAATCTACCAGAGGAAACCATCCTCCCTCTGTGTGCTAAGGATAAGATCTGAGAGCCAGGGAATGTTTGTAAATGGTCTCTCTCATTTAAATAAATCCCACTTAAATATTTATCAGATCATGAATATGCATGTTTTCTCTCTTAGCTCTGGGAAGAGAACGGGCATGTAATTTTTAGATGGCCCATAAATAATGTAAGGGGGAAAAAGGGATCTTTGTTCAGAGTTGCCTGTGTATTTACAGCATCTCAAGAGATCTTTAAATAATGGGCTGATTTTTCCCTTTCCCAGCCTAAATGTTCACTTGCATCTTCACCTTTCCTGTCTCCTTTAGGATGATTTGCACCCATTTGTGTCCTTGAGGGAGGCCTTCTGTTAGCAAGAATATGAGAACGATGAACTTCAGCGATTAGTGAGTGAATTAGCCATGGCAACCCTCCTCTCCTGGATCTCTCCTAACTGGCAACAAGCAGGGCTGATCCTCCATCATCTTGTTCAGATGCTTGAAGGTGAAAGCCTAGAAGGCATGTCTTACAATGGGCAATTGTTGTCCTCCTCAGCCACATGCACTTGTACCTGGATTCAGTTAGCTCACGGAGTTCTTGGTGAAAAGAAACAGAGCAGTTTTGATGAGGAACCTGGGAAGGCAGGAACCTGACCCCAGCCCTAGGATCCCAGAGTAGAAGGAGCTACAAACTGACAACTCTGACTTCACCTTTCCATTTGGCTGAGAACCAGCTGTGACTTGAGACCAGTGTGTGAACATGTGAGAGAGGATGTCCCCTTGCCTCTCTGAATCCTCTGCTAGACTTGGTGTCCCTAACTGGCCTTTCACAGCTGTGCATTCTTGGCTTTCGGATTAGGCATGATGTGTTTTCTTTTTGCACTTCTTCCTGTTATCAGAATGAGGAATTCTGATAATGAGGAATGGAGAGAGTACTGGCTTATCTTTCTGCCTTAAAGCATCTTTAAAAATAACATCTCTTCCTTGCTAATAGGAAAGCTGAAGGTGGCTGTCAGTGTGAAGCAGTAGGAAGAACACTTTAACTGGGAGTTGGGAAATGATGTTTACTACCAGCTTCACCACTTCCTCGGAGAACTTGGAGCGAATCTCAGTTAACCTTTCTATACTTCAACTTCCTCATATGTAAAAGGAGGATCATGACAATGTTTCCGTGCTAAAACTGTTCTGGAGATGCAAGGGGATGATGCATTTGGGGGGGCTTAGTGCAGAACCTGGTATATAACAAGCGCTCAGTCAAGGATGGATAATAGTCCAAGGAACTGATTTTATTCATTAGCCCTTAGACTTTCTCAAAGCCTGAATCTCTCATGATCAGTGAGGAAATAGCCTCTTGTCTTAAAAGTACACAGAAGTCTGATGGAGATGAAAGATTTTCAGACAGGGTGTTTGAAAACTTGGTCTCTAGTCTTGCTTTCTTTCATTGTTCATTAGCTGTGTGACCTTGGGCAAATCATTCTCCTGTTTGGGAATATAGATTTATTTCATCTCTAAACCAACAACAATACATCTGCCTTGTCCCCTTCCTTGAGTGTGAATAATGATAGAGCTTTGGGGAAAATGTCTGGAAGTATAAATGGTAAGTTTTATTTTAAATAGTATTAATTAGAATAAGTGAATGTTCTACCATTTCAGTAAATTCCAGTCCAGCAACAATTTTGATCTCACAGTTACAGATTGAGTATGATCATGAAAGTAAATAGTTTATGAAACTATTTATTTAATTTCAAGTTAGAACATTTAGAGAGCAAAATGAATGGATGTTAGAAATAAAAATCAAATCCATAGAGTTCCAAACAGTTTATCAGTAGTTATAAGGAATTACAGGTTCAGGGAGAAGGTTGCAGAGCTGGGGAAATGGCTCAGTGGTTAAAGAGATGGTGGCCTTTGCCTCCTAGTTTTATATTTTTCCCATCTCTTCTATGATCTTTATTGAACTGAGGGCTAGCAGTACCTATAGATACAGTGCTATGACATTTAGAATTTTCTGAGATAGTCTGAATTTCATGTATCTTCCTTTTTTTAGTAAAGAAGATTCTTGGATTTAGTAACTGTATGCTTATATTGATGCTTTTGTAAAAGTTTAATCATCATCACAAACAGTAATAGCTACCATTTATTGAATACATTTATGCTGACCAGATACTGTGCTAAGAACTTTCACAGCATCTCATTTAATTTCATAACAGATAAACAAGGTAGGTAATATAATCATTGTCACCTTACAAATTCTCAGAGAGGTTGTAGCTCAAGGTCATGTAGTTGATTGATGTCAGAGTGATACTAGGAACTGCCATGTGCCCTGTTTCTGCATTCAGAAAGCACGACCACTGTGCCATATATTTCTGAACATCTGCTTGGTGGAAAGAGCCCATAGAACAAGCAATAAATCCTAGCATGTTGGCACATGCCTTATAATGCCAGCATTCAGGAGGCGGAGACTGGGGTATTACGACTTTGAGAGGAGCCTGGGCTACAGGGAAAGACACTGTTTCATATAAACAAAACAAAACAAGATCAAGTGATGATGGAAGCGGAATTCTGAAAGACACTGACTTTAGATTTTTTAGGGCTATCAGTGAAGGTAGTTGATAACACATCTTTTTATCTGTTCATCTTTAAGGCCCCAAAATAACCAAATCATTTCCCCCTCCACAAAGTGTTTAGAGACTCCCCATGATCTTTGATGGCTGTCCTTTGCTTTCTTGTAATAGCTCTCCTTGGGGTTAATACACTCAGAAAGACTGGATCCATCTAGCCTTATGGTCATTGCCCCAGGGAATGGGATCAGCAGGCAAAGGGAAAAACTGGAAAGGAACTTGCAACTAAATACATGTTCATTCTTTCTAATTTCCAATGTGTACCAGCTTAAGCCAAACAAATGTTAAGAGCAGAAACTGAGCTTTACTTCCCAGTTCTATGATTCAGTATGTACTATAAATCTAAGGGAGCCTAAAATTGTTTCAGAAAGATACATGCTGTGATTTCCCAGCTTAGTTAAAATGAATATAAACATATACTTTTTGTGGAGTCACTGACTCTTAAGACTTTTGATGGGACCCAGGGTCTTCTGCGGCTAGGCAATGAGCCACCAAACAACATCCCTGCTTTTGAACAGATGTCATCAACTTGCTCACATATTCAGTTGTCTCAACCCCTTTCCAATCTGTCCTGTCTATTGAGATTAAGTTGCCATTAGGTATTTTTATGTGCTGTGAATGGAGAAAATGTCATTCTTGTTTTATCATTCTCCAAAATATAAGCTCAGTAGGACCATAAGAAAAAATCATTGGCTCAGTTTTTTTTTTTTTTTAATCTCCTTCTTCTATTCAGCAATGGGTCTACACTTAGCAATATGGGAAACAGATGGAGGGCTGGCTAGGAAGTCAGGATTGTATGAAAGACACAAGTCCTGCTTCCTGTTCATCAGTATTGTAATTCAAAAAACAAAGCTTATTTCCTTTGGCCCGAGGCTCTCCGCACTTAGAAGTGCAGAGATGTCTGAGAACATCGTGCCTTACCAATTTTTACTTCCATGTAATGTGATTTTCCAAGCTTCTTTCTTGGGAACAGGTTCTGATTCTGATAGAGTAGAACAAAAATTAGCAATTTGGAAGGATGAGCAGAATGACACCATGGCACAGAACGAGGGCAGCTAAGGCAATAAAGATCTTCATTGTCTGGCTGAGTGGCACTATTTTTCTGTCACCCTGTTAAGAGCTTAATAGTAATGGCTAACAGAGATGTGATGTGTCAGAAACCGTCCTAGGTGCCTTTCACTGATATCTATACAACAGTTTTATGAGTTAGGGACAATTATTATAACATCCGTTTTGAAAGTACAGAAATAGACATGTAACACAGGGCATGGGGTCTGTGACTTTTCTTGGCAGCTACAATATGGCCCCAAGACGCATAAAAAAATCACGAATTTTATTATCATTTGTGTCATTCATGTTTGATGCAGTGACTTATTCACTTGATGATTGATGCAAAAACGGATAAAATTGGTTGTATCTTCCAAGTGGGTGAATACACAAGGAATATGGGAAGGTGCATTGCCTCTTTCAATTTAGTTTGGTAGAGCTTTGCATGAGGGATTGGGACTCTGTGGGCGCAAAAGTATGAGCCCTATTCTCACATCTTAACCACTTATCTAAAGAGCTATTATTTTAGATTTAGGCAATTTGTGGGTCATACTTAGCATTTTTTTCTTTTTTTTTTTTGAGAGAGAGAGATTGAAAGAGGGAGAGAATGGGTATGACAGGGCCTCCAACCACCACAGAAGAACTCCAGAGGCATGTGCCACCTTGTGCATCTTGTTTATGTGGGTACTAGGGAATCAAACCTGGATGCTTAGGTTTCACAGGCAAATGCCTTAACTGCTAAGCCATCTCTCTAGCCCCATACTTATCATTTGATCTCATTAAGCCATTCCTCTTCATTTCTGTGAGATAGAGTACAAAATAAAAGAACTGAAGACAGCCTAGAAAAAGGCTTCATGTGATAAATCTGGGCTTAGCCTTTAGATTGTTGGCATCCCACTTTTTAAGTAGAATTACAGATTAGGAGACTGACCAACTTGACAAAATATGGGGCCAATTTATTTTTAGAACCCAAAACCCCTGACTTAAGAACTCTAAAAAAGCCTTTACAGATTGACATGTCTAATATTGTTTCTTTTAAACATATTTTATTTATTTATTTGCAAGCAGAGAGAGATAGAAGAGAGATGGAGAGGAGAGAGAGAGGGAGAGGTAGAGAACGGGTACATTAGGGCCTTCAGCCACTGGAAATGAGTTCCGTTTGTGTGTGCCACTTTTTTGTATCTGGCTTTACATGGGTATTGGGGAATTGAACTAAGATTGTTAGGCTTTGCAGGAAAGTGCCTTAACCATTCACTGAGTAATCACTCTAGCCCCTAATATTGTTTCTTAATGCTACTATTCTGAAGTGTGCTAGATGGATAGAAGTAGTAGATAAAAATATCACTTATTAAAGCTTTAGTAATCCCTGGGCTTGAAAATTTACACTTAATTGATGAACCATGATACATGCATGTTATTGAAAGGACTAAAAAATGAAAGATAATGGGTAGATTTTTAAAAATATTATTGTTCTGCTTCCTTCCATGTGGTGCAAAGTGGACAACAGTAATTCTTTCTTAGGATTTTTAGAAGGAATGTACTTCTGCCAAGACCTTCCCAAGAGAGAAAGTGACCTGACTAATCTTTGGAATCCTTTGCTTAGCCATTTAAAGGTATAAAATATTTCTGTGCTTTGTGTGTGTGAACCTGGAAATTTTACAGTTGATGCAACTCAAATTTCTTAAGTAATAGGATGCTTCAAATCACATCTCTTTAGTGAAAATTACCAGGTTTACAGATGTTTATGGTTGATTTTATTTGTTCCTTATGTTTCCTGTCAGCCATTGTGGTTTCCAAACAAGGAATGGTCAGTGCTGCAGAGATGTTTCAGCAGTAAAGGTGCTTACCTGCAAAGCCTAGGGGACCTGGGTTTGATTCCCCATTGCCCATGTAAACAGCCAGATGCACAAGGTGGCTCATGTGTCTGGAGTTTGTTCATTTTAAGTGGCTAGAGGCCCTGGTGCACCCATTCTCCCTCTTTCACTTCCTCTCAAATAAATAAATTAAAATATTTTTTAAAGAAAAGGTACTGGTCATTATAAGATCAGGAGGCCTGGTATTACCCTATTATTCCCCAATCTTAGACTCTCTTAGTTTGTGTCCACTCCTCCCATGAATTATTCTTTATGCAATTATTTTGCATCCATTATATTCCTGATAATTACTTAAAAGAGTGCTTTCTACCTTTTGGCAATTTGTAATCAAAGGATATCCTAAAGATGTTTTCCCCCACAACACCTCTATTTCCTATGCTCAGCATAGTCTAAGTAGGTTAGAAATAAGAAGAAGGTTTGTAATGAAAATGACTGTGCACGTGTGTGTGTGTGTGTGTGTGTGTGTGTGTGTGTGTGTGTGCGCGCGTGCATATGTGTGAGCACATGCATAGCACACATATATTTAAAGGTCACATGTTAACCTGAGTGTAGTTGTTTGCCTTCCTCCTTGATTGAGACAGGGTCTCTTTATTGTTTGCTGCTGTGTGTGCCAGGCTAGCTGGCCATGAACTTCCAGGGTTCCTCCTATCTTTTCCTCTAATCTGGCTATAGGAACAGTGAGATTATAGAAGATACCATATCCCATTTTCATGTGGGTTCTGAAGATCTGAATGCAGGTCCTCATTCTTGTACTTTTACCCATTGATCCATTAAAAGGAACTCTTTTATGCTGACAGACATGCTCTTTAGACTATCCATCTCTGGCTTGTCTCTTCTGATGTGGATAAGAGAGTACTGACTCTATTTGCTCTCATATCACTTTTCATGTTTGTCATGTTGTCTGCATAGACAGTTTTAAATAATTTGTCTTCTTTAGTTTTTCATCTGGAGCTATAGAAATTGATGCCCTTCTCCTCTCATCTTTAGAGCATCCATGTGGTTTACATGAGATAACACTTCTGCATCCTAGCTCTTGAGAATCCTCAAAAAATTAATGACTCGGTATTGGCAGAGGTTAAGGTACCAGGCAGAGTTCTGAAGATTTGTTCACACAGAGAACCCATAACTAAGGTTCCCAGCAGTAAAATATCTGTGTTGCTTCCCAGTTGGTTGGACCAGTGAGGTGATATCTTTGGTATAGAAGATGGGTCACAGGACTACTGAAAATCATGTATAGGAAGTACAGGGGAATCCATTGCATGATCTGAGGACACAGTTTACTCGAACTGCACAGGAAGTCTATGTCCATACCCTTCATTAATTCTTCAAAGTCTGTGTAATTCTCCATTTTGTATTTAAGCTGAAGTTTTTTCCTTCAGTTATTTGCTCAATAGTAATAACCAGGCTTTATATTATACCCAGCACTTAACAATTACAGGAATGAGTTAGACAACAATCTTCAAAAGGTTGGTATTATTTCTATGGAGATAACTATATAAAAAAGTAACGATAATACTATTATATGCTGGTGCTAGAGGTAGAAGCAAACTAGTATGAGGAAATGGGTAGCTGGGAAAGAAACTTAGGAGCATAGAAATCAATGTTTGAACAGATTTTTAAAAAAATATTTTATTTTTATTTATTTATTTGAGAGAGAGAGATACAGAAATAGGCAGGTAGGGAGAGAGAGAGAGAATGTGCACGCCAGGGCCTCCAGCCACTGCAAATGAACTCCAGATGTGTTTGCCCCCTTGTGCATCTGGCTTATGTGGGTCCTGGGGAGTCGAATCAAGGTCCTTTGGCTTTGCAGGCAAGCCCCTTAACTGCTAAGCCGTCTCTCCAGCCACTGAACAGAATTTTGAAGGATATTTTTCCAGATTTGTGTGTTTGTGTGTGTGTGTGTGTTTCAGGGGTGAATTGAGTGAGGGGCATGAATGAGAGAAAGAAACAAAAAGTGAAGGCAAACAAGGCATGTTATATGTGGCATATCGAAACATTCATATAGAGCACTAGTAGTAATTGAAGGTAGAGGTGAGGTTTAGAATGTGAGTCAAAGTTTAGTAGGATCATGAAGGGTCTTTGTGCTATGTAAAGAAGCTAGAGTTTGATCTCAAGGGTATTCAGATACCACTGAAAGTTGTGAGGCAGGAGAATGACATGATGGGATATTGCTATTTGTCAGCAATAGCAGAAGGAGATAAGGGAAATCTATTAGCAGGATAGTACTAGAAATGATGAGAGCCAAAGCACGAGTCAGAGGGTGTGGGAATGGGCAAAATGTCTTGGTGATGCAATATGAGGTATGATGAAAAAGAAAGATTCATTGATGAGGCTTCTGCTTTGAATAATGGGACTGAGCAATTCATTAACCCTGAAGAAGTATGTGGGAAAGGCTTTCTGTGGAAGAAAGACTAAATTCAGACAGACTTTTGAGTCTGAGGTCAAGTTGAAGGGTTTGGAGAGAAACCAGATCTAGAGATCCAGAATTGGGAGATGGGTCCATGACCTCTGGGACACTCATGTGCAATTTTAACTGTTTGATCTAGAGAAACATTTGGAATCTTTGGAAAAATAGAATATAGTCAAGAAACAAAACTTATTTGTCTTTTATCCTAGAAATTCTTATGAGTTTTGGTTAAAAAACATTCATTTAATTCTCAGAAAATCTGGAGATTAGAAATGACTATAAGGCCATATTTTAAGACCTTGAAAAGTACTGACAGTAGTCGAGACTTTGAGTGGAGGGGAGGCCACTGTTGAGAAAACTTTGTTATAGGAAATCATGTTATAAGTATGTTTTGGCAGTCTCAGGTGAGTAAACCTACTAGGAAGGAATTTGTGATCTATCAAAACATCCTATTCTGTCAGCCAGGTGCTATTTCCATTCCTCCTCTATATCACTCAGCCTGGAAAGGCTAAAGACTAAATGCTAACTAACGAGTGAGAAGAAAACACAGGAATGTTATGAGGGTGTTGGACCAGTTATTAAAGCCAATATAGTTATTTTCATGTTCAAAGCCTTTCCTAAGAGTGGTCATTTGAAAAGGACTTATAGTTTTATTATAAGTAGAAGTGCTTTAATTGCTCACAGAATTTTGCACACTACATACTCATACAAAATGCTGCTTGTTTGTTTGTTTATTTATTTATTTATTTATTTATTTATTTATTTATTTATATGGGCCTTTCTTCTAAACTGTGAGCTTATTAATGGGAGGCACTGTTTCATTCACTTCCATAACCCTAATAAGGTGCTGATACACTATTCTAATTGTTGAAATATGGACTCCACCTCTCATTTTATAGATTTGAAAACCAGGAACCAGAAAGACTATATGTCTTTACTAGGATAGCACAGCTCAGCTATTTGGTGATATAGGTGGGCTTATTAGAACTGAGGTTCTAGGCTGATGCTGCTTTTGTTTAATGCCCACAACTGCACTACTCACTTCTTGAAAGGTGTTCTTGAAGTGTAGTGACAAAGATTCTGTCCTTGATCAACTCTTGTCAAGCTCCGCTGAGCCCTCTTTTTCACTAGGCCTCAAGTCTGACCTATAAATTCTTAAATAAAACTCTAACATAGTTTCCTATAGCTCAAGGCCACATTTAAAGGATGACCCTAGGATAGATGACAGGATTCCTGTTTAAAATCCTCAAAGCTACCTATAGAATATCTTCATTGTTCTAGCCAATACCTGAATGTAGGGATGGCATTTCTCAACTTCTGTTGGAGGGCAGGAGCCTAACTTCAATAAGCACCGGTTAACAAAACTGAATGAATTTCCCGTAGGCATGCCCCTTCTTCCAGCTATTTGTAACTTTTACTTCCCTGATTGAGCCCCTATTCATCCTTCTCCTATCCTCTTACCCTCCCACTCCTTCTAAAATGTCCAGTCATTTCTGTAAAAATTGAAGGCAAGTTCAGTAGATGCTGAACTCTTTCCTTGTTGCAATAGGACATTAGTGACTAAAATCTGTTCTCAACTGTTTGATGTCCAGCTGTGTTTATCTTTGACAGTGGTTGGAGACTGATTATATGAAAAGAGACAGAATGTTCCTGGGTAACTTCTATTTATTTCTGAGTATTCCTTCCTACCTGCCAGATCCATCCTAAACTCTTGAGGTCATCTTTAAATCTTAGGGAATAGAATGCCAGTACCCCACGTGACTATTTACCCATGAGAATATAAACATAGCCTCAAAAATCTACTGTATAATTTGTGGCATCCTCAGTTGAGAGAAATCTTCAAATATCTCTTTTGCTTTTAGTTATTCACTATGGGTCTGTCATCCATGAATTCATCTGAGCCTTTATTTAAAGGAGGGAGGAGAAAAGCTATTTATATTTTCAGTCTAATCCACCACTTGGTGTAATGAGTTCCATATGTTTCTTCCATTTTCTACCTTCTGTGAGAAGCAGAGCTTCCTTTATTTGTCCTAAGCTCACCTCTATATGTTGGTATGGCACAAAAGAATATACACACACAGTGAGGGGGGCATACACTGTACGTGATTTGGTAGGGAAAGTGACCTCACAATTAATTGTTATCTTTGTTTACAAGCATATTAAGAATTCTAATGAAAGGGAGCTGAAGTAATGCAATTGGAAGAAAACACACTGACCGCTAATTACCCCAAGGAGAAGGATGTAAATCCTTGACAAAACGGAAGCCCATTGATACAGGAGCCTGTGGAAATAAATGGGACGCCTGCTTTGGAATCAGTGCCTAGCCAAGCGCTGCCTGCCTGCAGTGAGGTTGAAGTACCTTCTAAAAGTTCAGTGTGGCCCAGGAACATAACCTGTCAGCCCCCTTGCCTGACATGATCTTAATTAGCCTCTGTTCTACTGCCCGAGAAGGCCCGCTGAGGCAGTTAGTGCCAGAAAATTCATCAGATCGTTTGTGGAGTCGACAAAGCAGGACAGCAGCTGACACTGGCAACTTATTGATTGGAATGGATCCAGGAAGATGGGAAGTGGAGGAGTCTGTGCCCCCTCTTCCCTGGATGAAGGTGCTCCACAGAGACTTTGGGGAGGGGGTGGACAAACTGCTCCATGTTGTAAGCATAACCCCCCCTTCCACATCAGTCCATATTCTGTTTCCCTTGCGTCAGAACATTTTTTAGCTAAAGGCATCATGTGCAGCCACGCTGATGCCAATTGATGTGTTTGACTGCAAGAGAGAGGGAAAGAGCATTGTTGATTGTGTTGCAAATTGCACTTTTGCTACAGGATTAGTTGGGAAAATGGATTTTTGCCAGAATTACCCTCCCTCCCTTTGTTTACTGCCTATTTTCAACAGCCCTGTAATTGCTTTCCATTTAGTAAAAGGAACATTGTTCCTCTTTTGGTTTTTCTTTTAATTGTGTTTCTTACCCTGAGCTCTGATGTTGGAGAGCATTGATGGGGATGCCATGTTGTTTTGGTTCTAGCTACCAACTTGGCATTAGCAAGGTCATTGTTAGAGGAGACAGTTCCATTGTGAATTCACAAGCATAGCTTCTTCCATGAAACCTTCGCTGATTAGTCCAGCCTGTCTGTCAGGAACTCACTCCTCTTTGGTCTCCCACAGGAATTGAAATCTGTACCACACAATGTAGCCCTTGCTTTACACTGCTCCGTACTAATCTTTGTTTCACATGTATTACTCTTGATCCATCTTTCACTATGATGTAAGTAAGGTATCCAGACTCTTATTAAACATGGCTGTTAATACTAAGGAAGGTACAATGAAACAATCAATGAATTAGCATGTTGGTTCATAGTCAGTCCCTTGAGGAGTTCCTGTAATCATTCCCTTAACCTACTACTGCCTTTGCACCATGAGCATTCAGCATCAGATATTTCTTGGTAGGGAGGGGGGACACTGTCCTGTGCATTGCAGAATAGCTAACAGGATTCCTGATTTCTACTTGATATTAAAATGCCTCTAGATATTGCCATTTGTCCACCAAAGGGCCAAAATTCATTTCATCTCTCTCTACAAGGAGGACTACTGTCTTGTAATTGTAATAAGACAATAAAAGCTATTTTTCATTGAACACGTTACTATGTTTAGCATGATGCTAAAGATTTTACATGTATTTTCTTCCATATCTCTCATAAACCTGTCTTCACTTTAATTGTTGTCTACAGGGTTTCACAGAACAAACCTCAAAGTCACAGTTACAAAAGTCTATCTTTTCCCCCAGGAACATTTAGAACCTTTTTCAAAAATCAAGCTCAAGACCAGAATTTATAGAACATTCCAGCTAACTGTAATGGTGTGAAGATCATTCGTTTATTGAGAACTAGCTGTTCAGCTTACTGAGGGTTAATTTCTCAAAGAACATGATGAAAAGCAGTGGAAGGTCAGAGCAAAAGCAACTCTGCCAGCTGTCACCTCCTTTTCTCAGAGATGTGAGTACAGTTCCAAACAGCTAATGCATGGTAGGGGGTGAAAGATCTATTTCTTTTGCTCAAACGATGACATTTTAGCTCAGGAAGCAGAATCTCTAGCTAGCCCAGTGAAGTAACAGTCCTACCCTAAATCCTGACCAGCTATCTTGCAAATAATATAATCAGTCATAAGAGAGATAGGGTCAAAGAGCTGGATAAGCCCACACAGATTTGGCCTTCTAAGTGGAAGGAGGTTACTCAAGGCGTTTCTCCTAAGAGTAGCACCATCTCTGAATATGAAGGACAACCCAAGAGAGAAAATTTGACATTTTGGCTTAATATGTCTTTGGAGACAAATGTAGTTCTTACTGTGAAATCAGTTCAACCTCAAATTCACTGCCGCCAAGGAGTTAACAATATATTAAAATTAGTCATGTCATTCGATGGAGAAATATTCTACTTATGGAAATACCTTTATAGGAAAACTGCCTTTCTGAGTCTGAGCTGGAAATATTACAGTAAACAGGATCTAATCACAGCGAAGCCTTTTTCAGCTTTGCATGACAGCTGTAAAATATGACAGTATTTATTAATAGTCGCTGCAGTCTAATCTGCAGCATTGGAGAGCTACAGCAAAATATGTTAAGCTACCGGGAGAACAATTTCCACAGTAACTAATATTCAGCTTTTGAAAGGATAGTTTAATATCTTGTGATTTTTTTCCCCCTACTGATGGTCTAACCCCAGGAATGAGCTACTAAGTTAATAACCTTTGTGGAGAGGAAGTGTTTAAATGGTAATTTATTTCAAGAGCTGACAACAAATTGCTCGGCACTTTCTCTTTTTATGCCCCAAAGCAGTCAAGGATGTGCAAATCGAAGTATTAAAAAATATGACAGCTTCAGTATTTTCATTTTCAATGAAACTCTCATTACAGACATATGTACAGTCTTTTATTCACAATCCAGTCCAAATAGTCATTCACTATTATTATTGTGCAGGCTCTCAAGATGCTCTCATAAGTTGAAGACTCATCATAATAGATGAGGCAGGCTGCAGAAACTACCAAATGTCTCAGGTTCTGTCAACCCCGATTACTGCTGCTCAAACAGGGAATTTAGTATCTGTCTCCCACAAGATAATGTACTCTCTGGCCCTTCCTAATTTATTCAGATATAAAAAGTAGCTTGAATTTCAATAAAAAATGCTCTTGACTTCACTTCTCCCAGAAGGCAAATGGACATGTCTAGAATTGGAGCCATCTGTTACCTTTGCACATCCTTTAATCAGTTCTTAGAGGAGGAAATAAAACCATGGTATTTTTTTTTTTAATGGAGACACCTGCTACTCACAGTACATGGCTGAAACTTTGAAGCAGACTGGGATAGTGACCCTTCATTGATTATTCATTGCTTTTTTCTCCAACCACACAAGGCCCTTTGGCAATAAGGACTTGTGGGTTCATGTCTTTATGTGCTCTAGAAACTCTTTCTGCCCTAGAGAGGAATATGTCTTTTTCCTTTGCCTCAGAATCAGGCCAGGCCACAGTACTCTACTGATGTGTACCATATCAAGCACACTTTTTGCCTACATCCAGAACTCTCCCCTTTTGCCTTCACCTTTGTGCCCCTTAACCTGGATCTTTGGCCTCTTATCCCCCTTGATCTATGATCTTCTCATGCCTCAAGATACTGTATTCACCATGCTAGAAGAAGTAAATTGAAGACTGGATTGCATCCACAGAGAGACAACCAGAGTATGGAGGATCTAAGTACTGTGTTCTCTGAAGAATGGGTGAAGGGAAATGAAACCCCCCCCCAAAATAGGTGTTTTCATGAAAATCACATAGCTTTTGAAATGTGGTAAACCTAGTTTGAAATATGGTTTTATTACTTTGGTGTTGTATAGCCCTAAGAACCATTGTTTAAGGGTTTTGCTTCTTGGTTCTCTCCCTCATTTGCAAAGATGTTGGGATAATATGAGGACTAAATGTGATAATCTATAAACTCATGGCATAGTACATAGTAAATGCTTAAGAAATGAAGTTGCTTTTATTAAAACAATGTAGTATAGCTGAGTCTGTGGGCCCAGGCCTGTAATCCCAGCTATTTGGCAAGATAAATCACAAGTATTGCCAAGTTTAACACCTGTCTGGGCAACTTAGAACTTGTCCCAAAATAAAAAGGAAATGGAGGACTCAGTAGTAGAGCACATGCCTAGCATGCCTGAGGCCAAGATTCAATCCCTAGCACTGCAAAAAGGAAAAAAAAATAATATAGTGACAAGAATAATGAATTAATGACTTTACCCTGGTTTGATGCATGCACAAGTGTGTGCATGTTTGTAAGAAGAAAGAAGGAGAGGAAGAAAAAGAGAAAGTGGGCAGATGAGAAAGAATAAGATATTGAGCAAGAAAGATTTTGTACTTCATTTGGTGGAATAGAATTATGAGGTTAGGCCATGTAAGTACTGGGGTTGACAACAGGCAGAAAGGTGTGAGAAAATGAAGCTCTCTCTGTGAGTCTCTCAGTAGTGGTCAAATCCAAGCATTCTGAAAACATTCATAGTCCTTTGAGGAAAGGCCCTTTTCTCTTTGTCTTGGGGAATCTGTACCATTTAAAGCCCGTAAGGATCTTCTAAAATTTTCCTACCTTCCTAGCTGTCTGACAACCTTTACTCTTTCCCAAAGGTAGCTGCTTTAATAAATTCAAATGTTATTGGAGGGCAAGGGAATAGTTGGTTTGAAAATCATTTTTTCTGAGCCTCTGAGATAAACCATTGCTTCTGAAACATGACTGTCAATTCATCAAAAGCAGAGACTGACTATGATTTTTTTTTTTGAGATAGAGTTTCTCTATAGCCCAGGCTGACCTGGAATTCACTATGTATTCTCAGGCTGGCCTCAAACTCACAGCAATCCTCCTACCTCTGCCTCCCCAGTGCTGGGCTTAAAGGCGTGCGTCACCACACCCGGCCTGATTTTTTTTTAAAATCTATCCGTGAGCTAGTACAATATAACGCCAGAGAAAGACCAATAATTGCTTATTGACTGATGAAATAATTGTTACAAATCCCTAAATTCCTTCTTCAACTTTTAAGAGAAAATAACAAGGTCTTTTAGGAGGCTGTTGACTTCCAGAGTTACTTGGGAGCTGAGTAGGGAGTTTCAGAATGAGAATGGAAGACAGCAGGAGTTTATTGAACACTGGGAAGAAGGTTGGCACTAGTTGTCTCAAAGGGCACCCAGAGCTATTATCTCATTATCTAAGCTGAGAGCCACAGCTGGGCTGGATTCTTTCATCTCTGTGGGCTGTGCCCATTGAAGCCAAGGAGAGTTGTCAGGTGCTCAAGAGAGTCTGGCTGCGGTTCTTAAGTATGTCACTGTTTTGGAGGAATTGGTAGCACTATTGAAAACTAGGTCATTTGCACCCAAAAGGTTGGTCTGATCCCTGGAAGAAGTGGCCATCTCCATGGGCTGGTTTTAGAGCTTTTGTATATAAGTATGTATGTAAGTATGTATATAAGTATGTATGTAAGTATGATGGTAAAGACCATCCCAAACTGGACTTATATTGCCTGGGATCTCAGATTTAAAGTTGACTACAGTGAAGTAGAGAGTAAAACAATGTTGTCAGAGACTGAAGAAGTAAGATCTGGGAAAGCTTGGTCATTGGGTGCACAGTAACATTTAATAGGAGGAATGGGTTCTGGTGAACAGCAGTGGGAGTGTATTTAGAGATAGTGTGTTATATATTTCAAAAATAATGAGAGTTTTTGAGTGTTCTTATCACAAAGAAATGATAAATATATGAGGATTCAATCACTGCACAATGTATGCATGTACCTCATAAATATGAACAAGTACTGTGTGTCAATTAAAAATATGACAAACAGAAAGAAAGCTTTTAGACTAGAGAGATGGCTCAGCAATTAAGGTGTGTGCCTGCAAAGACTAATAACCCAGGTTCAATTCCCCAGTACCCATTTAAAGCCTGATACTCAAACTGGTGCATGCATCTGGAGTTCATTTGTAGTGGCTAGAGGCCCTAGCAACTCATTCTCTCTCTCTCTCTCTCTGTTTCTCTCTGCTTGGAAATAAATAAATAAAAATATCTTTTTTAAAAAAGAAAACTTTTTTGGAATAAGGTTCTATTTCTTGCCTGAATAGAAATTTTGTCTTCCTTGGATACACTCACACAAGTCATTAGTGGCCATAATAAATTGGCATGAATAAACTGGTGAACTGAACTGTTGCCACTTAGCAGAGAAAATCTATTAATCTGTGGGAAGAAATCTCAGGATAGGAAACTTCTTTGGAGGTACAAAGAAAGTGTAGGGCAGAGATGTGGTTTTTGCTCCTGCCAGGGAGGGCAGATGTAGAGATGTTTTGAGGAACAAGGGAAACAAGGTACAGTGAATCAGTCAAAGAAAAGGTTACAGAGGAGCAGCTAACAGACTTATTCAACCTCATGATATCGCTAAGAACTGACCTTTTACTTTTATAGAACCAAAAACATCATTTCCAACTTAGTATTAATGAACCAAGGTGTGTTTTATTAACTAAGTGAAGCAATGATCTGTAAACCCCAAATCAGACATTTCTTTGCAGACAGAAATCAAACCCAAGCCAATAAATCCCCGAAACCCATTTAATGTTTCATTATTCCAGAGAACAATTATCATGTTCATGCAGTGCATCTTTTAAATGACCTCAGAAGTTTAACCCATTTTCTTAGCTACTCATTCATCCCTGCCCCTATACAGAGGAATCACATCATCTGTATATTTAGCTTATTTGAATGTAATTACCAGTGTTTCCTTCTGCCTCTTTAGCTTCCATATCTCATGTAATTTGAAATATTCTAAAATTATATTTTAGTGCCATATTTTTTTCTCACAATTTTATTTAAAAAGTGATAGATGATGGTTGCAGCAAAAAGAAAACAAATGGTAAATACTTTACTGAATAATTTAAAGAAGTGTACAAAATATATTATGAATTGGACTTAATACCCTGGCCAGTCCACTTTTCTTCCCACCCTGCCTTTCTTCCTTCTTCATTCTTTTTTACCTTCCAAATCTTGACACTTTCTTCTCTTATCCTTTCTCCCCCTCATGCTCTTCTTTCCTTTTCTCTTTGCTTTTTAACCAACTTTTCCTTCTTCCTTTCTTTCTTCCCTTCTTTCTTTTATTTTTTCCCTCCCTCCTCCCTCCTTCCTTCCTTCCTTCCTTCCTTCCTTCCTTCCTTCCTTCCTTCCTTCCTTCCTTCCTTCCTTCCCCTTTCTCTCTTTTGCCTTTGTTACCCCAGTATAGAAAAACAGATTCTTGATGAATTAATAATGGAAGAATAAGTAAGGCCTGGCCCATTTACCAGGAGAGGCTTAAAGTATAAATCTAGGGGGTAACAAGTTGTTTACCACATTGACTTGAAGAGCTTGGTTTATAATAGACACAGTAAAATAACAATGGAAAGCAGTTAAGTGCCAAGTGAATGACACAGACAAAATGGTTCTTTGGTTAGGAACAGTGACACATGTCTTTAACCTAGCACTTGGGACGCTAAAGTAGAAGGCTTGCTGTGAGTTTGAGAGCAGCCTGTATTATACAGTGAGTTTCAGGTCAGCCTGGGCTAGAGTAAGACCCTGACACACAAAAAAAGAAAGATTCTCTGGGTATTTAGAGATAGATAAGATCTTTGTTCCTCAAAATGGGTTCAGTAAATGGCATCGCCATTCCCCCATCTCTCAAGTTAAATCTTAGTAGTCATACATAAATCCTTTCCTTTACTTCCTGCAGTCAATGTTCCCTCATGTTCTGTTGCTTTTGTATCCAAAGTATATGTTAACTTCTTATACTTTTCTCCACCTCCAGCCTCACTTAAGCTCCATTTTCTATAGGAAATTAAATCAAATCATTTGACTCTCCTGCTCAGAATCCTCCAATGACTTCCTATTATAGAATCTATACTTATAATGGCTCCTGATCCTACTCCATGGCTATGATACAGCTCCTGTGTACCTCTATAGTCTTATTTATAACCACTTTCAACCTCTTCACTACTCTTTACCCAAACCAGTCTTTATTCATTTCTGTGGGGTCTTTGCATTTGCTATGTCCAGTGGGCTGCCTCTTCTAATCTTTTAGTTGGCAGTTTATAATTCCCCCCCATGAGGCTATCACTAAACATCCTTTATAGAAACAAATTAGAATCTATCCATTATAATCCTTCTCATCATTTTCTTCATAGCACATTACCTAAATGTACAATTACAATTTGTTGGTTTACTACTTGATGTTTGTCTCCCTCATTAGAATGCAGTCTCTATAACAGTATAAGCCATGTATCTTTTTTGTCATTGTAACCCTAGTATATATGGGATGAATTAGTGAATATATCATTGTGCCCTGGAGTGATCAGGGAAGGCTGTCTCAGGGAGGTAGGGTTTGTGGTGGGTTTTGAAAAATGAAAGAATGAAAATGATTTTCATAACCAAGATAAAGGAGAGAATTTTAAGCCCTAGTAGAAGTGAAAGTGATGAACCAGGAATGGTTCTAGCATATTTTGGCAGTACTGAAAAATGTGAGTGGCCTGCAGTGGAAGGTTCTCTCAAGTTAGCATAGCAAGAGCAGGATGGTTAATTGGGTGAGACATAATCATGTTTACTTTTAAATTATAGACTGCTTTTTTCCACCATGGGTCATAAGGTATTAAAAATATTTTGGAACAAGTTTTCTGGTATAGGCTTTCCAAGAGAGAAATTAGTATGAAAATTTATGGAAAGTGCTTCTTAAAAGCAAAGCATATTAGTCTCATATAAATATATAGAGAGGAAAGAAATATGGATTTATATCAGTCAAAAAGGTTTCTTTTGGCTCCAAGAGTATAGAATTGTCCAAAATACTTGATGAGATGGTTTGAGGAATGATGCAAAGATAAAAAGCAGATACAAATGACATTTTTCCCTTTTTTTTTTTAAACAGAGATCTAAGGAGCAGAGATGGGTAAGAGGAGATGATGACAGAAGGCATGAATTATGTTTTCTGCTTTCACATGAGTGGGTTATAGCTTTAGTAGGACTGATCGTTAGTTTTTTTTTATGTTTCAAGATGAGCTGCTGATTTTTAAGGTTTAGGTCTGAAAAGTAGATCATTGTGCTCTAGATGCTTTGCATACAGTATATGGAGACTAACTACTTCACTCTCAGTACTTGAACAAAATGAAATGCATTAAAATTTAGCAAATTGTAGGTCTGGAGAGATGGATAATGTGCTTGCCTGTGAAGCTAATGGATCGAGGTTCAATTCCCCAGTACTCATGTAAAGCCAGATGCACAAGGTGGTACATGTATCTGAAGTTCGTTTGCAGTGGCTAGAGATCCTGGCATTCCCATTCTCTCTCTCTCTCTCTCTCTCTCTCTCTCTCTCTCTCTCTGTCTCTGTCTCTCTCTGTCTCTTTTCTCTCTCTCATAAATAAATAAAAATAAAATATTTTTTAAAATTAAAATATAGCCAAACTGTCCATGAGAACATTGAAACAATTTTGGAACCCTAGTTAGACAAGGCTGAGATTGAACATACAAAGCTACTTCCTTACTCTGTCTTTTGCTCTTGTGCTTTGTCCTACCTCAGCCCCTCAACGTATATCTCGGCTCCAGATCCTCAAGCAAGTTGCCTCTGACAATTCTGATTTTTGGGAATACTACATTTTCACATTTCTTAAAGCAGCCATAGCCTATAATGAAACAACTTAACATTGTTCAATGTGTTTATAAATTATTCAGTGAATTTCCCTTCCTTGTCCATCCCTATTGCAACTATATTATATATGCACTTATCTCAGGCTTGTAACATACAATTAAGGGTAGATAATATCTTATATGATTAAATAATTAATTACCTGACAATATAAGTTAGAGTTAGTTCCAAGATACAAAGTATCTTGTGTTTATTATAATATTCTGCAATTTGGTTTCTCTTTTGAGATATTATATCAAGAAGAGTCATGCCTTAAATAAGGCAAGTGTTTTATAGTGTATTCCTCCAAACTTAAATATTCCCTACTGAAGGGAGGAAGGAGTTAAGAAGTCAAGAAGTCTGGGAGAAGTGAAACTCAAAAGGTCACAGACTACTCTACAAGGTCAAAAGGAGTAGTAAACAACTGTTGAGGCGTTGACTTTGATCAGTGTTATGTAGCAATTGAAACATTCCCTGCTAGGAGAAAAAAGAAGCTCAGAAGGGTCAAAAAGTATGTAAAAAAAGGTTGCAAGACCTCTTCTTAAGGTTATATAAAGGGAAAACAACTGCTTGGGAAGAGACTCACTGATTTAGCTTCCTGCAAGTCAAGTAGTATGCTCAAGAGATATAGCTTCTGTGAGTCATTGCTTATTCTGAAGTGGGCTTTTCCAGGATGTAGCTGCCTCTGAGTTATCTGTTGTTCTTGTAAACAACCCTAATAAACTCATTGGTTCATCAAAACTGGGTTTGGTGTAATTGTTCATTGGTCTGTCATCTGTGCCCTATCTGGGGTGAAAACATGTGTTCATATTTCTTCTTGGATAAAGGTTTCCTGCTACAGAGACCAAGGCCAAGAGAGTGTCAGTGAATTGCTCAAGATTTCAAAACTATATGTTGTCAGATCTTGGATTATGATTCTTAGATCCTGGTCTAATATTAGGAAATTTGATAATATGGCGGTGTCTACCTGTGGTAAATACACACTTAAGTATTTTCTGACTTGTAATTCAGCTAAATAAGTGTAAAATGAAGAATGCTTTGTATTCCCAATAACAAACTGGCCTTTCAACTGTTAGGTTGCCCAGAAGGCCCTTGTGATGGTTAATCTCTGTTATAAATTTGACTGGGTTTATCACTATGGAAACAAATTTTTGGGTATGCCTGTGAGGAATTTTCTAGACTAGATTAATTGAGGATGATATGATCCACCCTAATTGTGGGTTGCACCATTCCATGGGCTTCTGGACTGAATAAGAAAGAAAGAAAGAAAGAAAGAAAGAAAGAAAGAAAGAAAGAAAGAAAGAAAGAAAGAAAGAAAGAAGAAAGAAAGAAGGCAAGCAAGCAAGCAAGCAAGCTGGGTGCCAGCATTCATCACTCTCTGTTTCCTGACTGTGGATATACCATGCCTCATGCTCTTGCTACCATGCCATTCTGCCATGATAGAGTCTACCTTCAAATTGTGAACCAAAATAAACCATTAATTGCTTAAACTTTTTTTTTAATTTGAGAGAGAGAGAGAGAGAAGAAGCAGAGAGAGAATGGGCACACCAGGGCTTCTAAGTGGCTGTGAATGAACTCCAGATGTGTGCGCCTCCTGTGCGCATGTGTGACATTGCATGCTTATGACACTTTTGTGTCTGGCTAAACGTGGGACCTGGAGACTCGAATGGGTGTTCTTAGGCTTCACAGGCAGGTGCCTTAACTGCTAAGCTATCTCTCCAGCTCTGCTTAAACTTTTGCCAGGGTATTTTATCGCACCAATGAGAATAGTAACTAATATATACCTTCTCTGAAGGTACCCTACATGAAGATAGGCCTTTTAGTTTCTCCTTCCTTCCTTGAGTCTGAAACCTCATTATCAGTGAGAACCATTCTTATGTATAACCTGAGTTACAGGCAAGTGGGCGGATAAAAGAACATTGTTTTCTGGAATTTGATGATGATATGATCTATTGTTTTTACTGAAGAACATTTCAAAATCAACTGGATTTTGGAGTACATTTAGCTACCTGATGATGTGTGTTTTAGCGTACTGTTTAATACCAGACTTAATTCTTAAGCTTGTTTTCAGTGAAATATATCCTTGACATATTATTTTGTTCTTAGAAAACCATCCATGTTCACAGCCCAGTTTAACCAGACTATACTTATTAATTCTAGCAGGCCAGTGTCTAGACTTTGAAAGTTGAGGGCCTAATATTATCTAGTGGAACAAAGTCTGGAAGCAAGAGATAGTACTACCTGTCCCACATCTGTGGTTTAACTGCCATATGAAAGTCCATTTCCTCTTTTGGCTTTAGTTATGTCATCAATGAAGGGGAGATTATTGTGGTGTCACAAAAGATTAATTTTCTGAAGGTTTCCAGATTAGGCTTCATTGTACTTTATATGAAGTTTTATTTATATTTTATGCTTTTTAGAGCATAGGCTTGGTGTGTGTGTGTGTGTGTATGTGTGCATGTATGGTGGGGGGTGTTTCCTTTTTAAATGACAATCCCTCAACCATAAAGGAATCCCAAGCCACTTTTCAATGAAGGCATAGATTTCTTGAAAAATTAGATTTTAAAATTATCAATTTTTTTGGTCTTCATCTTAGATTTATTTTGAATGCCCAACACAAATTTAAAAGACTGTTAGATTTTATTTATTGGAAAAAAAGGAGCACTTGTGGTTATGATGATGAACTTTGAACAACACAATTACATGAATAGCCAAAGAGGAGAGCAGATGAATCTTCTTACCTCGTTCTGTGTCATAAAGGTACACAAACTTCTCCCACTTGTAGTAACCCAGAAGACTCAGAATGGCACCCTTCAAGGCTGGGCGCATCTGGATGACAAACTGCACATCTGCATCAGTGGGGAAGCTGGGTGTGACAAACGACGTGTGCAGGGCCCCACAGAAGGAGGTCAGGGTATTCATTGACATCTGGTCATAGAATCCAAAGATGGCATATACTCCTCTTGAAAACTGGGAGCAGACTGCAATAAGAAAAGGAGAAAGACATTTCAATAGGCCCTTTGTCCCTTGAGGAAGCATGTAAGGCTAGAAATCTGATGTATAGTTAGACTCTAACATACATGTCCACAAAGAAAATCAAGACCCAAGAAAGTTCTGGAAGCCAATGAAAGTTCCATTGCCCAGGGGAAGAAGAATAAGAACAGGAACTGTTTAATTGAAATAGTTGAATATTTTGTATGTCAACCATGAGCAGGAAATGAAGAGAATATAGGGGGCAAAGAGATGAAGATTTTCTTACCCTCTTGCAAATATCCCAGTTTATCTCTAAGGCATTAACTCCCAGGGATTCCTAGGGGCCCCTTAGTGTATCCATGACCCCATCAAGATACAATTGTCTTTTCACCCTTTTCAGTGATTTTTCTCCTAGGTTAACACAATGGCTGAGGATTGAGTCAGACTAACTGCTAATGTGTCTACTAGAAAATGTGATATTCTTAGTAAGTTACATAGTGCTTCAACCAGAGTTGTTTTATGATTAAGACCATATAGACTACTAATTTAGAGTATTTCAGACTGGCCAGGCTGTGAGGATGCCTGGCCTTTTAGTGCCCATTGAACTGCAGGAGATACGTTGGCTGCCTGGTGTAATTGGCGAAGTTCTACTTTGATCCTTTTCCATTTATCTGGTAGGCTTATTAACCCACATGTAGAGCTTTTGTGACCCCCTAGTGGTTATTGTCAGTTTTCCTTCATTTCAAAGTGGGACATGCCACTGCCTCTTCTCTCTACTGGCCCAGAGGAGCTTAAAAAATGGGAACCAATTTCATTATTAGCTTCAGTAGAACATAATTAGCAAGGCAAATCAGCTACAACAACATGGTGTGGTGCATTCCCAAACCAAGTGGAAATGATCTTTAGATTATTTGCACCACTGCTTCCTTCCATTCATGCGAAGCAGGCATCACAGGCATAATGTGATGTGATTTAAGGGATACTGCATGGTCTCCCTTATCTGCTAGGAAGTCATAGGTGCCATTCTTTGGCTTACTTCTTCATTATTAGGATGTTTAAAAAATCTCTGGCTTGGGAATGGTATTAAATAGAATATTTAAAAGCCATTATCATGTTAAGATGAATTAATATGTCCAATTAGATGCTGTGAGGAGTTGGAAAGCAGAAAGATAAATAGTGATGGAAATGGGTAGGATGAAGGAGAGAATTATAGGGTCTGGCATTATCCTTGAGAGGGGCAATAATAAGGGGATTAAGCAATGAAAAGAAAAAAAGCAGTGAAAGTAAGATGAAGACAAGTAGAAAACCAATCCAATTCATTTCTTCACCATGTTATGAAAAAGACAGACTTTCTTTATTTTTCTTTCCATGCAGGATATTTTAGTCTATTTGGATTAAGGTCACTCTCTTTTGTAGGCTAATTAGTCATTCACTTGAAGGTACCATTTCAAAGATTATCAGTCACTCCACCACCTCTAACATGGAGTCCATAGAGTTCAATTTGAGTATTTGTAAGTGACCTCAACCTAAGTACAGGAAAGGTCTTTATAATGAGAGAGAGAGCCAACCAGAGGATGAATTTTGGGTACTTCATGACAGAGAACCAAAGGAAAAATAAGAAACAACAACAACAACAACAAAATACTTTGGTCCTCACCCAGGGAGATACTAAGGAAAAATCCCACTCAGTTTAATCCTATAAATTGAGAGCTAGAAATGGCAAGTCGAATTTTTGACAATGCACATAAAATTGACAATAATGCCAGTAGTCACAATAATGATAAAAACCAACAGTAATGATAACAGCCATTGATAATAGAAATAATCAATGATAGTGATAAGAGTATTAGCTGGTCCTGTGTTAAGCTCTATACAACTATTATCTCATTTAATATATCCACAAACCTTATGAAGAAGTATTGCCACCTTTACTATTTACTAGGTAATTTAGATACCAAAAAATAGTCATGATACTACATGGAGCACTTCAAACCTTATAGTACTTGTGGTCTAAATCCTACAATGTCATTAAAGAATAAGTATTGGCTCATACAGGACTTTCAGATTTAGCAAATAAAAATAGATGTTCAAATAAAATTGAGTTTCAGATTAATAAATTAATTTTAGCTAAGTATATCTCAAATTCATCTAATGAAACTTTTATTTACCTGAAATTCAATATAGCATCTTAACTTTATTTGCAACCCTAGAACGAACCTATTCTGCCTAAGGTTAGAGAGAGAGAGAGACAGAGACAGAGAGTGACAGAGATTGATCTAGTTGCCCTATTTGAAAACAGGCTTTTGGAAAATGCAACATGTTTCAACAAGGAAAGCTTCAACTGGACTAGATTGTAGGTAATTGAGAAGGAAATAAACTAAGAACACAGGAAACCTACAGTTGTGATCCACATCAAGTTTCTAAGAACCCTTGACATATCAGATGGGACAAATGATGTAAACAAATTATACTAGTGATATTCTGGTTAAAAAGTAAAGCTTTTTACCTTGGGAATATGGGATTAATCATCACTAGTTCATACATGGGCCTTTGATACTTTATTGAATTTACTTATTTAGTTTATAAAGAATAACTATAACTCAGCACTCAACCCAAGAACTCTCTAATGTTACCAATAACTTCTGTTTTAACTTATGTGTTTCCCCTCTATTTCACCACCCTGTGTTAATGATTTCCTTCCTCTATAACTACCATCTTAAATTCTTATGTATTATTACCATGACCCTTTAAATAATATATCATTATTTTGCTTGTTTTAAAAGCTTTGTAATAGAGAATCATTGTATTTCTGAAATCCAGACTTCATCTAAACTTTATGAATCACTACAGAGTGTTTACTTAATGAAAGCACCCTATGACATGGTCTTGCTACATAGCCTAGGTTGGCCTTGAACTAGTGGAAATCTTCTTACCTTAGCCTCTCCAGGGCTGGGAGCACAGACATGTGCCATGGCATATCAGCTTGGAAGTTTTGAGGCTATGTGTGATGGCAAGCAGAATGAGACAAAGAAAAACCTGACAAAAATGTGTGGGGAGTAGGTGTGAGGCAACCTACTGAAAAAAATCCAAATGAAGCATAGAGCTTTGGCTATGACTCATGCAAGAGACTTAGTGTTATGATAAGTGGCAATCCTCAGGGAATAAGATGCTGCCATAGACTAGAAGGCAGACACATGATGGTGGACATCAACCAAGAAGTGCTAAGAGAACCTCAGGAAATGTTCTTCCTTCTTCATGGAAAGCAGAGGCCTGACAAATAGTAACACTTGTGCAGAGGCACCCTTGTTCCATCCACTCCAACAAATGTTGCTAACACAAGTAGAAGTCCCGGTGAGCAGTAGCTCAATGGAGAAGATACCTTCCATGAAAGGACAGGTACAGTGGTTCTGAAAGAAACAGACTCTTGGGCTCTTCCCTGGATGCAGAATGGACAGCTGTCTGGGACATTGAACTTACCCCTAGAACAATCTCTATGGTCTTAGCTCTTTAGAGTGGGCTAGAAGGAACTTAAAAATGTTTTTCTTATTTGTTGATTTTTCAAACATAGTAATAGTGGTGGAATCCTTTCTCAAAATGAAATTTTATGAGAAAAAGTCTAATTTATAAAAAAAAGGAAAATAGAATTCTTGTGAATGAAGATATTTCCATTGTCATAACACATCCTACCTACAGAAACTGACAACAAAAATTGGAAATATTTTGTACAAAGTCACACAATGAATTATGAACTGGTTTCTTATGTGTCATCAGCACATCCTCACCATCCCTACTGTGGTGCTGTCCAGGGCAGCATGAGTTGAGATTTCCCAGGCATGAAAATGACTTGTCTTCAATGCCTAGTTCTCAGCCAAAGGTACATAGATGGAATCACCAAGGGTACACTGTGAGATTGCTTGTCAGCCACCTCTCTCAGCTCCTTCTAGCCCTCAGAACCAACAAGGAGAACCAGTGGCGATCTTCTGAGGCTTGTGATTTGTAAGGGGATATCCATTACCTTTCCTGAATCCTTAGTGAACTACACCCATTGTTTTGTACCTGAAGACTATCCTTGGCAATCTTAAGAAGTCATTAAGTTCAGAAGGAAGGGTGACAGCTTTTCAGGCAGGCAGACTTTGACCCAATTATTAGCTGTATGACTTTGAATCAATTACTTAACTTCTTTGAGCAGGTTTTGAAGTTAGACCATTGTGTTGGTTAATATTATCAATGTGACATGATCTAGAATCACCTAACAGATAAACATTTGGGTTTGTCTGTGATGTTGTGTTCAGAAAGGTTTAACTGAGCAGGGAAGATCCCCTCTAAATGTTCATAAAACCAGCCATTCCAAGGGACTAGAAGACTTGTTAATGTTCCAACTACTGGACTGAATAAAAAGGAAAAAGTGAGGTAAACACCAGCAGTTATCTCTCTCTGCTTCCTGACTGTGGATGTAATGTGAGCAACTGCTTCAAGCTCCTGCTGCCATGACTTCTATGACATGTAGACTGTACACTCAAACAACAAATTCATAGAGGCTTTCCTTTATTAAGTTGCTTTTGGTAGGTACTTAGTTACAACAATGAGAAAAGTAACCCATATGACCATATAGGATGAAATCCGGTATCTATCACTTAACATGTCTGTACCTCTAATCTAGTTATTTCATCTGCAAAATTGAGTTAATAATAGTACCTGTTATGGCATTGCTGTAGGAATTCAAAAGAGTTCATTGATGGGAGGCACTATCCTAGTATCGACAAATAAGATGCACTCAGTTATTCACATAGCAAATGCTTACTGCACATGCACTATGTGCTATGTAGGGACTCTTACAGGTGTTGGGGATGCCAGGGTAAAAAAAAAGTCCTATCATCTTGTATCATATATTAGTGAGAGGAATGCCCAAGAGATGATATAAATAAAAGAAAGTATGTCAGTTTAATATGGTCAGCTCTGTTTCTCTCAGCATCCTTTGTCCTCTGTTAATTCTATCACATTATCCTTCCCACAGTAACCACCACCCTCAGTCTCACAGAGTCACTGGGTAGCATAGCTTTTCTTCTCTTTCACCTATCCATGCTGTTTCTTTACTTCTTATTCCTAATTTGATTTCTGGGTAATAATGGGTTAAGAAAGCAATCCTTCAAATTTGGCTCAAGAAGGTGCTATTTTCCTTTGCCTCTTCTCTGCCTGATAGACTGTCTTTGTGCAAATAAAATGCTGTTCCTACCCTTGGCCTCAGCACCTTCTCAGTATGAAACAGCTTGGTTGTCTGCCTTCTTAGGAACAAACATCTCCATCTCTTTCTACCAGCAAAATACTGAATTCTCTTCATTGAAGATGTCATTTCTGACTACATCCTAGATTCCTGGGGATTCAAGTGTAACTCTCCAACTGTGTTCCCTTCAATGGTGAGTGACAAGCAAGGCTAGAGCCAGCTGTCATGCATTTATTAATAGTCCCCAAGTCTGTAGGGTTGGGACAGGTATTGTAAATGTACAGCGTGGCAGCTAATTACACCACCCATATTCCAAAAGGCATCATTACAAAAATGTCAAACAACTTGATTATTCCAAATATCAGAATAACAATATTGAATATCATTTACACAACACTTTTCATACCCTTTTGAATCAAGGGGGGGAAGGAAACTGAAGTCTCTTGCTGACTTAATGATCACATTTAAAGCAAGCAGGAAGCAGAAAAATATAGTTAGAAAGGAACTGATAGAGATGTGTTACTAGAAGTTCCTCTATATAATATCACAGTATAGTGAATTCCAGCTAATCAATGAAATACAGAACTGGGAGGAACTTTAAGAAATCATGTGGACCTGCAATTTCTAAAGCTGTGGCAGTGGTCCATAATAGATTTACAGTATTGGAAAGTAAGTGTCTATATGTGAGTGTGTCGACTTTATATACAAACGCACACAATACACATGCTTGTTTGCAAAATTTCATCATTGGTTTAGCAACAGCTCACACACAGGGAAAGTCCTTGCAGACATGAGAATTAAGATGGATATATTTTGACTAATCAGTTGAAACAAAAAGGAGAAAGCACACTCTAACAATAGTACCACATTGACTAGAAAAATCCTGTAAGCAGGTATTCAGGTAGGAGCATACATAATGTAAGTGAAAAGAACAGAGAGCCTGAAGTGAAGGTGAATAGAAGACACTCTATTTGCTTTCTTCTAAGGATCTATCCTCGATGTCATTTCTACTTCCTAGTGTTGTATGTAGCATAATGTTTCTTCTGAAATGACAATGCTGATAAATGATGACAATATCTACAGAAATTATGTCTATATCCATATTCACATATGTATCTTCTATGTGGTTGACAAAATCATGGCCTAATCCAAGGATGTCCATAGCCTAATCCTACAAATCTGTGAGTGAAGTTAAATGGTTAAGGGAAATTAAAACTGCAGATAGAATTAAGTTTGCTAATCATCTGATCCTAGAATATTGAAGTCATCCTGGATTATCTGCATGGCCAGATGTAATTATGAGACTCCTTTAAGTGTGGAAGATAGAGGCAAAGGAAGGGTCAATATTATAGTGATAGGGTATGAGAAAGGCTTGTCTGGCCATTGGTACCTTCAAAATCAGAAAGGGGCCATGTAGACCAAGAAAATAATTACCCTCAAAAGTTAGAAAAGGTAAGCAAATAGATTCTCCTTCACAGCTCCCATATCACTATGTAGTTCTGCTGACACTTTGATTTTAGCATAATGAGACCTGTATCACTTTCCTGATCTAAGAAACTGGAAGATAGTAAAGGTGTGTTGTTTTAAGAAAGTACATCTGTGGTGCTTTTTTTTTTTGAGAGAGAGGGAGAGGAAGACAGATAGAGATGGGCAAGCCAGCAGCCTCTCAGCTGCTGAGAACGAAATCCAGATGCGTGCGCTCCCTTGTGGTTAAGTGAGGCATTGCACCCTTGCGTCACTTTGCATTTGGACACTTACAAGCCCACCAAATGGGCATCTATTCCTGGCCCTGCCTTTTAATTGGCTGTGTTTAACCTGGGGGTATAGGAGAAGAACTAGAGAGAGAATAGATGTAGAAGGGTGAGTGTGGGGTGGTAGTTAGCTCATAGCTTCTCTGGGTTCATATAGATCAACCTATGCCAGTCCTGAATGTCCTTTTGTCTGAGGTCTCCATAACCACAGTGGTTATGTCTAGGATCCAGAGTCAGAACAAGGTGTCAGCCCCATTCTCCAGCTGATGATTCCATAGCTTAATTACCATCTTAGGGTTAATTTTCTTGAACATTTTGTTCTGCTCTCAAGAGTATACTCCCTTCCAACACTCTAACTAGTTATTTTTGCAATTACATGGCATGTATCTAAACGCCAGCAAAGAAAACACTCATTATCAACACTTGATCTTACTTGAATATAACTTAGGCTTGCAATTGCCGGCATTAACATACAAACACATGTGTTTTGAAAAAAATAATTTTGTATCTGTGAATGTAAACTGCTCTCCCATAGCAGTGTTTGAAATTAACAAGAGATATATTGCAATAAAGGGGTGTTTTGGGGCCTTTTTATATCAAGATAATATGGTTAAGCATTGTTGCTCAGTAGTCAGAGGAGGATTTATTTTTTAATTTATTCATTCATAAATTGCAAATTCTTATTGCATGCCAATATGTGTTCTTGGGGTAGTTACCTACAGAGTTTTGGCTCTGTCATTTGTAAGCAAGCAATACTAACATTTACCCTATCCACCTCAAAGGGAGGTGCAGATCATAAATGGAAGTAGCTGAATTTATGTTTCTACAATGACAAAACTTGCTATCTCAATGCCAGTGTTGGTACTTGGCTCCCAGTAATCATCAGTCCCATAATGAATAACTCAACAGAAGCATCATTCTTCTCAGCCTTGGTCTCTGTCATTCACTACATATGTTCATCAATCATCTAACATAGTCGAGGGCCTGTCTTGACTTGCAACTCATTGGAGTTAGCAGGACTCTTAATTGAAAAACTAATTGGTTTAGTGATCCATCCATAGCCTGTGAAACAATTTCTACAGCACAGCAAGAAAAGGATGTTCTTATGATGCCTTAGAATCAGTCTTAGGATTTGTCATGGTCAAGTAGGATCTTCAAATTTGATATCATGCCATATGCTATTTGAAAAGCACTTTGTTAAATTGTGTAGCTCATGCCTCCCAATAATACTTCTTAAAAGGTAAATAATGGTTATCTGTTATATTATCTTCTATGGGCTTGAAATGTTTATAATTTAAAATTTTATAAGGTAATAAAATATTTATAACAATTATCAGTCAGGATCCACACTTTTGTTTCCCATTCTGTTTGAATTCATTTTCTCATATAATTGTTTCTAGACATGGTCTTACTATGCTGCCCAGGCTGACCTTGCACTTCTAGGACTCAAGTAATGCTTTTGGCTCAGCCTCTTAAGTTGCTGGGGAATGACTGGCATATATTATTATGCCCAACATGCCCTCACATTTTTATTGTGTGTTTGTTAACCCAGGTCACCTCTTCAGCTTCTTAAATAGTGCAAAAATCACCCTGATAAGTTGGCTAACAGTGATAATACCATTTCCTCCTGATGATTGCTAATGTTAGTGAACTCACTCCTTCACAAAAGCAGTGCAGCCTACTTTTGATGGCTGTGTTAGAGATGTCTTTATCATATTAAACACAAATCTGTCTCTCTGTTACTTCCACCATCTGCTGATCCTTTTGGAGGGGGTGAAGATCACAGAAACCATCTACTCTCTCTCCAAATGGCACCAGACACCTACAGATATGCATTGTATCTTCCCAGTATTTCTCTTCAGAATAACCCCTAGTACTATTTATTCTTCAGATGTACTGCATAAATCCAGGCACATCACCATCCCAGCCATCATCCTGTGGACATGTTCCAATTTGTGAAATGTTATTCTGATTTCCATGCTGTAAGTAGGTTGAACATATCAAAAGACAGAGAACTGATATTTTCTGCATCTCCATTTTGGTGTTGACATGACAGTACTACCTAGAATGGCAATGAATGGCAATGACTGCTTTTTTTTTTTTTTTTTTTTTTTTAACCAACATACTATAGATAGATTTCCATAGAAAATAGTCCTACTTTGTGGTCTTGAATTTATAAGCCATATATCCTTGTTAAGGAACTTTTGCCATGCCTGGAACCCCCAACTTTGGATATGTGCCACGTTTGGTGCCTAAATTAAAAAAAGTACCTCTTTAAAATGACCTCCTGGTTTTGATCCAGTTTCTTCTTATTATTTTAAATCTGTCATTAATGTGTTTATTTACTGTCACTCCCAGTTATGTGTCATCTGTAAATTTGATCAGCTGGCTTTGGGTAGTATTATCTATGTTATTGACAAAAATGCTGAATCGGACAACGGCAAGGACAGATTGGCCTGGGAAGCTACTTTCTTCTTCATCCCTATACTGTCCAGGATCAGGTAATACATATTTTAGTTTGAAGTTTTCACCCTGCTCCATATGTATCCTTCCTGCACTTGCAAATTTGGGTAATATGACTGATTAACAGTGACCTTGCTTCTTTAGACATGTTTCTAGGCCTGAATATGGACTAATTTCTTCTTTCATCATCCCTGACCATGCATCTTTACAATTGATCTTTGAGTTTTGTGCGGGGGTGGGGAGAGAAACAAGAGGATGATGAAAGGAAAGAGGATATGGAGACAGAGAAGTGCCATTTAGGACATTTCCTTTTTATCTATAAATTTAATCAGTGTGTTACTACCTAAGATTGAAACTGATTCAGTACTATTTGCTGTCAGGAAGTAAATAGCTTCTACATTTTATAGGTAGAATATTGCTTCCTGGTCAGCTTCTAAATTCCATGGTTCTCATCATCCCTGGCTTTTAGGAGACTTTAAAGAAACAGTAGGCATCCTTGTACAGTTTCTAAAATGCAATCCTGATGGACAGTAACTCTTAAAAATCCACTTTCATAATAGACAGGATGTGTGTTTATACAAAACCTTATTGCTCCATCAAAAATCTATACAATCTCCATTCCTTCAAACATGTCCTAGCAGCCAAAAGAGCAAAGAACTTATTTGCTATATAAGAAGAGGTGAGTTTCAATTAAAAGCATTTCTGCTAACTTGAATTCAAGTGATTAGATTCTTAAAAGTAATTCCTGGATCTTGGTGGTCCAGAGCTATGCAGAAGTTTGTGCCTCAGAGGTGCAGGCAGAAATGTTTGGCAGTCATAGGGCTTACCATCAAGGGAAAGTGTGGGGAGGGAGGGAAGTACCATGGGATATTGTCTACCATTAAAGAAGTTGTCAATAAAAGAAAAAAGAAGAAGCAGCAGCAGCAGCAGCAGCAGCAGCAGCAGCAGCAGCAGAAGCAGCAGCAGCAGCAGCAAAAGAATGCCTAAGCAGTCCTTGCAGGCCCTGTAGGGGCCATTGCTATCTATTTAAAAATGGCTTTCATATTAACTCCATGTTTTGTAAATCACCTACAGCTTTCTGGATTGGCCATGTTTAGTTATGTCTATGTACCATGGTTCTCATTTTCCTAAGCATGGAATGTACCACTAGCAATTTATTTTGCATGTCCATGATATTACCTGGCTGGTTCTTTCTTATCTTTGAAGAATCATCCTGGTAAGATGTTTTTTTTTAAAATTATGATTAGTTATCTATATAATGTGCATAGAGCCATGATGGTACCATTGTTAGCCTTCTCCCTGCCCTCCCCCTCGGGGATTATGGGTCTCTGGCAAGATGTTTTGAATACTGGATCTTTTTCGGGTCACCTAAAATTTCCTCTGTTGTTCTTTCCAGGTGATGTTATGGAGTTTTAATCCCTATCTCATAATAAAATTTATAATATTAAAAACTGCTTTCATTGGGAAAAGTCACTCTGGCTCTAATCAGAGATAAAGGGCTCCTGAAACTGCCTTCCATATAGCCCCTACATCCCTTTGCCTAATAGAAAAGGTCTCAATTAGTAGCTACCATATTGGAAAATTCACTATCAAACATTTCCTAAATGTTGTAGACCCCAAATCAGTATTTAATTCAGCACCCATTCTATTCTAGGAATTGTGCTAGTTACTTACATACTTAAATTTGTTGATGATAGAAATAATTTATAATAGGTATGGAAGCTGCCAGAATGTGGCTGGCTAGTAACCTTGTATTGTGGCATGAAGGCCCAAAGACAGATTATCCACCTTCAGTTATCTTTTCTATTGAAAGCTACAAAGATAAAACTATCACTTTTGTGTCTAGGATGGTGAAGATCTCTGTAAAACCACAAATGAGGCTTGGAAGTCCTATTATATATGACTGACTTTCAGATTACCTCTTAACTGAGAACCAGAAGCTGAGGGAACAGGATATAGGTAAGATAATGGCGCCAGGAAAGATCTGAGTCTTTCAGATGTCTTCTAGAAGAAAGCAATTTCAGGTGGAAATATCTCAATAGAGTGGCCTCTTACCTCAGAAAGTGGTATTGGGTACTATTGTGGCAGAGATAAAGGAAGGGGTAAAGCTGCTAACAAGGGGTATTATCTGCCAAGGGTAGCTTCTAATTTTCCTCATGTCCTGTTCCAAGCTAAGCACTGCTTTTGTCTGTAGTATCTGAATCTTCATTGCATACTGCCTCTGAAAAGTCCCATTTTAATCATTTTCCTATTCTCCCAATCCTCATGTTTTGATCTGATATATAAGCTCAAGCAGCTTGTAACTTAAGCACGTCAATTCAGCAGAGTGTAAATTAAGTATTTATTGAACAGTACCAAGTAATGTCCCCGATGCTGGAATAGAAAGTTCGACACCTAATTCCTCTTTTATAATAACTCCTGCTGAGGAACATGTGGTAACAGAATAACCTCACCCTTCCTCTTCACTTTTCCCTCTCCACATTGTTAGGAACCCACCTTCTCTACTTTTATCTCAGTGTCTTATTTCTTCATCATCACTTCTGATTTGTTTCAGATGGAAGTCTGATAGATTAGGGAGAATGAAAATGATGAAGACAAACTCAACCTCCCTCCCTTTCCTTACAGTAACGATTTGCAAATTGCAGGGTACAACCCATTAATGGCTTATGAAATCATTGTAGTGAGTCATAGCCTCACAGTTAAAAAATAAATGAAATAGAACAGCCATATACTAAGGGTAAATGCTGTTTGAGGAAATTAATATATTGGTTATCAGATGCATGTGTGTGTTTGTGGGTCATGAAATAAACTGCATTTCTTTGCCTCCTCACACCAATGTCATACCATGTCCTGTCCCAAGCCAAGAATTGCTCTGGTCTACAGTATCTTTTTCTTCACTATTACAGCCTCTGAGAGGTGCAATTTTATCTCTCTTCTGTTCTCCTAGATAGAGATATCTTTCCTAGCACATCTGAACTCCTTCTGAACTCACCTCCCCTTACCCAGCTGGAGTCTCACTTGAATTGCTACTTAGGGATGGGAGCTGGAGGAGTTTCTGCTCCCACGGACTCAAATGGGAGTGATTAGGGAACTTCAGAGTTAGGAAGGTGAGGGCATCTTCCCACAGAAACATTCAAATCCAATAGGGTTAGGTTTGGTGTGGTACAATCCCTTGGTTCCAGCCAGAGTTCTATGAGCCTTAACTATCAGCTTTGGTACTCAGGGCACCTGCACATTGGCCAAATTATATCTTTTAAAATTCAATTCAATCACTTCTTGGCTTTTTGGCTAAGAACAAGTGTAGTATCTGTTCTTAACAGTTTAAAATTCAATGCATTTGTGAGGTTAGAAGAGAAAGCACTGGTACAGAACATCATTCAAATGTTTTTCCACTTCTACCTCTTGATGCAATACAGAACATGTGAGTCTTCGCCCATGGACCCTGCAGATGCTCCTTCAGTGGCTTAAAGGAAGCCTTTGTATCTGGAAGTAGCTAACTTGCTCCCCAGGGAAAAGCTGATTAAAAATAACTAGGAATAGCTGGCATTAAGTAAGCACATGGAACTTATAAAATGTGGTTTCTTCCTCAGACAGAATAAGTAGCCCCCTCTAGCGCTTTGCTGCTCAGTCATGTATGAACTTGTAAATTTTATGTGCTACCAATGAATGCATCTGGCCACATCAGAGTTGTCCATGGCTCTCAAAGGAAGACGAATTAGGCCTTGGTGATTCTCATGTGCATTGCCATGAAAAATTAAAAGCTTCATATTTTCAGATAACAGTAGCATTTTCTGAGAGAACCTGAATGCTCAGTCATGAAAAACACTCAGTTAAGTCCTCAGAGGTTGGCTAAGGACAGCACACTCTGTGTCAGTTTAAGTATTGAGACATTGTACCAGGGACCTATGATCCATATTGCATATTTGATATAGTCTGAACTGCTCATCTTAGAATTCACACTAAGAAAATATGAAGCTCTGAGCTACACATAACAGCTACAAAACAGGTATTCAACATGCAGTGGGTGCTGGATTTCTATTTCATGTCTTTCCATTCTTTAGACTTAAGAGCTATCCAAACTTGTCTTCCACAATTCAAGGACTTTCTGTCCAGACCTAGGAGAACCTTGAAGGCCTCACTCATTCTTGCTGCCTAGCGTACACTCAATGCTGTGTGCTCATCATGAAATGCCATTCCATAAGTCATTGCCATTGTAATTCTTGCACATATTTCAAAATCTAGCTGAAGCTCTCTTCTCCATAAATCTTTGGGTGGCTGCCTTATCCCTAAGAAACCTATGTTTTTCTCTGAATAGCGCCAGCACTTGCCTGGAATCTCCTACTTTTGTACACTTGATCATAGCATGCCTAACTCAGCTGTGATCTACTTGCCTCATGTGTATGAATGTAAACTTCTTTCAATGACCAGGAAACTTTTTGCTCATTTTGTGGCAGGCTCTGTTCAACTTGGTTCATACTGTACATTTGATTGAAGAAATGATGACATAAATTAGTACTGAGAAACAGAATCCTCCAGGTCTACTCCCTAAGTCATATCTGTGACCTTCTTTTTACCAGTTTTTGAGCTCCAGAGTCTGTCCAACATACTGGCAAAGACAGTATTTATATACCCTGAAGAGATGCTTTGTGCATTATTTATAATGAATATAAAGCATGTAAAATATGAAGAACTATGGGAACCCTATTATTATAAGAATAATAGTAATTACAGTTGTACTTGGTTGAATGCTGCAGAAATCATATAGAAAACACCCTCTTGAGTAGTGGGGGAAGGGGAGCAGCCAACTGTACCAATAATTAGTTAATTATGAGCATTTGTTCTCTTTTTACTGCTTATGATTTTTGTTTCTGTACACAACTGGGGCTTAGTTATCCTTTTGGCTTTTAAATGGAATCCTTGACAAAGTTGGTTAAAGATCAACTTTTAGGGTATATAGGCTCCCTAAAACAGTGCTATGAAACCAGTGACTCTGTGAGTGTGTTTTATCATTATTCACCCTTGTGCCTTCCATTTGGACCACTGTTATTGTGTTACTGTGATGTTTTTCATCTGTTGCTAGGAACGAGCTTTAGCTCCTGGGTGACAGTGGTGGCATTGAACTTAAGTGTCAGCCAGGCAGCTATGGCATTTGAGGGTAAACAAATGGTTAAGTCCTTTGGAAGATGCCTGGGAAAGGTGAAGGGAAATAAAGCATGTATTTCCTTAGCTATGAAGGAATCTCTTGGTCCTGTCCAACAGTGGCAGAAACTGTAGAAAGGTTTGAGACTTTCTGCCATGTGCTTTTGTTGATTGTTTGCCTTATTCCCTGTGAGGATTACTATACCTTTTTCCCATTTTTTATGTAGCTATTTTCTGGGTTTCAGGTTTTGTACTTCCTTTGATTCCTGGGCAGAGACAGAAAGATGACCTCTAAATAGTTCTACTTTCACCATGAACCTCTAAGAATTTTTCAGTAAACTTTTCTTTGAAACTCATTCTATGTCCCCACTTTCCTTATTTATCCCACCACCGAAGTCATTGTATGAAATGAATTTCTACAAAGCCTTCTGAAATTCCCAAGTCAAATTTTTGTGTGCATGATTAATAATTCCCATGAGTAGCATATGGGGATATAGTTCATGCAAAAATAATTTGTGTTTGAGTGATAACACAAATTGTTGTCTCTCTCATTTATCCATAGTCAATATAGAAACCTATAGTCAGTATGTTTTTACTCAAATATTTATGAATCTGGCCATCAAACTTAGAAATCAGAAAAAATACTTATTATGAATAATTTGTATTACAATTATTATTATATACTGTGTTTTCTGTTCATCAGTCAGCAAGCACGCCTTTCATTTCTGGAGGTTGTACTGCTGCATGCTTATGTATGAGGAGTTTTTTGTTGTTTCTTGCTTCTGAAGATCTTAACATGAGCAGCTTTGGAAGGATTACAGGGAATGGATATACTTTAAATGATATTTCGAATACCACAAAGCATTCCTTTCTATGAATACTGCATTTACTTTCAACATGTTGTGAATTTCTGTTTGGTAGAGAGTCACTTCCTTTCTGGTTCTGCCTTGCTTGCCCTGATCCTCCCTTCTTTGGTGGAATGCTCCAAAGCCCAGCAGCCTTTGCTTTTGAAGTGCTGTGGATCCAAGAGAGACTCTCCAGCTTGCAGAAGTGGCTGCTCTGGGATCAGCTCCACAATGAGGAGAAAGACTTACTGAGAATTACGTTGCATTTTTACATTGTTTTTCTATACTGTTTCAATTTTAGATGTTTCTGCAGTTGCCTTCTTTCTTGTTTATTGCTTCCTATTTCTGATTATGTATTCAGCACACACCACAGGGTGCCAATTTAATTTTATTGGACCATTTAAAGGGCAAATAAACCTTTGTTTTTATAAGGAGAAGATAAAGGACCAATTATCCTGGCCTTCAATGTATATTTGCTATTTGAGTTTGCAATCCCCTTATGTTTCTTTAGAAGAGATTTTGCCATTTGCACCTACTTACCTTATTCACTGGTATACTGTTGCTATGGCATAATCCACTTGCCAATGGGTACCTTATCTCTTAATGAATAGAGTTATTGTTTTATTAGATGCCATTGCCTTATTTATGTGTATTTGCAACAGCCAAGTACAGAGGAAAATGTCCTGTGCCCCTGAAATAAAGGGTCTCCTGATCTCAATATGTTTCACCATCTATGAAATGATCAGATATATATTGTAATTGGATTGTCACCTATTCAATTTTACACAGCCAGAATGGCACTGCTGGCTGCCTTCTTAGAATGCAATTTCCTCTAAGAAGCTCACCCTGAGATGGCCCAACCTGCAGATAGTTATTGCCTCTACATATCACTTTGCCACTTGGCTTTTAATAGCATCAGAACTTCAGAGTTAGAGACACTTTCCAGTTGGATTCTAAGAGAGAATATATAAATATTTTCAAAGTAGAAACCTTGTGGAGTGCCATGAGGACCAGGAGGGTATTTGTCATGGGAAGACATTGTTACTGTAAGAAGTAGTGATGGACACAAAAACAATAAAAGAAGTAATTAGAAATTGTCTATTCTGATGAGGTCCAAATTACAGGCCAGTATGAAAAGAATCAGTTCAGTTTCTACTACTGTGCACACAGACCTGTGGCACCCAAGTATTTAGACAGGTGATAGCTTATAAGCAAAGGTACAAAAGAGACTAGTTCTGGCAAGTCTGTGACAATGTGACATTCTCAACTACAAGGTTCAGTTTCTTTTCAAATACCCAAGGTATTACACATGAAAATGGAAGGCAACAAGAAGAAAATGAGTGGTATATATTTGGCTATAAAACCAGAACTATTATTTTCCCAATGTTAGTGTAATTTTTCTGTTCAGAGAAAAAGTAAACACAGAAAAATGTGAGGATATAGGAATTACTCATAGGAGTCCTTTTTGGTCCTAGCAACAAGGTGACAGCTTTATAGAGCTAATACTTCTTAAATACTTACTATTCATGGCTTCAATCTCTGATCATCAAATTTCTTGGCAGAAGGCATCCTACTCATTCTTTCATTTCTAGTTCTTAACCAAAACTTAGGTAGAGATAAAGGCAGAAATAGTAGGGGCGACTCTTCAAAACAGGTAAGAAGTCATTGAATTCTACATATTTGGTAAGTGCTGACAGATTACATAGAAACTGAAATTCTAGTAGAGTCTCAAGATATCAGTCACATTTGTAGAATTTTTGTAGGGGGAGTTAAGCTACTATGCACAGGATAGCTGGAGATCTGGGGTACCAGCAGTTATCCATGAGCACTCCAGAGTTAAGGGAGACCTGGAAGGTAAACCAGAAACTGAGGCTCAGTGAGATCAAGTGATTTTGCAAGTGATTTCTCATTTCACAGATAAGGAACTGGAGACACAGGAGTTACATAATTTGGCTGATTTCACATCAGTAATAAATGTTAGACCTAGGTTGTAGACTGAGCAGGACCTGTGACATTTAGGAGTTTATACTATAAGAGGCATCCTTAGGCTTAAGTGTTATATTAGGAAGACTTATAAAATATGGGATGTCTGGGGTTGGTGGCAGAGTGAGGATGAACAATTAAGATAATACTGCAATTTCCAGATAAGCACTAATGAAAACTTAACTTGTTCCTAAAGGAGAGAATCCTTGGAGGCATTTTGTTCAGTGGGCTAAGTAGAATCTAGAATAAGACTGTTTTGGTTGGGCTCCAACTCCATTACATATTTACAGAGTACTTTTAATTTATCTTTTCAATTTGGTAAAATACATATAGCATAAAATGGCATAGTATATACTTCCAAGGTATTAGATATATTCATATATACTCATCACCATTATTTATCAGGATAATTCATTTCATCTTTTAAAACTGAAATTCTATATCCATTAAACAATCACTTCCTATGAGATCTCCTCTATCTAGAGCCCCCAGGAAATAGCTATCTGCTTTCTTTTTTGCATTTTGGTTTCTGTTGGGTGGTGGGGCATGATGAAATTATGGAGATCACAGTACAACTTTGTGTATTGGTTCTTCTCTTCCACTTTGTTTGAGACAGGGTCTCTCATTGTTCTGTTTAGTTCTCAGTTTGCCAGGTTAGCTGGCCAACAAGTTTCTGGTTGAGTCTCTTGTCTCTACCTCCCATCTTGTCATAGGCACACTGGGACTCTAGGCACTTGCTACAACATCCAACTTTTTAAATTAAGTTTTATATTTTTATTTATTTATTTATTTTTTAGAGACAGAGAGAGGGAGAGAGAGAGAGACAGAGAGACAGAGAGTGAGAATGGGCATGCCAAGGCCTCTCGCCACTGCAAACAAACTCCTGATGCATGTGCCACCATGTGCATCTGGCTTACATAGGACTAGGAGAATTGAACCTGGGTCCTTAGGCTTTGCAGGCATGTGCCTAACCGCTAAGCCATCTTTCCAGCCCCAACATCCAACTTTTTATGTGGTTTATTGTGATCTGAATTCAGGTACTTAACTTGCATTACAAGTACTTTATCCACTAAACCATTTCCAGAGTCCAACATCTTTCTATGTGATTATGAGTAGTTCATTATAACAAGAGATAAAAGTAAGAGGCTGAGTTATAGGTACCTTCAAGGTGACATAGGAAAAATAAGGAGAGCTTCAGAATTATCTTTCCACTACTGAGATGCAGGACTCCCATGTGCTTGTGAGCTCAACACCTGCCACATGGTATCAGTTGGTTGCACTTGTGATTAGGGCATTTCTAAAAAGAGCTGGAAGAAAGGACTTAGTGCATGGTTTGTGCCTGCTGACAAATAATTGTGCATGTTCTTTTCCCTCAGAAATATGTGGAAATTATACCCTTTATCATTTCAACTTGAAACTATGGGCTTACTTTTGGTGAGCATCGCTTTTAAAACTTACTGTTTTGAATATAAGTCTATTCTATTTGGTGGGTCAGGCAAAGGATGAGGATTTGACCTTTTCAGAAGCAAGCTTGAAACACTGATTATTTGCCTTTCTGTGTGACATTGGTAAGTAAAAATAACTGTTCAATCAGAGAAGTGATTTAATAAGCATTTTAACAGGTCCAGATGGCTATAATGCCTTTCTCCCTGCTATACACTCATACTTCTGAAAAAAAATTAAGCATACTGGAAGGCTTTCTGCTTTATAAAAAGGATGGCTAGATTCTCACAGAAGCAGCATGGGGGAGCTGAGATAGCTTTGACTGATTGAACCTTTCTATATGCTGTCCAGAATGCTGTCTTCCCTCAGACCTCCACCACCAGCTACATGGCAATTGTTACTCAGCCAGAGAAATCATCCTTATCTAGTTTTTTTAATCCATGGTTACCCCTATTATCTCAGCAAGGCTACATTGTTCTCATATTTATAGTAATTAATGTATTTGCTCAATGTCTGTCAGCATTATAATGCTGTGTATCCTTACCATAAGCTGAACATAACATTTAGTTGGATGACTAGGTAAATTAATAACCAGTACTCAAGAGAATTCCATTCTCCTAGCCTTGCCATTTTCTGGCTATGTAGCTGAAAATATGTTGCTTCTCTTTAATGTTTTTTTTCTCACTTGACTATTTTAAAATTCCATTAAAGGCATGTTTATGGTTTATACCAATGGTAGAAACTATTTCACTTCAACTACTTGGGATTTGTGGTCTCTCTTTTACCCAGGACTATCCAGTGTGCTAATGTTTAGAATGGTCATGAGGCAAACCAGTTTAATTAGTGCTTCTTTTTCAAAGCTAAGTGCAATGGTGCAATGCTGGCTTACTTGGAGGGGAGTATGAATTTGTATGGTGCAGAATACACTTTTCTGAACACTTGTTCTTTGTTTAGCTTTTACTTCTAAGATTAGGTACTTTCACATGAAGATCTTCATTGTCTTTGTGTCTGAACAAAAAGAAATATTTACACATAGGAGGGGAGTCTCTGCCAGATTGTTTTCTGCTATTTGATTTCCTTTTGCCAATCAAATAAACAGCTCAAAGTTTTGTTTGAGCCCAGTTGGACCATAGAACTAGGAGCTCTAGAGTGTGTTATAGTCATCTTAATCCACAGCAGCTAGCTCAGTGCCACGTTCAGAGTAGGTGTTCAAAATGTCTACATAATTAAATGAAGTGACAGCTGGGAGGCCCTACACATAGGTTGAGTAGGCAATTTTCTCATATTTTTGTTATTTTTATAATTTATACCCAGTTAACTTGTTAGAATGATCTGAAGCAGAGCTGCCCACATGGTACAGTTTAGGGACTACCAAAATGCTCCTGTATGGCCATGAATAGCTCCAATGCCAGCCTACTCAGGTTCCAGAAATTTCTATCAAACTGCTTTAGGTTGTCACACAGGGTTTATTAAATAATAACATTTTATACAGATTCTCTGGGATAAATAGGTATTAGTGATCATTAGTACCTCAGAATGAATGACCTTGTATATTATATAAGAGCAGGATCCTGGGGCATACAACACAAGATAGACTAGGCATTCTTGTTTTACTTTTGAGACAGGGTCTCACTATTTAGCCTAGGATAGCCTTACACTTGTGGCAGCCTTCATACCTCTGCCCCTAAGTGCTGGGATTAGGTGTGCCCCACCATACCATATATACTATAACATACTATAACACCCACATAAAGCTTACAATATTTCATTTTGATTAGGAACTTACAAATGAATTAGGAAAATCACAAAGTACTTAGGAGATCAGGAAGGATCCCAATAAGCAAATTGAAAATCCCTCAAGCAGCTGGTGTTTACCAAGAGGCATTGCCTTCAGGCCTTAAAACTGTCTCCAAACATCCACGGGAGCACTGGAAACTATCTCAGTCTACTCTACAGTGGCAATGAGTCTTGTGCACCACAGGTCAAAATGCTAAAAACTGACACTAACCGGTAGGAATCCTTTCATTCTCCCCTCAATTCGCAGATTTAGAAGAGATTGATTATCTTCCCTTCTTCTCCCCCCTCTCTCTCTCCTTTTGAGACAGGGTCTCACTGTGTAGCCAAGGCTACCCTTGACATCAGCATGTAGTCCAGGCTGCCCTTGGATTTATTGTCTTTCTCCCTTAGCCTCCTGAGTGCTGGGATTGTGGGTATGTACAACCTCATCCATCTAACCCTTCCTTCTATTTTAGCATCCCTCCTTCCCTTTTAGTATCTGATCAGTGATCTAGACATGCTGGGCAGCTTTAGTCTTAACAGCACACATTTTTGCTTCATAATAATCATAATAATGTCACTTGAAAAATACTTTCCATTTGCTAGAAACTATGCTGGGCACCTACATAGGTTATCTCAACTTGGGTCTAGTTAAATGCCCAATATATGATCTTGTTTTACTAAGCCTGTGGCCTTCTCTTTAACCTCTAGGAGAGCATCCCAGATTGGGGATCTCTGTGGTCAACCAATGAACAGTTATAGAAGTAATGGCAGTTTCCAAGAGAATGAGTACATTCCATTTCCTAACACAATATGTGAACTGGCCAGGTTAAGAACTAGGCTATTCATATTAAGTTTTTATTTAATAGAGAGTTCATAGATGTAAAAGTGCACAGAAAGAAATGCAATGATATCCAATGCACACTGGCAATAGGAGGAACAGGCTATGTCTGCCTATAATAATATTACATTATAATATAATTAGGATCTTTTACAAGTTCAGGGGCATCATGATGAATGAATGCATAATAAGCACTATATGGGAGAGTGGGAAGTGAATACATCTAAAAAGGACCTTAGTTATAGTCTTATAGCAACCTGGGGTACCTCCCTATGCCTCAGTTTCTCCACTTGTAAAGAGGAGAGGTCAGTCTATAATGTTGCAGTCTTCCATCTCTCACATTTTCCACTACAAATTCTCCCTTACCCAGTATGGAGGTGGGCAGAGTCCTGATAGGTTGAAAAAAATTTCTAACATTTCACCCCCAGTGAGACATTCCTCCTTTTCAATTAAACAAGTATGTTGCCTGTGGCAATCAGGCTTCAATAAAGCGTGTGTCCTATTTTGTAAACATGTGTTATATAATTACGCTAACTGCTTTTACTGAGCTCTGAGTTGAGCTGCCCTCCTTCTTTGGCAACCCTAACTTTCTTCCATCAGCAACTTTCTGATTTTCCTCATCACTGACAGTCCAAAGGAGCCACCCACTTTTCCTGCTCTTACTATGACACTTGCTTGATTTGGGCCTTTGGATTGGATATGTTTTACATATACTAGCCTAAGTACTGAGGGATGAGCAATGAGAGTAAATGAAGCTGGGCCTAGTGAGTCATTGTCATTAAACCTTAGATTTGCACATCTGCATTTGAACGGATCCTTAACGCTAGAAGGTATCACTGAAGCCAGACTATGCAATGATGTTATGAAATTTGTCCATAAAAATAATTTTGCTTTACTTTCCAAGTGATCCTAATCTTAAAAAAATGCACATGCTAATCCCTAACCAAATTCCCAATTCCCATAGCCATAGTTTTATGTCACTGGACCTATTATCTGGCCTTGTGCTTATCCTTGTCATGGCAGGGTTTCAAGCCATGCTTAGAAATACTCCCATGGACCTCCAAGGCCCTCCCAGACACCCTGGAACTCAGTAAATGTACAATAATACAATTTGCTATAATGCCTTTTGCTTTTTAAAGCACCCCAGATGTCTATGACCTCCAAATCCCAGCTCACTATAGTTGATGAAGGATGGTTTTAAAATAAGCAGCTGAAATGGCCCCATAAAATGTCTCCTCCATATCCTTTTACCCTCTCATTGACAAGCATAGGGCAGCTCTGAGAGGTTGGCTGATGAGAGGATGACAATGTTGGGGCAAGAAGCCCATGCTATTATCATAATTTCCATTTTTCCTTTTTGCTACTCTGTTATTGTTATGGAAGCAATTTTTCCCTAAGAGGTGGAGAGGGACAGCAGAATAATCCAGAAAGCTCCTTTCTCTAAAATGAAAGCAAAGGCCTAACAGGGTAGTTATAGATTTGAATGGTACTATTCTCATATACCCAAAGTCTTTGATAGTTTTCAGCCAGTTTGCTTCAGCAACTTCACTAGAACTCACAGTGTCTCTACAAGTCATACTCTCATTGGTTGAAAATGAGCATAGAACAAGGAAGACACTGTAGAAGTGACTAAAAGAAAACCAATATTTAAGCCATTCAACTCAACCCAGGACAAGAAATTTGTACAATAGATGACAATATTTGGCCTTCTAATTTTGTTTACTGCATGTGGCATAGAATAATATTTACCCAAAGTATACACAGACAACAATGACAAAAAGAGAACTGGATAATTATTCTCTTCTTGTGTCTTTTCCACAGTCAATTTTCAATTCTAGCCCTATATCCTCTTTGCCTCTTATCACCTCCAGAATATCTGAGTCTCACAGATAGTAAGTACTCAATAAATCATTGGTAACTGACTTATTAATACTTGCTTGCCACCTTTCTTTGCTGGCAAGTGCTGTGTAATCCATTAATAAGCTAGGTAACATTTTTTGGATACATTGTCTTTTCATCCATCCATCCATCCATCCTTCTACCATCCAATGTTTAATTTATTGATTATCTCCACTGACAGGTACTACAGTAAGTGGTATGTAGACAAAGGCTAAAGAGTGATGACACTGTTCTGAAGTAGCTCATAGTCTGTATGGCAGGGACCACAGCAAATAGAAAGGAAATATTAGTTGTGAATGTCAAAGACTTCAGGATTTAGTCAAGGACACAAGCCTTAAACACATGAAAAAGGTTTAATAATAACATGACACATTCTGAAATCCAGCATTAAATAATGTAGCTTACACAATTCAGTGAGAAAAAAAGGCATCAATGGGGGAAGGAATGTATATGTTTCAGGAGGTCCAAAAGATAATAAAGGAAGATAAACCTGAGAAACAAATTTTAGAAAGCATTAACTAGGCATATGATTTCATTTATGCTATATCAGTTACTTTCTCAAAGCTAGGATAAAAATACTTCACCAGAAGCAGCTTAAGGTAGGAAAGAGTTTATTTTGGCTTACAGTTTCAAGGGGAACTTTCATCATGGTGCAGAAAGCATGGAAGGAGCAGGGTAGTAGACATTTTCCCATCAGCATGGAGGAAGTAGAGAGCAAGTAGGGTTGGGGTGTAACACCTCAAAGCCCACCCCCAGTGACACACTTCCTCCAGCAATGCTCCACCCCTTCCATAACATTCCCAAACAGCACTATGAATTTGGGATTAAGTATTCAAATACATGAGTCTGTGGAGGGATGTTTTATTTCAACCACCACAAATGCCAAGCTCAGGTTTACTTGAAAATATAAAATGTAATTGAAAACAATTATTATTCAAATTTATATAACCTGTACAGGTGGGGGATATGCGATGGAATAGGAAACTAAAAGCTATAGATAACTATCATCTGCCACCTCAAAAATTCAGCTCCTTTCATTTCTCATGGATTATCAATGATGAGCTGCATATAAGAATGGTTATTTGCATACTGAATTGTTCCTTTTGGATCTCAATACAATTTGCCACAAAGACTTAAGGTGAAGATTTAAGGTAAAATTAGTAGATAACCTCTATTATGCTCATCACAATTATCTTTAAGAATCTAAAGTGAAAGTTACTAGTCTCAACCTTTGTTCAGGTTAGTAATGGCATAGTTGATTATGAGATGAACATCAAATATCAATTTATCAGCTGATTCCCAACACCATGTTTTAGAATGGGGAGTGTGTGCACAGAGAGAAAATTTTCTGTAGACTTGGAGCATAGCATCAATGCTTTAGAGTGTCTTTCTCTAAAAAGGAAGTTTAAAATGAGATTCTTAAAATGGCCTCCAAATATATATTAGAATGGGGGGGGGCTCTGAACGATGAAATCAAATAAATAGGAATGGAAAAATATCCCTAAATAATGCTAACTGCATTTTGGATAAACTCCAACTCTTATTTTCCAAGCTTCTTGAACTGGTATTATGTTGTTTTTAATGATGATGTTCATGATGATACTTCACATGTCTGGTTTCTACATTTACTCACAAAAGACTTTACATATGTGTGTTCCTCTGTACCCTTTCTAACTCCAAGTACAATGAAAGACTAGTGTTTGTATTTTTCTTAATGATTAGGCCTTCTATTGAAGCCATGTGAGAATTTAAATTTATATTCCTTATCAAGGGTTATTAAACAGATTACTGTGCTAGAAAATGAAAGGTGATCTTTCAGGAATTCATGACTAAACTTGAGGTCAAGAGATTAAGACGGATTATCAGTGACAGGTGGCAAACATTAGAAATGCCATTACTTCATTTTTTTTTTTTTTGAAGAGGAGTTTGAAATGAATTAAATCTGTAGGTCCCAACTCCAAGACACAGCTGAACCTGACTTCAAGAATAGCGCTTTTAAACATGCTGGTCTCAATTACAATTACACCTTAAATGTTATTGTTTGGAGTATTAATAATAGTCATGTTAATTGGATCATTCTCTTTGTCAACTATGAGAGTAAAAAAAAATCTTTGGACTTAACTGGGAAAATCTGGAAGCTGTGTACTTGTTGGAAATAAAGATGCAATAGGTTCAGGTTATAATGGTAAAGTGTATTTTCAAAGGTTTTGGTTATCCCAATTACTACTGCAATGATTTGACTCCAGAGAAATAAATTAATTCTATATTATGTTTTATATGTATTATCTCATTTATTCTTCCTGAAGCACATCTTTTCTTTTCCTCAGTCTTGCACACAAGAACATTGAGGCTTGGAGACACTAGTTAACTTGCTCATAATCACACACCTAGTAATTATGTGAGTGGGTGCTCAACTCCAGGTCCACTTGATTTTCAGAGCCTGAAATACTAAACTTGAAGGTTACGGCAAAATCCCAGCCCTTAAATAAAGAGCTCTCCAATACCTAATTATAAAACAATGTGTATGAGTGCTAGAATAATGATCTATAGAAAGTTTAGAGTTCAAAGGCAGCCATAATTAGTTCTGTCTGGGGATTTTTCACAGGAAGTGATTTTAATTGGATAAGGTAGGTGATATTTTAAAAATATGATTTGGAAACAGAAAGGAGGAATGATTCTTGTAGCTATAGGAACTGGTATGAACTGAAACATTGAGTCATGAGCTCTCATGGCATATTTAAGAACTAGAGCAGCATAAGAAAGATAAAGGTGGGTTGTTGAGAAGTGGGAAGGAAGATCAGGAGATAACAGAAGTAAATCTGGAAAGGTAAACCAGGACCAGCTTTTTGATGCCTAGAAAACCAAGAGAAAAGGACAGATTTATTCTATAGGTAGAAGGGAGTCCAGCTGAAAGTTTTTAAACATAATGGCCATATCAGATATGTACTGTATCTTCAAGAGAAAAATATAGAAAATGGGGTAGATAGATTAGAGATAAGAAAGAGACTGATAATTGAAAGACAAGTTACTGCAAATCTAAAATAATACAAGAGTACCTATAGACTGGCAATGGTAATGAGTGTCTGCTGAACTTCCTGGTCAAGATGTCCTTATGGAGAGTTGATAAGAGAGGCTTGAAATTTTGAAGTTTGGTTGGCACAAGACATTGAGACTTGAAACTCCTGTAAGTCATAATATGAAAAAAAAAAAAAAAAAAAAAACACCCTAAAACAAAGACCATGGCCAAGCAAAATGTCTGTCATGTAGAGGATGGATAAAGACAGACTAGTCTAAGCAGCCAACTGAAATAGGAAGAGAATCTGGAGGGAGAGCCTGTCACAAAAAGCAAAGAAGGAAAGGATGGTCAACAGTGTCAAAAAGTTATAAAGCTGTCAATATCAGTAAGAATTAGAACTAGGAGCTGACTGTAGGATGTGACCAGTTTCAGCAGTGGCGAACATAGGGGCAATTTTAAAGAATGAATAACCAAGGTGAAGAGTTGAAGACACTTCCAAAATATTTGGCAATGAAGGCAATAATGATTTTATAGCCTTTTGGCAATTGGACCAATGGCCTACAACAAAGCATCTCTGCCTTTTCCCATTTTTGCGGGCACCTCAATTGTATATGTCTATAGGGTCATGCCAAATTCTAAGTTTGGAAATTTGTAATTAGGATCTTGTTAGTTGTAGTCAGCTCCATGCTGCTGGGATGGACATCCAGTCAGACACATTTTATGGGAGGAAGGGATTTACTTCAAGCTTATAGATTCAGGGGAAATTCCATCTATGGCAGAAGAAGCTGGCTCCCTTTTGTAGATCTAAGCAGAGATAACCAAACAGCCAGCACCATCAGCAAGTACAAACCTCCAGAGCTCAAACTGTTTTCTCTACATCTTTGGGCTAGAATTAAGATCCATCCACAGTGGCATGCCCCCTCTAGCAGAGTTGCCTGCTAGAAGCTCAAATAGAAAGTTTAATAAAATTTCCTGAGTCTATGGGGCCATACAAACTATCACATTCAACAATAGCATTTTGAGTTTTTTCTTTCAGATTCCTGCTATACACTCCCTTCCCTTCTTATCTTACCACCATTCCAGTTTTTAATGACCATATATATAATCAGGGAAGCATTTATAGTAAAGTGTTTTGAGAATAAAGTAATCTTATAACCTTGACTGACCTTCTGTTGCCTGTATAATAGTCACACCATTCTTCAGAGACAGTGTCTTTCTTTAGCAGGCCTCTATTCTGAAAAAGCATTGTTGATGAAATTCTAGCAGTTAAAAGGGCTCATGTCTTTTTGAAAATAGCCCAGAATATTTTAATCTGACATTTCTAAATCCTTGGCATGTGTCCTCTCCAGCATGCCCACATCTCAGGGATGTTTTGACAAGCTAAGAAAAATCTAAGATGTCACTACATTGGTGTTCCCAGCTGATGAGGTATTGGTTCCTACTGTAGCATTAAAGAGCCATAATGCAGTTTCTATGTTAAATCAATACCTTATAAAACTCCTGCATAACTTTTGGCTTATTATTTAAAGCAAAGGAAGAACAAATCAATTCCTTTAGTGTCAAGGACATTCTTGACAAAGGGCTGAATGGAATGGGCAGGCTGAGTGCCATGAAAGAGTTCAGTGAAATGGAACGCTGGGCATTGTGCTTTCAGATTCCTTCCAGACCAGTGGGAGTCCCCCAGGCTGTTCATACGTGCTTGTTGGGCTTTCCTAGCCTGGAAGGAGGGCAGGCTAGCTAGTGCTTTGGGGTTATATCCTGCATCAGGGGAACTTCTTTGGTAGAAAAAAAAAATGACCTAGATAGCTTTAAAAAGTAGATTTAAATAGCACTGCTTAGGAGTCCCATGAGTAAACAAAATTTTAAGTCAATAGGTAAATGGGGGGTGAAACAAGATGTTAGTCTGTTAAGAAGCTTGGTTGATACATCTTGTAGTATGTGGTTAGAGCAGAAGTTGGGAAACAGGTAGGAGAGCCCTAAAATCATGAAAGACCCAGCTGTAGTCAGCATATTGATTTCGGAGTAAGAAGAGACCCCAAGGGTCATCTAGTCCTGTGATTCTCAATCTTGGCAGCATATCAAATCCACCGGGGAATGTTTTTAATACCAATGCTCTGATCTTATCCCACATCAATTAAATAAAAAAAACTCTAGCAACAGGAGTTAGCATCAATAGTTTTAAAGGCTCTCCAATTGATTCTTGTGTGAAACCAGGGATGGAAACTACTATATAAATTCAACCCTGTTATGTTTAAAATAGGGAAACTGAGGCCTAAACATGGATGTCTCATTCTTCCTCTAATCAGTGGTATTAGATTTGAGATAGCACAAATGTTAGTAGGTTAGTGATTGAGAAAGAGGAGAGGTTCCTAAAGGAGCTAAGTATTGTCTTCATCTCATTTTTTGGCTTATTTGCATATAATATCTGGTAAAATTTCCCTAGGATTCTAATAACATCACAGAATCTTGGCCTTCAAGGACATCTGAGTCTGTGAGGCTAAGCAAAGAAGAGGGAGACAAAGTAGGGCCATGAATGAGTTTGATCCCCTGAGGAAGCTTTGTTAATGGACAGCTCTTTCTTGGTCAAATAGTCTATCCTTGCTGAACAGTTAATCAGAGATGGATAGCACTTGATTGCAGATGTTAGTCATGTATGACCTGGGGGGAGGTCATGCTGAAGGTCGCTTAGATAAGAAGGGGCCAAGAACAGTGTCTTATTACTCAAGGGTTTGGCACTATTTCTTAGAAAGGTAATGTGTGCGCCAGAGTGCTGTCAGTTAAAGCCCAAAGTAAGTGTTTATTTCCACCAGCTTGTATCTTACTATCCATTTTCATGTAGAAAGTTATTTGGGTTTATTTCCTACCTTTTGAGAACCTATGCATTCCTTCTATGTGATAAGCTCTACCCTAAATTTTTTCCAAGTATTATGTTGCTGTGATATAAATTATAGAAAGAATTACATTTTGTTTTAAATTTTATATTATATATAAAAGTGGATGTCAAACTGATCTGTTGTTTCATGGACATTTGTACATTGGAATTGTATTTTTCTTTAAGATCAAGCCTAGTCATTTCTAAAAGAAAATTAGAATTTAAACATAGTGATATATTCTATTGTCATTTTAAATCCCTCATAATTTTATGTGATAAGTAAAATCTATTCTATAGGATTGTTGTCAGGATTAATGAAACTAATAAATGTGGAAGTGCTGGGTACATAATAGATGTTTGATAAATGTTGTTTTCCATATACCCTTTGAGCATTTCTAAAAATAGACAATATATTTCTTTACATATTTGGAAAGTGTCAAAATTTTCAAGTGGTTTTCTTATCTATAATAATATTTTCCCCTGATGCCAACCCATGAGGCAGGTAGTAATGTCAACCTATTTTATAAATGAGGAAAATGAAACACAAAAATGGACCTCTCTTTATGGTACAAGAGAGTTAATAGAATCAAAAGTTGAGCTGAGACTTTCCAAATTCAGACACAAAAAGTATTATTTTTGTTTCTCTTTGTCACAAAGATAATCCATTTATATTAGTGCAAAGTTGACAGTAGCCAAGGTACATTAGGAGAAAGAGAGAGCTTGTAGCTGAGGCAGAATGCATCCTTTCTCTCAACACAAATAAGGAGAGCAAACATAAGCTGCATGTATCTTTCCCTATATCACAGGGCTACCACAAGTTTGGATCTCTAGGGATGAAGATTAAAGAGAGGCCCACCACTTTCATTATTTTTCCTTATCTATGTTCATTAGTGCCCTTTCAAGGCCGTTCCTCAAACTGTCTACATACAAAGATATGAATGGTTTGGGCAGATCTTTCTGGTAGGTTGAGGCAGCCCAAGTTAATGCTGGTGTGGGTTGTTTGTTCCCCCTTTCTTTTCACTCCCCACTCAGAAGCTGACTCATCATATGACCTTGAATAGGCTTTTGTTCTAAACTCAGCACTTGAAGTATGAAGCTAAGAATACAGACTTGCTCCCAGGGCACTCAGGTGGACTAGATAATTTCTGCTTTTCAAATGTAAAGGATTTTCTCATTTGTCCCATGGGGCTGAGGATCCCCTGAGGTGATGTGACAGGGGGCTGGCCCATCATGCCCATAGCCTGTGTCTCCTGCCCCCATCTGAGTCTAGGCTGCCTGCCAAGTGCTATTTTGGAAACAGGGCTCAAGTCATCCATCTTTTGAAGGTCGTGAATGTTCTGCTCCATGGGAATGCATGGGGAATAGTGAACTGAGACAAACCTCAGTGTTACTACTATAGGTTTAATCAAAGAGATGATGGGCCACATTCATGGACATAACCAGTAATTGCTTCTCAGTTGCTTTGACATTGTGGATGATATTCACAGGAAGCAAATCAGAATAGGTTCCAGTAATAGCCTATAACAAGGCCTTTACCCTGTTAGTCATTGGATCTTGAGGAGGTCAGGGGATCTTGGTCTAGAGTCAGAAGCAGCCAGTGGCTATTTTTAAGATACTATGGGACTAGTTAATATTTTAAGAATAGATTGCCTTACTGGACAGTTTGACCAAAGATCATTGCTATGCTTGTTTATTGAATGAATTCATCAGGTTCCTTGGAATTTAATTTGTTACAGATTGATTTAATGATGTATATCTATGCTATTGTTTTTATATACAAACACTTTTTAGTAATTCAGTTGTTGGATAAAGTAAGGGGTACTTCTTGAATACTAAGCAGGGGTGAGGAATGGAAGTTAGGAGTTGGCTCATTTCAAGGTGTTAGCGAGGGACACAAGTTTTCCACTGTCCAAAGAGAAATGCAGTATCAATTTAGCAACTTCACTTGGCCTTGGGTAGAGTCAATAAAGAAAAGCACAAATTAAAAAGACAAAGCAAAATTCACAGGCAAAATGCACAGCCTTTTTATAGATGGGCAACTGCCTGTGAATAGATGCTGGGCAACAAGAATAGATTATCTTTGATTTAAGCATCTTTTGTAAGCTCATTGTTTCTATATCCCAAATCAACCAAAGTACCTCCTGACCTATATTTATGGAAAAGTAGACAGCCACTTCTACTATGCGTTGGAAGGTGTATCAGTGGTCCCTTTGTTCAACTATCATTTTCACAAGTCTAATATAAATTTGAAAATGTTATTTCTAGAAATGGGTTCTTTGTTAACCAGGATGCTCTAATTTGAAGGGACAAGAGCTTAATTTATTATTAGCTATGACCACTTTAATATATAATGGTTGATGAGTCCCCATCTGCTTCTTTGGGAAACAGGAAACAGGACCCTCAGAGGTGAGATTCAGGGCAGAACCTTATGATGGGGGAAGGAGTGAAATCAAGGGACTAGACACTGTGGAGGCATCATGAAAGAAACATAGACTGAATAAAGTCAAGTGGAGTCCTAAGCTTTCAGGAAGAAATTAACCCAATGATATGGGGAAGGGGAGACTAAGCTATAGAATAGAGAGGAAATAACCAAGGACAAGTTTGGTCCTTTTGCTGGGTGTACTCATTTAAGACCACTTGAATAACACGATCTGAGGTCATGGCATGTCATGCTTAGGGAAGCCTCAGTAAAATTACAATAATACCCATTTGGAATCATCATCACTAGACTATTTCTTGGTCAGGAACTCAGATCTCTGGACTTCGATGATTTTCTTCTGAAACCTCATTTCTGACTGTGCATACTGTTAAGAAATAAGACATCACAAGCCAAATGGTTTGCCCAGAAACCCACAGCTTCTAATAAACTAGACAACCCAAATGCCAGCCATTTAACTCATCATCAGTCATCTTAGAAAAAGTCACTACTGCCAAATAGTACCTTTGTCCTTCCAGCAATGCCATGTCCCCCATTTCACTACCAGTTGCAAGGCACACAAGCTGGGGCCACAGGCAAGCCTTCTAGATTATACTTTCTCTTATCTGTGGAGCAGTGTAAGGTTTCCAAAATTTTCATTGAGCAACTTTTTTTTCATACAGCAGGCTACTCTTAAGGTTTTTCACCCCATAGTATGATAATGTGGCTAATTCTTTTAACTCCTGTGTCGACATCCCCCACACCAAGTGGTGATATCACAAATTAGCCATTTGCAGTCTGCTGGTAATAGTTCAGCTGAAGCTCTTGTGTCCTGGGGGCCACATAAGAAGGTGACTTGGTGCATTGGACCTTAATCTGCTTTTAGGCTGTTGGCCAAGTTGATATCTGTAGGGCTGACTTACATTTAATCAAGGAAGAAGGGAGGAACTATGGCATATGTGATTGAATGTTGGATCCTGAAGGATCGTTCTACCTCAAATTCTCCCTTATTCAGAGATTTTCTCACTATATCTACTCTTTGGAGTAGAAGTACTCTGTTGCTAAGAGACAGCTGTTTAATTGCCAATATGTGACCCTGGTGGGGACTACACTGACTCATGAATTGGTGCACTGGCCCAGATCAGTTATAATGAAATGACAAGGCAGAGCAATGCCAAGGAAGGCCGCCACTGCATTGAAAGGTAGTGGGGACAATAGTGAAGGTCCGAGAAAGGGGAATATTTTGGGAGTGGGAGGCGACCTGTGGATAGTCAGAAAGCCCTCATGGGCTTTCATTGGTGAGGGCATGTTGGGTGCTGTGAAAGAGCAGAGAGCATTGAAAGTGAGATAGGGACATGCAAAGGATAATCTGCTTCTGTGTTTTTGCCAATGCTGAGGACAGGTAGTTTGTCTTTCTGTTGCTTCTTTGCTCTGCCCTCCCCTCTATTATCAGGATGTTCCAGGTTCTTACAGAGCTTTTTCCTTGGCTGCCTTACCAGAGGCCTGGCTCTGGGGACTGGCTGGGCTTTCTCAATTCTCCTGACTCATCCTGCAGACTCACTGTCCTCTCCAGCGACCTTCTGAGGGCCCTGAGCTCATGGCCTTGACTTTGCTGGCTCAGGGAGGTCTGTGATGAGGGGGAGTTTGCAGCTGACCTATGCTGCAGTTTTGTTGGCTTTGCAAGATCTGAACACTATTTGTTCTGCTGGGGAAAAAAGGCATTGCAGAAATGTCCATGGTCCTGTCAGCACCTTTTGCCCTTTGACAGTGTCAGATAGTATGAAAAAGCTATTTGAGGAGCCAGATAAGAGTCTGTTAGGAAGGAAGCACAGTTGTTCAGTGAATTCTAGGTTAAACAGCTAAGACTAGATCAAAGCTTTCAACCCTACTTGTTCATTGAGATGGCTTACATAGTTTAGTCTGAGGGTTTGTTCTGTTATGCTTTATTGTAGTTTCGCCCTACACACAGTTTTGGAAGAAAATCAAGGGGAAAAGATGGTATTTGATTAATATTTTCCATGCCACTGTTTTTCCCCTTTAGAAGCAATGCCTGCGCTATTCATAAAGCCTTCACTTAATTATGCTATGCCTTCTCTTCAGTGATGTTGGGGAAGTGTGGCATTGGGGTAGAGGAAGGCACAAGCATCTAGTCACACCTTTCAACCATGGTCTCCCTTCTGCTCCATCTGTGAGAAGTCCCAAACTTATTGATGATTCCCAAAGCCTTGCTAGATATAGGAAGTGATGCAAGTGGAGAGGGGAACTGCAGTAGCTTCCTGGAGTTTGTCCTACTGACTGAAGAAGCTTAAGGCTCATATGGGAGCATTTAGAGTCAAGTCCTTTCTCCTCCACCAGCTCTACCCCCAGAATAGCCCAAATGATTGCTAACAGGAGGAAGAAAAGTGAGGAGTGTTAGGAAAGCTATATTCCAATTAGCCTGAACAATTACTGATTGTCATGCAATGCTGGTGAAATTTTTTAAAATATAGGAATCTGCAATTCTCTTGACAAGTTGCTGAGGTAGGGGTGGCTGGGGACTTGAGGATCACTTATTTTGGATTCATCTAAGCTTTTAAATCATACGGAAAAATAGACAGGAGCCCGAGAGCCGAATGATGCCCGTGAGTGTGGTATCTGTTTGCTCAGTGCTGATTTTTTTATTATTATTTTCATTTGCTCTGGAGGTTTGGATCCGTCAGTGTTTTTCCTCCTAGAGGTCAGGAGTCACCTCAGCTTTACTGACTTTGTCCTATATGTAGTACAGCACCAGGCACAAAGCACAAAGCAGCCTGTGACTGGCTTTGTGGCTGGCTGCTGGAACTGAGCCCTGCAACTGTAGCCCTAGGTTAGGTCAGTGCTTGGTTTTTCTGGGTGGATAATGATGACATTGGGTGTCCTTGGATTCTGACTTAACTTAGCCATAATGCAGTTTCTATTAGTTTGGTTGGACGCTGTGACCAACTGCATCTCCCTCACTGCCCCCACAAAAAGAGTGCCCATTTTTAGCCACAACTAGTCACACTCAGTTTTGTTACTACTTCAGGACAGGATTTGTCTTTTCATTTCTGTGAACCCCAGTACACATTAGCTTCTTGTTAGTGGAACTGAATAGCTACTTCAGTACCCTGCACTTGGCCTTGGATTGCTGACATGGGGGCTCATTAAAGGAAACTGCCCTCAGAAGGGAGAAGCTGTTCTAAACCAAGTACAGAATTATCTGCCCACCCCCTGTCCTAATAGAACTCACACTACAGTGTTACACCAAGAGAGTAGGTAAGGAGAGAAGGGGAAAAAGGAAGGCACATTTTTGAACTTCATTTTTGTAATAGAAGGTTTGCATACACTAACTCACCTAGTTCTTTCTCATTCTTATTTTACAGATGAGGACACTGAGAGTGGGGAAGTGCCTTTCTTAAAGTCCCACTGTGACATAAGTGAGGAGCAAATCTGGCCACTTATGGTGTCCTGCTCTACCCTGAGGTGGCTAGGGAATTGGAGGCTTGTTCTTTGTTCCATTTTTGGACCCCAGCCATACAAGGGAAAATATTTTTCAACTGTATAAGAAGCCCATTTTTTGGAGGGGGGCTGGGGACTGGTCAGATGGGGAAATATCTATCAAGCATAAAAATGTAGTCACCTGGTAGTTTTCATACTTGGCTTTTGTTGTTTAATTTTCAGTTAGCCTCACTAGTGAAGTCATAATGATTTCCTTCAACTATCAGCTTTGGAGCAAAAAATAGTTTTTCTAGTGTAACCTAAAGCAGTGTACTTAAGTAGTTAGGGATGCAGATTCTAGAAGCTCCCCTACAGAGATGAAGGCTCCTGACAGCAATGTAATGCCACTACGAATACTGTGAGAAACCCTCATGCTTAGCTGCATGGTGTCTAAGTGGTCCCTGGGTTTTCTCCATAGAAGGGGCGTAGAAATGGGTAATAGTGTATTAAGAAAAAGAAGGTGATTACTTTCCTTCCCGGCCTTCTTGGAGCCCTTAATAGGTTCATGTGCATTGAGAATGTTTATGAGGAGGGTGTAAAAGGCAAAACCATCTCATGGGACCTTTTAGTGTCATGATTGTGCCATGTACAGTAAGCATTTATGTAATTGCTATTTATGACAGAGACTAATATTACTTGCTTTACACTAGATCTCAATTACCAGGAAGGAAATATAGTTCAACTTCACTATTTAGAGCTAAGTTGCAGAATGTTCTTAGTAGGACATTGAGCTTTATATAGGATCCTTCAGAGAATACATGATGAGTCCTGAGATATTTTTCATGGACCCATTATAGGTCTTTTGTCCAGCGGTAATGAATAGATTTTAAGGATGTGAATTGGTCTTACCCTCTGTTTGCTATAAAGTGCTTCTATAATACCGTAGGCTTTTGTTCACAAGCATGTTCATATTGTGAGCCTTTCCTTCCTCAGATAGTGTGAAAATAAACTTGGTTTATTTGTGTCTGAGCATCTCAAATTCAGACCTGTAGTCTTGAGAGTTTTATCACCATGTGCTGCACCAATTCTCAAACTTAACTGTGTTACAAGTGATATGGGACACTTGTTAGAGTGCAGATTCTTAAGCCGACCTCTCAGGGGTTGGGCTTGAGTATCTGCTATTTTTAGCAGTTATTCTAAGGCACTCCAATGAGAAATGCTGACAAAATGTTTCTGTTTAAAGAGGCTGTGTTAAAGCTTCTAGGCAACTGAAGATAGAGGGACTGGATTTATGTATTAAGGGGGTGTATCTAATGGCATGGATAAGTTAATTAATCTGAAAAAGCTACCTTGATGCATATGGATAATTTTGGATCACTTAACTTTTAGTGTTTTTAAAACATTTATTTGGCCTGAAAATATATGTGGAAAATAGCTTCAACCTGTTCCCATTTTCTTCTCTAAAAGCCAAAAGTGACTAGAAGGCTGTAACACTGTGTTCCATAGAATTAAAAAAGCTCTGGGTACAGGAGTTTACTATTGGCATTGGCATTGGCTTTGGATTGACTGTCAAGATTAATACATTTTGGATCCACGGAAACAATATAGAATTCAAACAACTTTGCTAATTTATCTCTACCCTTTTCATAGTTTCTTACTTTATAGTGGAAAATGACTTAGACTTTAGTTTCAAACCTATCTAGATTAATATTCTAGCTATGCCCTTACTGGTAATATGATCTTAAGTAACTGTCCTTGTACCCCTATTTCCTTTATGTATAAAATATATTTAAAAATAACAACCCCATAAGGCTGACAAGAACATTAAATGAGGTAACTTATATAAAGCACTTGGCCCAGTTCCTGGCACATGGTAGATGCTTACTAAATATTAATGATCCTTCATAGGAAACAACCAATACAATTCTACAATGAGGTCATTCGGTCTGAACAAAAGATCCTATAAGCGTGTAGACACCCTGACTTTTTGAGGTTCAATGTCTCTGTTTATTAAATGGAACAGACAATAGTACTGATGTCATAGATCACTGTATGTATTTAAATGACATAATAAATGTAAAAACATTTAATAAATGTCAGACAGAGCATAAATCAATATTTAATATCTATTATTACCGATACCATTATTACCCATCATTTTCTCCTTGACAATAAAAAAATTCCCCAAACTACTAGAACAAATGGAATTACTTTGGATGAGAGACTGCTAAAATGATTTCTTATCCTTACAAAATGTTATAAGTAATTATTAATTTGTGCCAGAAACCTAAATATAACTCCTGGCATATAGCAGCAAACACTTCGTCACTGGCACGGTCCCACCTGGAGTTCTTGATGTATAAAATGGCATTTTGTGGAACCTTTTAAAGCCTGAAGTTGTGACAATGCAATATAGTAAAATTGACCTCTATGGATAATATCTTAAAAGCCCTCAAAGTGAAGACATTTAGAGAGAAGCAAGCATGAACTTCAAAATGAAGTAGCACATTATTATTTTTAAAAGCAGAAAGTTAAAATTTCTGATTTAAAAATATGACTGGATATGAGGAATATTTGAATTAATAATTAGATGGTATGGGCTGGAGAGATGGCTTAGCAGTTAAGGCACTTGCCTGAAAAGCCTAAGGACCCAGGTTTGATTCCCCAGGACCCAAGTAAGCAAAATGTACATGGTGGCACATGCATATGGAGTTTGTTTGCGGTGGCTAGAGGCCCCGGCACACCCATTCTCTCTCTCTCTCTCTGTCTTTTTCTTTCTCTCTCCCTCTCTCAAATCACTAAATAAAATGAAATATTAAAAAATAATTAAAAGGTAGGATGTTTCATTAGTCTCTTATACGAAAATTCTGGTAATGTTCATTTACTTTTTTTTTTAAAGTTACATTACATCATTTCCTAGAGATCTTAGGATCAGTTGTTTTATCTACAAACTCTCAAAAACCTATAACCCTTATATCACATATTCAGTGGTTTTCTAGGAATGTGAACACCTAAGTTTATTAATTTGAAAGTTATATTCCCAGAAAATGTTCAATAACAAAACTATATAATATAATAAAACCAAGCCTATCAGCAGATTTTGAGAAGTACTTTGGTGATATGTGGATTATGGGGTAGGAGGGGAAGGGTGAATCAGGGACAGAAGAAGAAAGCACGCGTGTGAGTGGCAGCCAGCAGTTGTGATATTTTGTATAAATTTGCACTTTTTAAAATTTTTGACAGAGGTTTGGGTGCCTGCTGACTCATTCACTGGCTCTTATGACTTTGAGAAAGTGACTGAAGTTCTTCTGCTGCAGAGGAATGGCAATATATCATGCCTTGTTGAGACCCTGACCAATTAATGTTCCATGGATCAAGAGTACCCATTTGTGTGCCAGGACTTTCACATTCATGTATTCTTTGGTGATAAAACAACAGTAAAAAGCCAGAAAGACCTCAGATTTCTTTTAAATATAACTTGCTTTGGGAGCAGCTTAAGGACCCTTATTCCATCTCTTGACTTGTTTTGTTAGCAGGGACAAACATTTTTTACTTTGTACACCCAAACTTTGCTTTTTCTTAGCGTTTCATTTCCAGGATAGATTATTATGAACCCCTTGGGTACAAGAACTTCACTATTGCTATTTATTTATTTATTTGAGAGAGAGAGGAAGAGAAAGATAGAGAGAAAGAGAGAATGGGTGTGCCAGGTCCTCCAGCTGGTGCAAATGAACTCCAGACGCATATGTCACCTTGTGCATCTGGCTTACATGGGTCCTGGGGAATTGAACCTGGCTCCTGTGGCTTTGTAGGCAAGCACCTTAACCACTAAGCCATCTCCCCAGCCCACTATTGCCCTTTTTTGAAAGAGACAGAGAAAGAGAGAGATAGAGGTAGAGAGAGAGAGAGAATGGGCATGCCAGTTTACTCTTAGCTGCTGTGAACAAACTCCAGATGTGTGTGCATCCCTGTGGGCAAGTGCAGCATTGCATCCTTGCATCACTTTTTGCATCTGGCTAAATGTGGGACCTGGAGATTGGAACCTGCGTTCTTAGGCTTGTCAGGCAGGCGCCTTAACCACCAAGCCATCTCTCCCAACCCACTATTACCTTTTAATTAGGACAAAAGAAACTTCATATTCAGAGGACTTCTGTCAATAGCTTTTAAGATATGGATACCCAATCTCATGTTTTGGAGTCAAGCATCTCCTGAAAGTTTTATATATAGCATCTAAATCATGGGTAAAGAATAAAAGTCAGCAAAAAGTCATTGCAATAAATCTCTTTGAACACTTTTGAAGTGATGCTACACGAACATACAGATGGGTTCATTAAATCAATATAGTCTATTTCTGTGTAATGTATACATTCAGTATGAAACTGTCAAATATATGATTTGTGTCTCTTTCTTGGTGACATTGATGAATTCTGGTGTTATGGTTGGTCATAATGCCTTCACTTGGCTAAAAAAGTGTGTTGTTCCATTTTCTACATAGCCAAATTAAATGGAATAAAGAGGATATGTGCCAATACACATTTTCAAAAAACTAATATCAAAAATAAACTATAGGATATTGTTCTCAAATCCACTTTAGACCTGTTTTTAAGAAAGGCACTATGTAGTATATAGGTATTTTAAATATGAATATGAAGACAAAGAAGAAAATAAAATGTAAATTAAATATTATAAATTGGCAAAAGCCAATCTTATGAAGTTTGTACCCTTATATCAACTACTCACATAGCAACAGTGGCTATAAAACATTATTACATGTTGGAGTCAAAGGATCTCAGGCATGTCTCATTGCTTTATAAAGCCACTGAATGTTTGATATGTGACATCCTGTTTTAAAACCCCCATATTTCTGATAAAGAAACCCAAGCATAAAAGGAGTTACTTGCCTGACATCATAGGTAAAAAAGGAGTGAGTTACAAATTAGTGGAGAATCAAGAAAGTGCAGTATCTACAGAAGTCAAAGAAGGAGTAAACCTTAAATATGAGAGAGTAGGAAGGGATAAGAGAGGGCAATATGGAAGGGAGATAACTATTGCATATTTTCTCATGCAGAATCTAGATTGAAATATATGTTTATATATAAATATGTAAATTTATATATAAATATACATATATATGGAAAGTAAAAGTGAAATTGTTTGTGAAGTAAAAGGAGAGCAATGGGAGAGGGGAGTGGTGATAAGAGAGCATAAATGAGGGTAAAAATGGGGAAAGTACAATGTTGTGCACTTATGAAATTTTCATAATGAATTCCATTATATTGTATGCTGATTTAAGAAGTTAATAAAAAGTTAGTTAAAACTAACATGTTGCATGCCACAAAGCAGTTGAGGAGGATAAACAATTTACAAAAATAACCTTGGATTGGCAAGAGAGAGATTACTGCTTTACTCAGAAGCAAAATGTTGGTACATTAGTGGGGATACAAATGGATTGTAAGCATTAGGAGCAATGTGTGATAGGAAATGGAGACAGTTCACTCAAATATCCAATAAGAGGAGTTGGGGAAATGAAAGGAGCAGGTTGAAATGATATTTTTTTAAATGGAGCTTTGAGCATCATTTCTTTTTGCCATGCTGAGGATGGACTCCAGAGCCTTGTGCAGTTAAGCAAGTACTGAGCTCTATCCCAAATCCTTTTGTTAAATATATACTTTATTTATTTATTAGAGAGAGGGAAAGAGAGAGAGAGAGAGAGAGAGAGAGAGAGAATGGGCATGCCAGTGCATTCAGCCACTACAGACGAACTCTAGATGAATGAGCCCCCTTGTGCATCTGGCTTACATGGGTCCTAGAGAATTGAACTGGGGTCCTTTGGCTTTGCAGGAAAATGCCTTAAAAAGCCATCTCCCCAGCCCCCAAATCCTTGTTTATTTAAAAAACAACAGAGCCTCATTATTTAGTCCTGGCTGGCCTTGAACTCATGGTATTTCTGCATCAGACTCTTGAGTGCTGGGATGACAAGCATGTGCTATCATACTTTGCTTGAACTTATTTTCAAAAGAGAATAAAAGAGCCCAAAACTTCTATCATTGAAATTAATAAATTGTGGAGTTGATTAGTGCCTCCAAATAAACACTCACTCCCAAAGGGGTGAGGAAACCACAGTAAAGATGCAGCCCCACCCAAACCAAACAACATTCAAGCTAATAATGTAAAAATAAAAGCACACAGAAAGAGTCAGGGGATTCAAGTCTATCCTCTCAGAATCTGATCCTGCAACCTTCCTGTCATCATCTTTGTCAAGCATATGGACTTGGAACCGTTCCGCAAACATAAATTTCACATTGAAACTGTAAAGATTCATTTATTAACTTTCTTTTACCATACTAAGGTTGAAATATACCTTGGGGGTATTTTTCAAGGCAGCACTATGAGTGTTGTCTCCTGATTAGAGTTAATTAATCAGGAAAGCCACCTTGAGTATCTATTACCTGGCCCAAATTGGGACAAGCTTGAAAACATGGACTTTCCTCAAATGATGAACCTGTCTGTTGTTGTGAATCTTTATCTAGTTCTACATATGTATTTTAGTTGCTGAACATTGATATTCTGGCTAGTTCTTAAATCAGTTGGTTCCATTAGCTCCATGGATGGCTAAGGCAGTTAAACATATTACTGGTGGCTGCAGACCTAGATGTAAACATCATTCATACCCATGAGTGCTGCAAAGGCATAATCAAGGACACACATCAAACGTCAACAAACTATGATAACATTGTAGATTAGAAGCCAAAAATGTACTTAAATCAAGTAGACTGTAATTAAGCCTTTGAATGATTATCTTATTTAATCCTTACAGCCACATGGAAAAGATGTTATTATCACCATTGTACAGTTTAAGAAATTGAGACTCAGGGATGTTAAGAAACTTGCACAAGGCAATCACCCAGCTAGTTATATGGTAGAACTGAGCTGTAAAACCAAGTTGACTCCAATTTGTTATATTCCTGTTAGTTACTCTTTTACTTCCTTCTATTCCTGTTCTATATAATTTTCCCTTTGCTGAAGTCCTTACTCTTCAAGGTTTTCATGTCTTTGGGTTCTCTTTCCTTTGAAATATGCTCTCATGATATGATCTGCTAAATAATCACATGTATCATGACATGAATTTATATAACATCATTTCATCCAAGAAAATTCCTATTTGATATGTTTTCAGGGTTAGGCCCTTCATTAAAGATGCCCTGGCACCAGTAAATATAGCATGGAGAAGAGATTTCTAAATGAGAGTTCTCAGTGATGGATAGCTCATCTGGGGACAAAGGTCAGAGGACTTATCCCAGCACCTCTGGGAAAAATAGCCAGGTGAACAGCACTTCTTCTGCTACTGAAAGCTGATACTAGTCCCACTAATTAGATTGGCTTTGTTTGGGCAAGAGGATCTTGCCCTAAGGTGGTTGGGAAAAGATGACCTTTGAGGTCCTTTTTATTCCATAGATTCAAAGAGCCTATGATTTGATGACTCAGAGGGGCGAGCAATTATAAAGAGATAACAACTGGGAGAGATCTGGCCCAAAGAAAGACATTTGTCTCCAGTGAACTGAGTTGGTAAGAAACACTGCAGAACAGATCAAATTTTTGCTTCATTTGGTCGAATCATCCCATTCCATTGTTTCAATAAGGAAAATCAACATTCACTAAGGTGTAGCAGAGAAGGTTAAATCATACAAGATTTGATGTTAGAAAGGACTTCATAGGGCCTTTTAATTTTGCAAAAAACAAATCTACGCTAGAACTAGAGAGGTAATGGTGTGTTAGAGACAAAGAAAGGCTGGAACCTGGGGCACACAACTCAGCCTTGGATTCTGTTTACTACACCCTGTTATCTGGTAGCATCCCTTTCCAAATTCCTATTTTCATTTAGTGCCTGGTAAGGTCAGAAAAACAGAACTGCTAAAGTGAGGCTTAGCAAGGGAAATGCATGCTTTTCTACTCAATCCCTTTCCATTAAAGCATTTTTTTCTCCTTTCTTTTCATATTTGAAGTGTCATGGATCAAATCCTGGGTCTTGAGAATTTTAGCCAAGTGCTCTTCTGAAAAGCACCGACCTTAGATATAAGGGATTTCAAGGTCATCTTTGGCTACATAGTGAAGTAGAGGCCACTCTGTATTACATAAGCATGAGACCCTGTCTCAAACAAACAACATCTGGATATGCTACTAAATCTCTAGTCTTGGGATGCATCTATTAGACTGAGTCATCTCCTATTGTCTGTTTTTCCAGTTGAGCTGGTTTCTGGGTAATAGGAGAAAGGCTGGGTTTCAAAGGTATTTGGTTTGAGTGGTGGCTCTGTTCAATGGTTGCAGAAACACTGAGTCTAGAATTGGGTGATCTTAACCTTTGTGTCCCATCATAGAGTGTATATTGGGTGGTCTGTTTCTCATATGGGCTTTGTAGGCCTTACCTCATTTGACCTAGCCTGTTTGGTGGACCAGTGCACAGTGCTTAGGGAATGGACCTAATGACTAGCATCCTACTTCCTACCCCTCAAGTTCAAGCTTTTCTCTGGCATGCCTTCTGCTTCTGCATGTGTTGCCTGAGTCACCTTAGTGGCAGTGACACATGCAATAATCCCCACTGATTTAGAAACCTGCTTATAACTTACATAGCCATTTGGTTAAAGAAAACATGTTATGAGTCTAAAATAAGAAAAAAAAAAACTTCTAAAGATGTTTGACTTTGTAACCCTTCCAACATACTACAGAGTAGTATTGTGGTTAAAGTGAAGTCTCTGGAGCCACACTGTGGTTTTCTCTGCTTCTGTCACTTACTAGTTGGGTGACCTTGGGCAAGTGAATTAACATCACTGTGCCCCAGCTTCCTCATTTGTTAAGTAGATCCAAGTCATGGGATGGTTTGATGACTGAAAATAAATGTAAATAACTTAAAAGGTTGCATACTATAGTCAGCAGAGTTAGCTGTATAGCTATTCTTAAAAATGTCAATAACAGCCGGGCGTGGTGGTGCATGCCTTTAATCCCAGCACTCGGGAGGCAGAGGTAGGAGGATCACCATGAGTTCGAGGCTTCCCTGAGACTACCTAGTTAATTCCAGGTCAGCCTGGACCAGAGTGAAACCCTACCTCGAAAAACCAAAAAAAAAAAAAAAAAAAAAATGTCAATAACAGAGTCATAGGACTCAATGGGTGATGTGCTCTTCTGCACTTAATTCCTAGAATTTTTTTTTACAAGATACTGAGGTGATTTTCCTCTATTAGTTATATTAAGATCATTGGGTTCCCTTCATCTCTAAACTGATACTGAAATTCTTTCTTGCATAGGTGATCTTGAACACACATACATTTTCTCCAAAGAGGGGAACAGTCCTGTTGCTGCAGCTCAAATGAACACTGTGCTGAGTGCAGAGAAAGTGAAGGGTCCTTGTAAATAAAGTAGCAAATTAGCAATGATTTTGCCAGCAGTTTTAAAACAAATGGATTGAAAGAGATTTCAATAACTACATGCCTAACTTAGAGCTGCACTTGAAGCATTTAGTAAATGTGTCATTTCAGTGTTGAAAACAGCATCTAATCAAAGCATGTTTATAATTAGACATCACATATAATATCTCTCCAAATTATGTTCTACCAGGTGAGACACCGTTCCCTGGAACACTGAAATTGAATGTTTGTTAGGCCTTTGTTATTATTAAAAAGAACAGGTTGGGGATACCAAGAGAGACTAAGATAAATGAAAGTGCTTAATTTTAATTAAAGAGAAAAAAACTAACACAGAATATGGGTAGGCTGTATGGAAAACTTTGTGCCAGTAAAACCTGCCTCAAAAGGTATGACTTTATATTAATTTAAATGAGACAGTCATTGGCACTGCATTCTTTTATTTTTCATTAACATTTTGATTAAGAACAACAGATTGCTGCAGTGAGGGGACAAGAATGGGAGCCAGTGAGCCATCTGCCGAGCATCTCACTGACGACTCCACTAGTGAAAGGAGCCGGTGACTATGGAATGTATGCGAGCAGGACACACGCCATTAGCTAAGTGACAGGATGAAGGATGGGAAACTTTGCTGGGTCAGAGGAGACAGAGATGGAGAAGGCAAAGCAGAACCCAATCTGATTGGAATTTGAAAAGATCCAAATACTTGCAGCAGGCCAATGGGCTGGCAATATAAAGGAGGTTTGCTTATAGGGTTTTCGTTCTTTTTTATTGTCTTTGAAATTACAGGTAGGACAAAGAATAGCGAAGTGGCAGGCTAAACACACAGTAATTTGCCATGCATCTCACATGGGACGTGTTTTCCAGATCAGTGAAGAATTGCCCCTTTAGACACACTACTTGAGACAGAAATCTTCCTGAAATGTTCCCCTCCTGCCTTTTTAAACACAGTAGAACAGTGGTGGGTGTTGGGGGATTGTCTTTCCTGGAGCAAACCATGAGAGGGTATAATGGGTGGAGAAAATGCACAAGCAATAAGTCTGCTTTTATTATCACTATGCATGGACATTTCCAAATAATATCATCAATGGAAAAAATATTTCTCCTAGCTTTCATGGACCTCTCCCATCACCTCTTTTCCATGGTGTACCAGTGCAGTAGAATGAACACAATTCAATCTTTTATTGTTTCTGAGTCTTTACTAGGAATTTCAATTCCAGTACCAAGTGTGTGATGTATGTGAGGCTGTTTTGCATCTTAGATCTATCTATTTGCTCCTACATTAAGTAACTCCTGTCTGCTGGACTTTTGTAGTTTGTGATTCTGTGTACTCTTCCCTCAATGACAGCTATCACATTTTAATACGACTGCTTTTAGAAGTACCCCATTTCAAATATGCTATCTTCAGTAACCTAGGAAGCCCTGAATGTTGTCAACCACAGTGAGAGAAGAGATAGAAGGCTGTGAAAAGAGAAGATTAAAAGCACAGTAATCTGTATTTTCTGCATAATAAGACATGGAGGTGTGTGATGCATTGTAGAAAGTTTTTCTTCAAAAATGATTAAAATTAAAATAGCGTGTTCTCTGACAAAAGATGACTGCTTCAATTATCTGGAAAATTAGCTTAGATGGAACCACTCATTCTCTCATAAAACTAGTTAAATGGAGACAGCATGGTGAATGGAAAGAGAAAAGATTAGACCTAGGTTTGGGTCTCGTTCCTTCCAGTTACTAGGAATAGTACTTTAATGTCTCTGAGCCTATTTCTTTAACTATAAAATAGGTACAATATTATTAATATTTGACTTACCTGCTTTCCTATATGATAGATGTTCTACCAGGTTTCATTACTGGGTTGTTACCATTTACTTTGAATGTCCCCAAAGGTATGTGTTTTGAAGGCTTGGTCACAAGCCTGTGGTGCTATTGGAAAGTAGTGGAACCTTGAAGAGGTTGGGGCTTAGTGGAAGGAAGCTAAATCATTGTGAGTATTCCCTTGATGGGGATATGGGGGCCCCAGTCCCTTCCCATCTCTCTCTTTGCTTCTTGACTGTCATGAGGTGAACTTTCCCACTGCTCGTTCCAGGCATGATGGACTATGCTGTCAGAAGCTCAAGGAAACCATGGACTAAAGCTACTGAAAACATAATCTAAATTAAACCTTTCTTCCTTATACGTTTATTATCTCCCACATTTTGTCCCAGTAACACAAAACTGTCTAATCTACAGTTGCTCCTTGCAAAGTGCTAGCCATCAGCACAAACCATGCTCTCTTCCACCTTTCCTCAACCTGACCCTGACACTCTGTACTTCCTTACCTGGTCCATTAAGCTCTTAAGGCATATTGAAGTTCACTTGCAGACTCCAGTTGATACATGGGAATGTTCCAACAATGAACCAAAGAAGAGAATTTATATTTATGAATCTTGTATAAGATAAGCAATGGAATTTCCAGATTTTTTAAAAAAAGATTCTTCACGATGTCTGTCCCCCTTCCTCCCCTTTTAATTCTTGAACATGTATCCAGAAAACATACCACAATATTTGAGGAATAAATTAATGATTCTTTATCAAACTGAATTGTAACTTCAGGATCCTTGATCTTGTCTTATCTTAGCTTCATCTATTCATTTTATCTCTACATGGTAGTTTCTTCTTTCTTGAAAATGGGGTGATCTGATCCTGAAATTTTCCAGCTTTGCATACTCACACTGAACATTCTTTGCTCTCTCTTCCTGTGGTACTAACTCAGTGAGAAGCTGGAAAAGGAAGAGATAGTGGCAACCTCACTGGCCTCATTATTACATCACAGTTTCATTTTTCACCTCCAACAGGAAGGATGAAATATTACATAACTCCGTGAATGAATGAGCCACATCAAGGACTCACTTTTTGGAACTTTCCTGTGTCAGTCACTCTGTAGGATCCCCACAGACTGAGCTGGCTCCATGGGAGGTAAAAGTAGAATTCATCTAAATAGTGAGTTTTGGGGGTTACTCCAATGCCAACCTGACTAGAAACACTTATCTTGTTGGTCTGTGCAGCTTCCAGAATGGCCTTAGTAAAGTATAAACCTGTCATTATAGGGAGCAGAACATGAAACCTCTATGAAGTCAAGTAATTTGCATATGTTTAAAAACTATGGTCTGTGTTGCAGAGGCCAGGATTGAGAGAGGCATTGGGAAGCATCTTCAGAACTTTCTGAAAGCCCCGAACTCCTGAATAAGGGACCCCTCTCAAAAAAACCCACTAACAGAAAGTCCTGTGTTATCATCTGAATTAAATGTAGTTGAAGCTAGAAAGTATCCCAGAGGTAACCTACTCTCATGCCCTTATTTTACCAATGGGGATAAGAGGAGCCTAAAGAAGAAACAATCACATCGACGGTTTATTGTAGCAGGGCAAGATGGTTAGATCTAGGGCTTTTTCTTCTGTGACATATTACTTTCCTTATATGTGTGCAATGACTTCATTCTAAGCACAGTGGAGGTTTTAGCATCTCAGTTTGAGCCAAGCAACCCAAACGCCACATACTTCCTATGTTAGATGAATTGAAAAACAAAAATTTCAATTCTGAGAGCATGCATGTTTCCAGGATTCATTCCACTGAAGCTGTCAGATGATCTGTTTGTCCTCACTGAATTTGTGCTCAGAGATTAAACACGTCCCCAAACAGACACTTTCCCTTAATAATCTATCATTGCCTTAGCATTCATGAATGTATTGAATCTTCTCTGACAGGATATTTTCTGGGCTAAGGAGTTCCACAGTGTAAAGTAGGCCCAATTTTGATTTGCCTGGAATTTTTTCCTGTTAAGATTCCAGAAGGGACCCCAAAATAGAGCTGGTAAACCAGGTCATTTCTCCCTTTCTTTCACCTTTGTGGTTTCAGACTTTGGCCCCTTACTCCAGACTCAAGAGGTCTGGTTTTGGCTGCCCCCCTGCTGGTAAACATTTTGGGCACAGCAGTCTGTGATCACTGTAGCATGGTACTGAACTCTCTACCTGCTTTTGGTGAAGCTTTCTAGCCAAGACAGTTAGTCGCTCTTGGCAGGAACTCTGGAGATGATCTGGTAAAGGAGACTTTAGCATTAGAGTAGGGGGTCAATTTAGATGGACACTATTTAGACTGCAGTGGCAGCTGGTGAAAGCAGCCAAAATCCTGAGGCTAAAACAGTAAGACTTTATTTAGGTTTATCATATTCATATGTTTATTTTGTCCTGTTTCTTAATGGGTTTCTTGTTGCATGGCATTTGTAGTCACTTGGAGCCTGTTATTGAAAAATTCCTTTCTTGTTTTTCCCCATTGAATAATCTTCAATATCATTGAACTTGCAAAGGTTGTCAGATGCAGGTGTCTATGTGCTCTCACTTCAGCTAAAATAACTACTGTAAAGAAGACAATGTCTAGCAGATATGTTTTCCTGAGGATTTAGAGGTATAAAATTCAGGGCATGAGGTGATATTGGAGCTTCCAGTAGTGGTGCAGTCTTCCATTGATCTGGACCACGTGTGTGCCAGAGAACAGTGAGTAGTCCTCTGGCTGAAATCACTTTACTCCATTCAAACACTTGGCAATCACATTTTCAAGCAACTGACAATGTTGTCCACTTTAACAAGTTTTTCCTCAAACACATAACTGAGGAATAGATGCAAAGATAAATATTAATAATCAAAGAAAGGCCATTTGCTGCAGTGGTCATTGCTGGGGACAATAGAAGTCTCTTCAGAATCTGTTCATTTAAGGGCATTCTCCTCACCTGATTGATTCCATTTCTTCCTAACTCCTCCCTCCCACTAAATGGAATGAGATTGGCATTTTAAAACATAGTTGTTATCTGATATTTTGTTTATCCTTTCATCAAACCCCAGTTTATCAGTTCCTACCTATATGGATTCCACACATAACTCGATTTTCCCCCCTCACTCCCTCTACAACAAAGGGTGATTAAAGAAATTCGGTAGTGATTGTTTTTAGACAGTGTTTAGGAATACAAGAGACCCAAGTTCTAATCCTACTTCTATATCTAGATCTGTGACTTGGAGAGCCCTCTCTGAATCTTTTTTCTGACATACAACATGTAACATGATGTTGGCTTGGACAGTCTGTAACAGTTTATATCACCATTACCAGTGCTTTGTTTATAACAACATCTAAGGGTCAGAATACTCAGCCTAGTCTTCCACATCAGCTGCATCTCCAGTCCTACATGATGACAACCTCACATAACATGTAACCTTAACTTTACATATCTAGCAATCATACGTCATCATTTCCAAAGCACCTTTACATACATTTCTAATTTGATCTGATAACATTCAGATGAGGTATATAGCTCAACCATCATTATCCCCATTTTGTAGATGAAGAAACTGAGACCAGAGCCAGAAAAATAATACATGCAAAGTCATAGGGATGCATAGTAGCTTAGAAAGAAAAAGAACTCAAGCCTTCCAACTTCAAGTCTGGTGCCTTTTTCCTTTGAAAATACATAATAACGACAATGGATATTTCTTTAGCCTTCACTACATGCCAAGTGCTTCTTATATATGGTATCCTATATGTGATATTTTAGCACAACCCTATATTGGGTTAAAACTAAAATTTTTCTCCATTTTTTGGATATAGAAACTTAAGCCCAGAGGAGTTAATTCTATTGCCAATGGTTATACAGCTAGAAAGAGATGAATCCAGGGCTTAAACCTGGAGAGTCTGGCTTCAGAGCACATCCATTCTTGCTATATGTCTGCCATAGGTCATGTAAAATGCATTCTCACTTCATTTTTTCTCCCCTCTTTTTGACACATACTCACTATGTTTCCCAAGCTTTCCTTAAACTCGTGATCTTCCTGTTGGGATTATAGACATATGTCACCCCACTGGGTGTAACATGTATCTTAGAGAGGATGGATAATTATCACTTTTTGTTCTACTTTGTGGAGTATAATGATCATTCCAGAAAAGCTAAGACAAGTAAAAATCAATACGATTCATTACATGTTTATTATGTCTTCAGACAGGTGCTATAAGAATATATAGCAAGTTGAGCCATGATTATAAACTTTTGTGAATTGAGAATCCTTCCAATGCATAAAATAGGGTAAGAGAATTATATGTATTCACAATAATATATAACAATACAAATGTATGATTATAGAATAATGGTTTCAATACATACATATATCATAAAATAACTGTGGTAAAATATAAATAGTAAGACAAGATCAAATTTTTAAAAATGTAAAGGGTCTGGAAAAATTCCTCCAATACAAATCTAACAATATGGTAAAACCAATTTTTCTTCTCTCTTTCTTATATTTTTCTTTTCCTCCTTTCCTTCCTTCTTTACTTCTTTCTTTCCTTTATCTCACTGTCTTTCTTTTTCTTCTTTTCTTCATTTCTGTCTCTTTCATTGGGCATCAAACCAAGAACTTGGCACCTGCTAGGCAAGTGCTATGCCATTAAGTTATATCTCCAGCCATGATTTTTAGTTTTCTTAGATTACTTTTCTTGTCGATATTTTTGAAGAGTTTTTTAGAATTGGTAATGAATTAATTTTGCATTTAACTTCCATAACTACTAGATGGTGTTTTTGAGGCAAAACCAACAGCCTGCCTCTATTTTTTTTTTTGTTTGTTTTCTCAGGTAGGGTTTCACTCTGGTCCAGGCTGACCTGGAGTTAACTTTGTAGTCTCAGTGTAGCCTTGAACTCACGGCAATCCTCCTACCTCTGCCTCCCAGGTGCTGGGATTAAAGGCATGTGCCACCACGCCCGGCCTGCCTCTATTTTTTAAAGAGAGAGAGAGAAAAAAAATTGGCATGCCAGCCTACAGCCACTGCAGTTGAACTCCAGACACATGCACCTACTTGTGTACATGTGCAATCTTGTGTACTTGAATCACTGTGCATCTGACTTGCGTGGAACCTGGAGAGTCAAATATGAGTCCATAGGCTTTGCAGGCAAGTGCCTTAACTGCTAAACCATCTCTCTAGCCCACTACGGTTTTTTTATATTTAAAATTCAGGTTGGAGTAATATGAATTATACACATGAAACAATTAGAATAAATGAGATATCAGAAAACAGGAAAGTTATAGACTTTTTCCTTAGTACAGATTTTAGTACAGTTTCCTGCTGGTAAGATTGCAAAACATTGTGGGAAAGACCACAGAGAATCTAGAAGTCTAGATTCTCATCTTGCCTGTACCACTAGGGTGTTGCATCATCTTTGGCAAGTCTCTTTTTTCATGTCCTCACTTTACTCATCCAAGGAATGAGGTAGTTGGATTGGAAGTACTTGATGGAGTGCCAAAAGAATGTGATCTGTAAGTCGACTTCAAGATTTTTCTCACTCCTGACTATAAACCAAAGGGTGCTAAAATAATGACATGCTAGCAGTGGGGTACAGACTGCAAGATACTATTACCCATGGCCCCTGAAACTCATGCTTTATTACATTTCCAATTCACTTGCTGTGAATTTATTTTTCCTCTCTGCCATCTATTTAAAACTGATAGGGTTGTCATTTTCATAAGAGAACAGCACTGTGCAGCAGTGAAAGCTAAGAGAAGAAAGATTATACTACAAAGTCATGTTAGAGAAGTACTGAGAGTTTGAAGACCCATGCTACAATCCCATTTCTGGTATCAACTGGCTGTGTGACCTTGGAATTGTCACTTATCTCTCATTTCCCTCATCTCAAAAATGGATCAATGACCTACAAGAAAACATAGTAGTAGGCCTGGGTAATAATTAGAAGAAGACATAATGCTGGCAGAACATGGATATTTTGGAATTTGAAGGAAACAAAAATGCTTCCATGGGTCATCACTCAGGTGATGCTAGCTGGAAACGGAAGCCTGTTAGACAAGTCCAGATGACAGAAGAGAGGGGAGAAAAAATATTTTCATTTCCAGGTGGTCCTCGGAATGAGGATCTCTGCTTGTGGAATCAGATAGTCTGACTTTTTCTCTGGAGAGAAAGGAGATGGAAATGTCTCCATAACATTAGCAAAATTTCTCTCTTAACATTTTACATATCTCCTTCATTTGCTACTTTCAGTCTGACTTAGGCAAGTACCATCAAAAGGAGAAAATCCATCCATTCAAACAGATATGCTATACACGTCTATCTACACATAGCCTGTAGTTAAAGAATGCACAAAACCATGCCCACAAAGGATCAGTTGGTACTAATTTTTTACCTTGTCGAAATGCAAATTCTAGGGTTCACTTTTCTACTCTCTTTACATAAAACATGCTAAAGTATACTTTCTATTTGAGGAAAGATGGTTCTTTCCTGTAAGCAAGAAAGTACCAATGTTATCATCATCTTATACTCCATGATACTTTATCCAAAGCAGCATGGATAGTAATAAAATAATATCCAGTTCTGAGAGAAAAAAATAAGAAGGGGTCATGTCCTAGACAATTTCACCTAATTGTGGAATGGTTAAGGCCTAGTGGTCTATGTCCTCTGGCTTTCTAATGTATCACATAAAATCTATCTCTACTTCCGTCCCCATCCTGCAACCAAATCTCTTATGTTCAAGGTAGTATTCTGAACACCCCATCCAGCTTATTTTCAACTGTAGATTCACAGAGGTTTGAAGTTGGCTTGCAGGGCTTTTAGCATGGCTACAGATGGAAAGAATCTCTCTTGCAGGTTGGTTATGCATAATTCTACTCTTCTTTGTTTACCAATCCCTCTACCACTGTGTTACAGCAGCTACCATTTACTGATCACTTCTTGTATGCCATGTATCATGGTAAATGCTTCATGTTGTATATGTCTATTCTGGAGAGTGAAGAATTGGGGACTATGAGTAGAATTTGACAGAAACCAGGGAGCCAAAGAACATTCTGGATAGCTATTGTACAGAGTGAACTAAACTCTTGTTTAGTGGAAGGTTTACTTAGACTCGGATGTGCCAGATTTAGGTCCCTGTGTGGTTTTCATCATCTTGATAGCAAGAAAGTGGTTGATGCTACAAAGCAGTGGAAATGAGCAGGGGAAGATTCATTAGGTGTGTGTAAGTGTGTGTGTTTAAGGAGAATGGGCAGTATGGAGTTCCATTCTCTTCATTTTGTAGGACTCTTGACTTTGAGGTCCAGGAAGAAAGCTCATTCACTAATGTCTCTGTAGTAACCCAAGGTGATGAAATGGTTTCTTTCAGGGAGGCCTTAAGTAATTTCTTCCTGCCTTTCCTGATGCTCCTCAGTGGGTAGCCTCATTTCAATAGACTTCCAGGCTCTGCCTGCAGAGCCAGCCCACTGGGTGCTTGGCCCAAATGTTTTCTTCTGAATCACCTTTGTAGGACAAGAGGTTGCCTTGGGAAGTAACAGAGGTTGCATGTATAAATTTCAGATAATTATTTTTCACAAAAAAACACAGAAATATGACTCAAATTGTGATTGGAAGGATATTGAATTAGAGAGAATGATGATTTCCTTAGGAAGGGAGATAATAGGTCTTCCCTTGAACACTTTACGCCTTAGGTTATGCAGAAATCAGCAGCTCAGAGTTTCTTGATGATAAAGTGTCTCAGTAGTTATTGCTGCCAAGAGTTAAACTAGATGGGCAAACTTGGATGCATGGGTGAGAGATGTTTGAGGTTAGGTTGGTGGGCTGGAAGTCTGAGGGGGTGTTGTGATGGCTTTCTTGGCAGAAAAATTAATCTTGGGTTTGAGAAAGAACTGAGAACTGTAGAAAGGCTTAGAGGAACAGCTGTTCAGGAAGGAAATCTGATTTCTAAGTGGCAAGAGATTTTAGTTTTCAAGTTTTCAAGCTTTCTGTTTGTAGGACAAAAAACTCAAAAGATCTTAAACTAATGGTGGTATTAATAATAGTAGCCAATGTGTGACAGGCAATATTTTAATGTTTTACATGAATTTGTGATTTCATTTAAAACTCTCAAAAACTATGACACAAGTGCTATTTTTATCCCTACTTATAATTGGGGAATGCAAGGCCAAATGAAGCCAAATTACTCAAGTCTTCATAGTGGGAGAGTTGAGTTGAGCCTGGATAAGCACAAGTGGCTGGAAACACTATCCACTGGCTTCATGGATTTAATATTTTTGTTACAGAGTATTATAGAGGCAGAAATAAGTTAGTATAAATAGAACTTTCTAGACACTGAAAAATTTGAGGGACTCCATTTTGGAAATCTTTCTTAGGAAGACACAAAGGGATATCTCTCTTCATCAGAATGATAGATGTCAACAATGGAAGTCTCATGGTTCAGTCAGAAGAGCCTTTCCACTTTATAAGTGACAGAAACTAGTACCAGAGACAGAGAGGCTTCCCATGGTCATCCAGGCAGTCTATGTCAGAGCTGAAACTGGAGCACAGATCTGTTAATTCTTGGCCCATTGTTCATTCTCCTAAACCTCTGTTCTTATAGCTTTTGCTGTTTTCCAAGGCTACAGAAATATAGTATCCAAAATGTTAAATTTTCTGTAACTTACTTTATAAAACTTCAACATAAATTATGTGGTATATATGATATGTGGGTGGATTGTTCTTAATTTATACCCTAGGCCTGCCTTCACTGGGAAATAAACAGTCTAAGAATGGTTGTCTAGTGTTTATAAAATTCTAATCAAGAACAGATTCACCCAAGGAGTTTATTTCCAACTAACATTAAAGACTTTGTTAAATAACATTAAATTTCTCATTGGTGAAATTGGAAGTGTTCAGCTTTGTGGATGTGGAAGAAGTAATCTCAAACTAGAGGAAACAGCATATAAGGATCTAGTAAGCTATATAGCATTATTATTTAGAAATTGTACCTTAGGCTCTATTCATGAATTGCCCTGTGGGAAGCCAGTGATTGAGATTCTTGATTAGCTAAATCCTGCTAGTAGAATGTTGTCTTGTTTGCCTCAAGTGAACCTTCACATTAACTACTGTTGGAGTATCTAAAAGTACAGAGATTTGAACTTGACTGAGCCAAAGAATAGGCTTTCTTATTGTTTTATGCTTGTGGGCTATTTTAGTGAGAAACAGAATTTTGTTTGAGCTTTCTTTTGAATCTGGTAATGGTGCTATGGTGAGAAGATGTATAGCTTTCACTCTAACTGGCAGGCTGTTTATTATGCATAAAAAGAACACCCAATGATGGTGAATGACAAAATTGTCTTAGGTCAGTTTACATCTCCAAACAAATGACTATATATCTTCATTTTGGACCTTGGCCTAAAGTTGGTAAGTCTCTTTCTTGGAATATATGAATATTTGTGAAGATATTACCCTGAGTGATTGTTGGCAGATTCTTATTTGATACTTTTTCTCTCAGTTGTGGGCCTGGAGTGTGTATATTTGGGAACCTAGGCAATATCTCCATAGTGACCCCCTCACAAGGATCTCTTCTGACCTGCCATGCACATATTGATGACCATGTGCTTGCATTCTGACCTTGCTGTAGGCCTCAGTGTTGCCTGATGGAAGGTTAGAGTTGAGCTGACTTTCAATCATGGAAAGCAAGTGGATGAATAGTGTGTGTCTGTAGGATTACAGGTATGTAGTATGTGTATAAGGGAGAGATAGTTCTATTATAAAGATAAGTTGATTATCTGATAAAACAAGTCAAAATAGGGTAGTTTTTCTGAGAAGAGCTTTTCTTTGCTATTCTCAGTACTTATAACAGTCAACAGAGTTTCACACAACCAGTAATTTAACTGCTAAAATGAGTCTAGAGTAGTATAGTATAGAGGTTAGAAACATGCACCTTCCACACTCAGTCACTTCAGGTACTGTTGCAGTTGTCTTGTTTGTCTCAAAATGGGTTAAAGACTAGTTTTGTATATTTTCAAGTATGGGCATAGAGTATGCAAAAACAAAATATATATCACAGCCTTCCTGTTCCCTATTCAACATATGTGGTCCAAAGCCCCCATTTATGTGCTTGTCTGCTACAAATAATCATTTGAGATTTCAAGCCCAGTTGAAATTGAGTCAGGCTCTAGAAGCAGGAAATTCTCTTTACTCCACTAAGTGGCCATTTGTGTGAGCTTGAACAGTTGCTTACACATTTTGAACCTCTAATTTCTTTTGTATAAAATATGGATGACAGTCTCTCTCTTCTGGCAATATGTATGATGATTCCAGGAGACACATCATAGAAAACACTTTGCATGATGCTTTCTATGTGGTACAGCATCAGTGAATAGCAGTTTTTACCAGCTCAGCTCTGTTTTTAAATTTGTTGACAGCAAATATGGGGAGGAAGGTACAATGAATCCTATAAGAAGAGACTGCATTACATATATTTAAATAACTGTACTGGCATTTGCCATGACATTGAGTTTATACCATGGCTAAGGAGCAATAATTGACTAATAAACAAAGATGGTAAGAAGCACTCCCTTGTTTTGACTTACCATTTCAAACAGCATTTTTGCTTTTTTCTTCTCATCAGAGCCTATAAGGCTAGTCTCTTTGCTCTTTCATGTTCTAAGTTTCCAGCCCGAGAGCCAAACTTGCCAATGGTTGCATTAGCCTGTAGCACCTCATTCACACAGAGAAGCAACTTATGTGAAAATACCTGGTGCTTAGTGGGTGCTCAATAGGTATTCGTCTGAATCTGCATATCTCTGTTCATAGTACATGGCTTATTTAATTTGTGATTATCCAACTTAATGTGCATTAGTATCACTCATAGAGCTTGTTAAACAGGCCTTTCCTTATATTTTCAGATTTAGTACATCTGAGATATAACCTAGGAATTAATATTTAATAGGCATATTTGGTGTTTTTGATGCAAATGTCACAATTCAGAAAATACTGTTTACACTAATCAATAAGTAGCTTTGGAAATTATGAGATAAAAGGATCTTTGAGAATCTGACTATGAGAATTTGTAGCTTTTCTAACTTTAAATATGCAAGGGTGCTCACCTATATAAGGAACCATTCTAAAACCCCTATCAATATACTTGCCCCTCTATAGGCTGGGTCATGATTCCTTTCTGTCTCACCCATTGCTGGTAAACCTGACCACTTTCTGGGCAGCTGCAAAGATGAGGGCCCTAGCCCTATTTTCAGTGAGCAACTGGCAAAATATATTAGCCAGTCAGGGATAACTGAAAGGAGACTATTTTTGATCACAACAATTTTGAAGAACTTGAAAAAAATTCCTTACCACCTCCATCACAAACTAATTTTACTTCTGAAAATTTCCCACAGTGACTGCAAAGAATATTGAATTTGTGATTATTGATTCCGGCAAAGAACCATGCTTAGAGCAGATGGCAGGCCCACTACATCAGGAGGATGTGGCTGGATGGGTCCAAGCAACTAAAATAGTCAAAGTTTCCTAGTGAATAAAGTACCATAATTGACCATGGAGGTCAAATGTTCAAAAGAGTGGTAGCGTGTACTTAGAGACCCTTCTTTGTCCTCACAGGTCTTCCAGAACATACAGAATATCTACCCCCTATTTGTTGATGTTGTGGTTTGAATTAGGTGTTCCCCATAAACTCATGTGTTCCAAAAGGCTAGGTACCCAGCTGGTGGCACTTTTGGAATTGGAGCCTTCCAGAGGAGTGTGTTGTTGGGGGCAGGCTTAGGGGTATTATAACCAGTTTCCCCTTGCCAGTGTTTGGCACACTGTCATGCTGCTGTTGTCTACCTCATGTTGGCCAGGAGTTAATGTCCAGCCTCTGCTCATGCCATCCTTCTCCTCTGCCATCATGCAGTTTCCCCTCAAGCCTGTAAGCCAAAATAAACAACTTTTCTCCCATAAGCTGCATTTGGTTGGGTGCTTTTTTCCAGCAAAATGAGGCTGGCTACAACAACGTTGTTGAGCAGGTACAAGTCTTATTCTGTGTCACTTAACTGGTCTAGATAGCCCCCTCTGAGGATTTTGCAAGGCAATAGGTGGTGATCAGAATAAAGAATTCTGGTTGAAATATTAGTGGTCCATAAAGATTTAACTCATTGCATTCCAGATAGTGCACTTGTTTTTTTTTTTTTTTTTTTTTTTTTTTTTTTTTTAGATTTCCAGTGCAGTAACACAAATAAGTAAATTTGTAGGTTTTCAGAGGGGTAATATGTTGGGTGAATTTAGTTTCAATTGCAGTTCTAAAGTGACATTATGTAATATTTACTTTCTGCATTGGAAAGTGGCATTACATATTCTCCCTCTTATCAGTGATTGCCTGGTATGAACTTTGACAGTCAAGTCATTTTTTTTCAGTCTCTTTTGGGTCAAGGTAGAATTTAACTTATGTTGTACTTTTTGATACTAACCCTGTTTAAGAGAAATAAGATGGCTGAGAAGCCAGTGTTACATGCACCCTTCTGGCATGTCTTGACCCAGAGAAGTAAAGTAGAAAGGGAATTGGAACAATGAGTCAAACTTAGATTTTGTGAGCAGGTTGTTTCTAAAAGGGGCATTTTGGAGTGTGGCAAGAAGCCAAGACACTGTCATCCTGACTCATGAGGAACCTCCTCTCTCAGCCTGTCCTCTCCTTTCCCCTCCACATCCCTACAAAAACCAACTCTGAGCAAATGTTCTCATCAGGCATCTAATCATGCCACCTACCTGGCTGAAATGGACATTAAGTTGTGGGCAATATGAGAGAAACATCTGTGAATCAGAGTTAATCAAATATATCTCTTACAGAGCTTTCTTTGGAAGGTGAGACATTATAAACCTGGACAAAATGACCATCATTCCCCATTGATGAGGGTCCCTTAGGAAGAGGGAGGGCAGGGAGGAGGATATTGGAGTCACCACTATGACTGTAAAGTCAGAATAATATAAATAAAAAATAAATTATAATGATAAAAAAGTAAAAAAAAAAAATGAGTCTGAAAGACTCCTAACATTGGTGATTATAACCTATCTGTTTTGGTCTCTTGTTCAAAGTATGATGCAAAGACTAGCATCAAGAGCATTACCTGGGAGCTTGCCAAAAATGCAAAGTCAGGCTCATGGCAGAGTTTTGAATTAGAATCTTTATTTTAACAAGATCCTCAGATGAATGATGTACACATGAATGGTCAAGAAATGCTACTTGAGTTGAATTGTGGCACATAGCATTGAGGGATCATTACCAGCTCTGTTTCCTGTTCTCATTCTTATCCTTGCTCCTGTGACTTCGCCTAACAAGGACAAATGATGGTTGTCATGTGGATAATTGCTTAAAAATCCAGTGGAAGTTGGGAACTAAGGAATAAGGAGGATCATACAAGAGGATATAAACAGTTATTTCTCTTCCATAATATTATTTCCATTGGGAGGGAGGCCAAAGTGTTGCTTGAGCCAAGGTTCTAAGTGTATCCTGAGCTACCATTATTTATTGGGAGACCAATGTGGCTTCTTAAAACCTGGCCTACCACCTCAGGGAATGGGAGTGTACAGCTTGAGACTCAGCTTCCCTGCCACCCTCATCTCTCCTATGACCTTTCTTTTGATGTCCTGCCACTGTCCACATAACTTCAGACCTTACAACACACTCTTTGTTAAAATGAATGTCTATGAAGTTTGTTTCTCAAAGGATCTCACAAACTTTCTGGTTTGTCATTGAGAAGCTGAACCTATGCCTTGGCATACTGAGACATCCAACCTACTATGCACAGCTCCCTTTTTACTTTGCCCTGTAAAAGCTTCCATGTGCAAAACAAACTGACTTTTATTTAGTTTGGGTGAGCAACCACTTTGAACCTTATGTCATCAGAATTTCCCATTTAAGTATTTTTTTTCGAGGTAGGGTTTCACTGTAGCTCAGGCTGTCCTGGAATTCACTATGTAGTCTCAGGGTGGCCTCAAACTCTCAGTGATCCTCCTATCTCTGCTTCCCAAGTGCTGGGATTAAAGGAATGCGCCACCATGCCCAGCTCCATTTAAGTATCTTTGAAATGGACATATGATGGTTCTCATAGTCCTTGTTCTTAAAGTTGATACTCCCCTGTTAGGCAGTTTAACTCTCTCTATCTGCCACTTTCAGCTCCATTCATATATGAAGTAAAAAGGTGTTAGTTATTCCTAGAGTATAGTTCCTAAGGATAATGGATTAAGTACAAGGGTATTCTAATAATAAATTAGATTTAAATTCTAAAAAGTCTAGGGTAGGAAGTGGTATCTAGAAAAGGTTAGTATGGATGGAACATCAGGGCTAGTTAGTAAGTAGGTGGTCAGAGACTAGTAAAGGAATAAAGGAACATGACTTGGATAGCCAAAGCAGGAGGAGAAAATAATGGCAACAGAAGGTGTAGGTATATGAAGAATATAAATTCTGGTCATGCTATCCTTTTTCTAAAGACTTACCCCTTTGCGGACAGTTTCCCTAGCTCAGGAATAATCCCACACTTAGACAAGGCTATTTGTAGCTGTGTATTTAGAGCCTGAACATATCCATAAAGCTCTCAGGAGGGAAGGTGTTCCTGCGCAATTCCACAGTCCTGCTGCAGAATACCTATTGCTACTATACCAATATTTTTTGTTTGTTGTTTTGTTTGTTTTGTTTGTTTGTTTGTTTTGGGATTTTCCAAGGTAGGGTCTTACTCTTGCTTAGGCTGACCTGGAATTCACTACGCAGTCTTAGGGTGGCCTCGAACTCACAGCAATCCTCCTAACCTCTGCCTCCTAAGTGCTGGAATTAAAGGTATGTGCCACCACGCCTGGCTTATACCCATGGTTTTAATGGCAGTTTCTGCTGGACATTTCATCTAATTCTATCTAAGTATCAAAGTCAAAGGAATGCAGTCAAATCTTTTTTTTTTTTTTTTTTTTTTTTTTTTGAGGTAGGGTTTCACTCTGGTCCAGGCTGACCTGGAATTAACTATGTAGTCTCAGGGTGGTCTCAAACTCACGGCGATCCTCCTACCTCTGCCTCCCGAGTGCTGGGATTAAAGGCGTGCGCCACCACGCCCGGCTGCAGTCAAATCTTGATTTTTTAAAAAGTGATTTTGACTTTTATTTGTGACAGAAAGTTTCATAAAATGTCTTTTTCAATATATTGGTAGTCCTCATGTAATAAATTCAAAGGCAACTCATTTGAATAAAATGTTTATTCTCCCCCCCCAAAAAAGCAATGAATTATATCTTCTAAAACTCTAGTCATCTCTTAGAAAACCATGTTGTCTTTTAATACTTAAACCAATTTTATGAAAATGACAAAGCTTATCCAGGCATGGTGGTGCACCCCTCTAACCCCAGCACTCGGGAGCAGAGGTAGGAGGATCACCATGGGTTCGAGGCTACCCTGAGGCTACACGGTGAATTCTAGGTCAGCCTAAGATAGAGTGAGACCCAATCTCAAAAAACAAAAAAAAAAATGAAATAAAATAAAATGACAAATCCCCTGTCCATAACAAAGACAAAGAAGGGCATCTTGGCAACTTTGTTTATTTTTTCAATATATTAAAATGAAGCCAGCCAATCACCTCTGACTACTCAAAACAATTAAATTTAAAGATATTTCTGGAGCCAAAAATTGTATAAAAATTTCAAGCAACTCCCACTACTCTCACTGAATGATAGGGACTAGGAAGGGGAATGCAGAATTAAGAAACTAATTTTAACAGAGGCAAAAATCAAGGGATATGTACACTCATTTCATTTAGGGGAAGAAAAGTTAAAATTGTAGAGAGGAAGACATTTCAGAGTCATGGTCCACTTTTCAGTAAACACAGATAAACAACAGAATCATTCTCTTTGCTTTTTTTCCTCAAACACTTCCCTTTCCCATCTCCATTTGGTAGATCAACATGAAGCTGCCTTGTGCCTTCCTCCTTCCTACCAAATAGATTAAAAATGCAATAAACTTTGTGAGAAGGTGGCTTAAATCTTTGGTACTATTGAGGCAACCTCTTCATGTTTCAGTGGGTTAAGCCAGCTAACCAGAGGGCTTACTAAAGGCTGACCAGCAACTGAGTGGAGGAGCAAAGGTGTAAAGTTCTTGAGCAAGGGAGGAAGGTGGGGCCAGAGCAGATTGGTTAGCATGTGAAGATCTGCTGGAGGACAGAATTCTTGCTTCCAGGGACTTCTGTTGCAAAGATTATGTGGAAAGGACAAACACCCCAAGCAAACCAAAACTAAAAACAAATCACAAAATCCCCCACCAAATAACAAAGCAAAGAATATGGGGTAAAGGGAAACAATTCCTTCCCAGCGGGACCTAAATGGTTAAATAGATCCTTCCTGGCAATTAGTGTAATTAGATAATTAGATTGTGACTCTGTAGGAAGAGACAGAAACCTGTCTCAGCTAAGTACACTTGGATGTAAAATGTGCTCAGTTATAAAAGGAGCAAGTTCTCAGCAGGTATATTTCAAATCACTTGTAAAAATTAATAGAATGAAAATTTGCAGATGATAGGTTAGGTTCAGCCAACAAAAGAATTTTGTCTGGGGCTCCATTAGAGCTTCCACCTTTAAGACCCATTCTCGGTCCCACCATCAACACTGAGTCTCCATCAACAGAATTTTATTTAAGGCAAGGTGTTCAGAGCACAATTCCGTGGTGAATAACCTTTAAGGTTACATTTGCCTTTTCCCTGCTTCTTGCAAACAGTGCGTAATCCACAAGCACATTTGTTGGCTGTAAAGGTGTACAACAGCAATTTTTGCAATGACAGTGCGGAGAGGGAATATGAGATCTGTGTGCTAATGAGCTGACACTGCAGAGGCTGGGGCGTTGTAGTGTGGAGTGCACTACAAGTGCACAGCAGCAAGACACAGGAGGGGACTTCAAGGGAATTGGCGGTGTTTCCTGAGGAACCAAGACAAGAAAGCCATGCAATAGGATCCAGCAATCTCCTGGTATTTCTACACCCTTTCAAACCTGAGGGTGAACAAATCATTTTTAAAGAATGGATATGTTACTTACAAAATGTGTATGCTTCTCTTTTCATATATACTGAGTGTGTGTGTGTGTGTGTGTGTGTGTGTGTGTGTGTGTGTTTGTGTGTGTGTGTGCCTATGTGTTTATGAATGTATGGATCCTAAAACCAGAATTGTTACACCATACTTCTCTCTGGGCTTAGTAAATTGAAAACTAAGGCGGCAAACTCTATTAAACCCCATGAAATGGGAACATGTGCTCTAAATCAGATGGGTCTCTTTGATAAACTTCAATTTACTTCTGAGCTAAGATCCCAAATGAACCACCTTTCAAAGCCAGGGAGGCTTTTATTGGTCTCTTAAGGCACAGGATGAAGTTGGAATCTGTCTTAAGCAAATCTCTGGAGGCTTTTACAAAAAAAAATGGTTGCTTGCAAAGAATAACTGGTACATAGGATTCATAGTAAAGTCTTCTGAGTGTATTATGGGGAGCAAGGGGAGAACAGAGGGCAGGGGCACATACACATGACATTGCCATTTGTTTATTCCTCATACTTCTGTTCCTTTGCACACCTATGCCTCAAAAAGTGTGTGTCTGCCTCAGAACTGAGGGTGCAGAAAAAAAAAAAAAAAATAAGAAGAGATCAACTCTAGTACTAAGGGAAGCTGATACTAGAATCCTGAAAGTAGCAGGAGAAAGTTTCTTTAATCCTCTCCAGACTATTCCAAATTAAACCAAATAAGAGATGTTGATGATTTGGATGCATCTGAGAATTTCTCAAATTCTCCCTAGATTTCCACAACAGGGGAGTCCAGAGGAAATGGGGATTTTTCTACACAACTGTGTAGTCACTTAGAGGAATAAGATCGAGGATCATGTTCCAGTACTGAATGAGAAGAGTCATTTGACATATTTGATCCCTACTTCAATAAGAAAAAGAATAGTCAAGGCCACAGAGGAGAAATTAGATACCATCAAGGCTTCCCTGGCCCTCACTCATATCATTGATTTTTTTTTTTCATTTAGAGGTTATGATTGGACTAGACAGCTTTCTCACAATAAGCCCACCAGGCAACAGCTTCCAGGCCAGGAAACAGCAATGAAATTGAGTCCTCACATCCCTGCCTGGGGGACCAGAGGAGATGATAGCTTTCTTCCTCTATCTTCTGAGCTAGCTATAAAGTCGGCAAGTGCAACAGGCAGCTGGATGCACATCAGTGGTTTCAGGATATTTCTTCAACATATGTTGTGTGTTGTGTATGCATACATGTACATTTGACATAACTAAGGAGATCTCCTTTTGGTCTTGTTTTTCTTGTTGCCTAATGAGTCTCATCCCTTCTCCTCACACTCTTTAGCCCCTATCCATATCACAGCCTTGTAAGTAATCATCCTATGGATGTATGGTGAGGGTGAGAGATTTTGAGGCTTTTCTTTCCAATGGTTGTTTCCTTATTGCCCTGAGAGGTCAGACATTATGACACTTCAACACCAATGTGGTTGACTTACTACCTGGTCCAAAGTCTGAGATTTTCACATGGCAAGGATCATTTCCTGACTGTTCTTCAGTCTGAGTTTTGAATGGCCTTAGGCTGGCAGGTATCAGTCCAGTTTGACCATTAAAAACAGGACCAAAACTGGAAATAAATCATTCCCGAGAACCCAAATAGCTCTCTTATCCCAGTGCTCATCAGTGGAAAGACAGTGAAGGGAATTGAAATAAGAATTACTCAGTGTAAATGATAATAAACCCAGTTCGTTTCATGTATTTGGTTTTAAATCTGTTCTAATTGATATTTAGGAAGCTGCATTTAAGATTCAGCCTCTTGAGGAGATCATAGTGTCGCAGGATTAAGGATCAGATGTGCCTTGTAAATGCTGTAGAGACTAGCTGGGATTATTGAAATAAGATACAAAGTACAGCCAGACATTTTGTAACTTTCACACTTGAGAAAATTAATAAATTCATATTTCTGTCAATGTTGGGAAGCCAAAGAATGTCAAATACAGTGTATCCAAGAACATGTTCATAAATGGATCTGCACCTTCACCTAAATTTTTCTTAAAGCTGATAACTGTCACATTTCTTGAAAAGTCCTTTGCCATCTTTCCCTCAGTCCAAGTCTTCAAATCCCCCCCAAAAAAAATATGCTCTTGGGAACCCTTTAACACCTTTTAGAAATTATATATATTTTGAGACCAATGGACTACAAGGAAATGAAGAAAATCATATCCAAAGTTTAAGTCAATTAAACATAAGAAGCATTTTTCCATATGAAAAGAAACCTCAAATTCCAAACTACACCAGCCATAGGCCCCAAACATACTTTCTGCCATTACTGGTTTCATGGTGAAACTTTTAGTGAAATAAGCTTAGATGAAGAATATAGTGTTTCTCACAAAACATTCCATTCAAGTAAAACCCTGTGTCCAACAGGCTATTAGCCATTTGTGTTCTCATGGTTTGACTTGTTATAATGGACCCTTTACAGAGGGATAAAGGAATAATTAAGGGCATAACTACTGATTTCAGAAATGGATTTGGGGCTGATGAAATTCCTCCTTTTTGTACTCAGTTTTCCTGATCCAGGCCTCTTCCCCCACCCTACCAGCCTCTTGCTCTAAATTCACAAGTGTGTTGTCCTTAACGGTCCCTGGGGATGGACAACACTAGCAGAGACAAGACTAGCTTTCCAAAAATTCACCTGAGTCCTGCCTTCTCCCGTCCTTTGAGTGTGACAGGTGTTCATCACTTGTAATCAGTATGTATTCTTATCAGTTCCTATCAGAGCTCTCTGGGTAGGAAAGGTGATATTCTAGGACAGAAAGAGGCCAGGGAATTCAGCCTGATATGTCGTCAAGGTCACTTGTTTGCAGGGTTCTCATATTTAGTTCCTACATGTTAGGCAATTGTCAAATTCTGCTCCTTGATGCCACCAGGCACAAGCTTTAACACTTAAGTCCTGTGCATCCTGAATTGACTCAATCAAGAAGCTGCTGCTGCTGCTGCTTTTTTAAATCCCATCTGAAGAAATTTCCCTGAACAAGCATGCTATTTTCTTTCTTTCTTTCTCCCCTCACCCGCCCCAACAAAAAAGGGTGCGGGGGAGGGAATGGCAGTTTAGCAGGGAGGAAAGTGAAAGTTTGCATCAAACATAATTCACCACAGAGTTTTACCCCCTGTTTTCCGCCCTGCAGCAGAATCCTCCAAGGTTGATTTATGCAACACGAACCCAGGATTGACTACAGCCTCAAATTGTATATTCAGGCAATCAACCCTCAGCACACATGTACACACACACACACACACACACACACACACACACACACACAGGGCACCACAAGCAAAATGTATATACAGTCCCCAAGGTCCCGAAAGGGAGCAAAAGCAGATTTACTTACAAGCATTAGTCACAGAAAAACTATTGGAAGAATCCAAGTGATCTACGTGGTAATTCAAATGGAAGGGCTTCTCAGTGGTGTTCTGGTTGGTGTTGTATAACTGCACGGCAAAGCGGAAAGCGCTGTGCTCCTGCACAGTGTTTCTCATGAAAAGTCCACCTACAAGCAAAGGCAATGGAGATTTGGCTTGTGTACCCCCCCACCCTAGCACGAGTTAGAAATTGGGGAACCTAAGATATCAGATACCTCTCAATGTTACTGGGAAGCTGGACTGAGGATTGATTTTTTTTTTTTCAACCTGGGTGTCTTCAAGACTTGTGAACTCAGATTTCCACTAGGAGAAACCTGGGCTTCTTTACAAAGAAGAGGCTGGAAAGACGGGAGAATGGGGAGGGGGGGCTGCTTTGGGACAGGGCAGTGGAACCAAGAGTGGCGCTTGGTTCTTTTTCACACAGTAGTCTGTTTCTCCCCGCTCCAACCCTTCCCCCTCCCCCATCCCCACAGCTGGTTCATCTTTTCCTGGGATACAGGGATAGGCTGGGGAGAACAACACTTTATTCGCCTGATGCCCTGTCTCATTCCCTATTAGCCCCCCTTCCTCAGGACAATGCAGAGGATTAGTTCAGTAAAGGCAACAATTCTAACTTCTCTACTTGTAAATACAGACAGAAGCAGTAGAGAACTCCCTTCCGGTTACCCGGAGCTGAGCTCCAGACAGACATAGCGGCAATTCATGAATTCGTGGTCTGCGTGACTTCGTCACTTGTCCAAATCCTTGTCTCACCCCCACTGTCTACCCCATCCTCCATCGACGTGGCTACTTCCTGGGTCTGGGGGATTCAAAGTGGATTCCATCTCTTCAAGCACTAGCCTGTCTCCCCCGAGCCAGAGACGTGGCGGGACAGGGAGTCCCAGGCCCGGGTTATGCGTCCTAGCGCAGCCAGACAGGCGGCATCACCCTGGGACAACTTCCAGCGGCTGCACGCACGCCATGGCAAAGTCCGGAGCAGCGAGCTGAAAAGCCGCGACTCTTCGCCCCCTTGCAGCATCCTAACCTCCAGCTCGGCTCCCTTGCCCGGGTCAGCTCAGAAAACCTGGCAGTCCACCCGCATTAGCCCCAAGATACCCCCCCTTTCTGAGGGACTCATATCCCCGCGATCTCTGCCTGGTCCCCATCTCCGGTCACCGTCCCCAAGCCATGCAGGACAGGGACCCGCAGCTGCGATCGCCCTGCCAGAGCAGTGGTCTCGCATGCAGTAGAGCTTGGCTCCTCTGGCTGGCTCGCTGACACTTACCTATGCTGATGGTGTTGGGGAATCCTCCGTGAGAATGACCCAAAAGCCCCAGGACTAAAAAGAAGACCGCCCGGAGCACGCTTTGCCCCATTTTCTTCTGCCTGGCCATGCTACGCCTAAAACGAAGCTGACAAGAGCATGGGCGCAACTCGGGAGTCGTCAAAATAATAATAGAAAAAGAAAAAGAATTCGCCGGCTCTTACACCCCCTCCCCTCAACTTGCTCTCGCTTACTCTTCCTTTCCACCCCACACTAGTCCTCCTCCTCCGCCGCCTCCTCCTCTTCTTCTCTCTCCCTCTTCTCTCTCTCTCTCTCTCTCTCTCTCTCTCTCTCTCTCTCTCTCTCTCCTCTCTCACACCCCCTCCCCGCCCCCCACCTCACTTCTGTCTTCACACCAATCTGGAAGGCGGGTTCATTGGCTGCAAGCTGGGTTCGCCAAAGCGATTTCTCTCCCTATGGGAGAGAGAGAGAAAGAGAGAGAGAGAAAGAGAGAGAGAGAGAGAGGAGAATGAATAAAACCCTAAGACAAAACAAACAAAACATTTGGGGAAAACATAGGAGAGAAATAAATATGAAAGAAATTCGAAAGCCCAAGCCCCCTCCTTTGAAGATGGTGGGTCTAAAGAAGGGGGAAAGAAGAAAGGAGCTAAAAGGCTCAGCGCCGGTGAATCGGTTTCTCCCAATTGGGCCGGTAGGGGGATATTGATCAAAGTTGATCTGACGTGGAATTAAAGCCGCACACCGCTTAGCTCCACTGCAAACTGCAGCCCGGGACTGCAAAGCCTAGGCGCTGGCGTTTGTCAACACGGAAGACTGGATCAATAGAAATACACCAGTCCTCACGTGGGCTGAACGTTCATGCTGCAAGCAGACTTCCTTAGAAAGAAAGATGCATCGCATTTGTGTTTGTGTGTGTCTTAAAGATGGGGAGAGTCTTGGGGGCTGTTAGTGGTTACTCTTGAGTCTTTGTAAAAAGACTCAGACAAGCAGTTCCCATCACAATGCACCCTAAGATGCTGCGCATGCCCCGTCTCTGCCGCTCAGCTGTTACAGCAGAGATCCGAGGGCAAGTGAGCAACCCCCACCCCGCCACCATCCCCGCAGCTTTAGGAGGTGTGTCCCTCCCCCTACCGGAGTGCTGAGGCAGGTTTGCCAGCAGCGGAGGCAGTGATGGGCTGACTGCTTTGCGGGGTGTAGGAAAATAGTATATGTATGGAGGTGGTAACTAAAAGGTTAATGAAAAGGACGCTCAGTCCTGCGGACCAAGGAGAGAAGTGTGGGAGTGAGCTGGGATGGTGGTGGGGATTCCAAGGTATGGATGAAGGAAATTGCCCCTCACTGCTTTGCTCCCTCAGTGTGGTCTTTGGATGTTGCTGGCAAGCCCTCTATCCCCTAGAGAGTGTCCACCCCAGAGATTACCCATTCTTTCCAACTCTTCCTTTCTCCAAGTCTACAATATAGGCCAGTATGGTTCTTGGTGAGGGATGGTCTCCTCCACAGTATTTTATGTATGACCCTCTTGAGCAAAATCTTTTCTGTGGTTCCATTCTTCTGTTGTAAGAAAAAAAAAGTATCCATTCTCTTCTCAGGTCTTTCAATCCTACTTTATAGGTACTCTGTAAAGCACAGGTTTATTCTTCCTGCACCTCCTATTATCTTATCCTCTACTCCTGGTCTTAGTGAATAATGAATAAGTTTTCATACCAATGTGCCAACATGCATGAGGTTCAGGATAGGGTACCCAGCTAGTATACTCATTACTCCAGAACTTGTACTTTGGAAAAGCAAAGGCTGGAACCAAGAGCAAACTGGGCTCAAAACTCTGCTGGCAACCAGAAAAAACAAATGGTTTTAGATTCCTCCCACTTGGCTTTTAATTCTCACAATGCATAATATTTTTCCTAACATCATCACCTGTAGAAATCTTTTGTCTCCATTTTGATTGTTCATGGCTAGGAGTGAAGGAGAAATCTGGGATCATTTCTCACAGTGGAAGGAGCATGAGGGAAAGGAGTATGTCCAAGACAAGGTAGGCTACCCCTTGACAGATGCACAGTGAGGTAGCATCATTCAGGGACATAGGCCCAGGACAGAGATCCATTACAGAAATACAGGCAGTGTGTGACCTTGAACAACTTGGTTAGTCTGCTTCCCAGTTTTCTTGTCTTTAAAATGGGGGCAGTAATTTTTATTTCTTTATAAGGTGATTGTGAGGATTAAATGAAATCATGGATGTAAAAGCCTTTAATTCAGAATCTGACTCACAGAATAATCAATACACGTTAATTTTCTAGCACTCTTCCCTTTTTCTCACCTTGTAAAATTGCCTTTTCTCCAAAGCTCCTAATGTTATGAGCTATTCTCCTCACTGTCTTCCTAAATGCAGACTCTGCTGCCAAATCTTTGCCAGTGCTTCATATCTTCCCATCATAGCCCCTCAAGAGCCCCAGAAGATAGGAACGGATCTGATAGCTGACTCTTTATGAAAACTCTAATGGTAGGTAATGACAATTGAATATTAAAATGTCACATTTAGGGCTGGGGAAATGGCTCATTGGTTATAGGGGCCTGCTTGCAAAGCCTGATAGTCTAGGCTCACTTTCCCATTCCTATGTAAAGCCAGATCCACAAAATGACACATGCATCTTGAGTTTGTTTGCAACTACAAGAGGCCCTGCTATGCCCATGTGTGATCTCTCTCTCTCTTATAAATAAATAAATAAATGATAAATATTTTTAGAATGCCACATTTAGAGTATCTCTTCCTTGTGCTAAGTTCTATATCTCTCTCTTTTTTAGACAAGATATTTGTCATTTTACTAGAACCTCTAATGATTTGACCTAAAGGAATAATTTCAATGAGGAGGTATTAGTTTTGATTTCAGGTGGCTTTTAACACACCTAACTTCACTCTTAAGTCATCCAGTTCCTATGCATGCTTGACTACCATGAGAAGAGATAGAGGAAGAGATCTGTGGCCACTTTCACCATCCTTTGGCTTAAAGAGCAACAGGAGCACATCAGTAATAAAAGATTAGAGTAAGGAGGGGATTCTAGTGCCTCTTCACTGGAAAATCCTATTTTGAAGTTATCTCTTTTGTTTTCATTTCCTCTGCCTACTACTGTTCTCCCTTTTTGTCATTTATTGCTGCCCTTTCAACTTTCAGCTTTTGGTGTCAGCTGTTGGCTGAGTTGGACTAGTCTCATCTGAGCCAGTAGGGGCACAGTGATTACACTAAGCACATTTGCTGTTTGGTGAAAAAGCCTGTATTTTACATGCAGATTCTTTAGCTCAATCCCTTGCCCAAGAAAGCAATGAGACACTTTTTGAACTTCATCTCTATTTTTCCACTGTGGGGCTAGAGATTATACTTACAGCTTCATAGCCACAATAAACTGCCCCAAAAGCACAATTGTGTTTCACAATTGTGAAAGAGGTAGTCCTGCTGGATTCAGGATTATCTGCTAATCTTATGACCTATGGTTTGCAATTTTAAATGAGCTGTGTGATACACTTTAAATAGTAAAAACAAAACAAAACAAAAAAAATGTTTATTTTATTTACTAAAATGTGAAAATAGTACTTCTTGTCATGAGATTCTTGCTTCACTAAAGCTTGGGTGCTTCACTAAAGCTTGGATAAACAAAGAAAAAAGTTGGCTGGTGGAATTTGGACAGACAATCTATACAGTGAGCCTTATTACAACACAAAACAGGAAGAGTAACTGAACTCATCCAGATTCCTTGGAAAGTAACTTCTATACCAATTAAACATAATAAAATGAAGATATTTCCCTTGACTAACGGGATGATTATTTCCTTGTCATTTAACCTTACATTTTGATTTTTCCACACTTATTGACCACCTACTATATGACAGACTACACTACACAACACAGGTATAAGGAAGAAAGACATAAATTCTATTTTCAATGAAGTTCAAGTTTAGAGCTGATGTATTCATTGGCGAGGACAATGTAGTAAGTGATCTGAAAATGGTAAACACTAGGTTCCATGGCAGAACAGAAGAGGATATTTGAATATACAAAGCAACATACTTCTTTTATTCTAGATCCAATCCCAAATTAAAAAGAGAAAATGGTACAAGATGATATCTAAGGAAATTTCACATACATGTATATATGTGTGCTGTCTTCTTCTTTTTTTAATTTATATTATTTTATTTATTTTTGGAGAGAGACACAGAGAGAGACAGACAGAGAGGGAGAGGAAGACAGATAGAGAATGGTTGTGCCAGCAGTCTCTCAGCTGCTGTGAATAAAATCCAGATGTGTGTGCCCCTTTGTAGGCAAGTGGGGCCTTGCGCCCTTGCATCACTTTGCAACTGGCTAAACATGGGACCTGGAGATTGGAACCGGGTTCTTAGGCTTAGCAGGCAGTCGCCTTAACTGTTAAGCCATCTCTCCAGCCCTGTGCTGTCTTCTTGTTCTTAGGTACTCTATCATTCTATCTTCTCTATGACACCCAGTCCAATCCAGAAACCACTCCAGAATTCCTCACTATGGGAATGGGTTTTGGTGTGGCTGAATGAATCAACGGTTCCTGAAATTTTTCTAGACATGGGCTTAGATGAAACTGTTTCTGGTGGGAGTATATATGTCAATAATTGGTGAAACCTTTTGAATTGGGGTTTGATGTGCCCAGGAGTGGATCACATCAAGTCAACTTTGACCAATGGAACAATTGTTTATCAGAATTATTTCGATATTGATTTGCTTTTTATACATGACTAAAGCTTTCAGAAGTCAAGTTTTGCCCTGAGGACATTTCTAGGACTGCTGGGATGCTCAGATATTGAAGGTGACCCTTTGCTTTTAATACCCATGTTCTACTACCATCATCCCATTACTACACACTTGTACAGTGCCTTCTTTAAGCACACTCAGAGCCAGTGAGCATGCTTTGATCCTTTCATCTTCTATATCAGTTAGGATGCTTCATGCTACAGGCAAGAAATAAAGCCTCTAAAATCAGTAAAAACATTAATAGAAACACATTGGCTTATGCACCTGAAAGGGCAAAATATAGGGCTGGATTCAAAGTTGATTAACTCAGTAGTTTAACAGTTTCATCCAGGATCTAATTTCTTTATTTCTCTTTTTCTTTCTTTATTTTTAACAGATTATACACTTTGTTTCCTCTCCCCTGTTCTAATTTATTTTTCTCCATCCTTTCTGTTTCCCTCATGATGGCAAAGTGACTGTACAAGATCATGGCTTTATATCTACATCTCATTGTCTTGTATTGTTTGCAGTTAAATCACATAGCTAATCATGATTCACCCTGTGGCCAGGCAATGCTGTGCTTAGTCCTAAATCTCCTGAATCAATCACTCTGATGTGGAGGATCACCAATATGCTCCATCCATAAAGCTTAGTGTAGGGTTTTTTACTCCCTCCTACAAGCAGATAACATGATTGACACCCAGTTGGGGTGAAAAATATGGAAGATAGGAAAGAACCCTAATCATCTCTGAGATCTTTTTGACCTCTTTCCTGTGAATCGTGAGCAGTAATAGTTTTACACTTGAAATATATATAAGACTCTGGTGATTTGCTGAACTGGCCTTGTCTTTGGTCTTATAGTTCTATGGCTCAGTGGCTTGATACTTCTGTTACTGTAGTAACTCAGCCCCATAAATACAGTTTCATTAAGTTCATGAGGGATTCATGCTATATTGAGAGTCCAAGTTGAGAAACTAATATAGAAATATGTTGTGTTTAATAGAACCAAATGATATTTTTCATAGACTATGGAACTGAACAATCAGAAAGGTGAAGTGAGTAGTCCAAGGTCACACAGCCAATTGGTGAGGAATGCAGCTTCTTATGCCTCTAGGGCTTTATCCACCAGACTGGAGTCTCCTTCATGCTGTGACTGAGGATGTGAAAGAATTGAATTATAACAAATATATTCTGTTGGGATAGGTACATCTTAGCAAGTAATTATCCCCTGGTGGGCTCTGAATGGGCTTGAAAACTACAGATGGAAATCACATGGATACAGACTCCTGTCTCCACATCTCACAAAGTGACATTCTTATAAACTGCAATGCCTCTCTGATGGGAAGTGTTAATTTATTGTGAATTATTTCAGGTTACCTCCTAGAGTTGATATTGTTGACATTTTTATTAATGTACTCTTTTTTACCCCTCTGGGAAGGTTGGAAACTGTCACTGTAAAGCACCAAAAGCAAGTCAGGGGGAAATTAACCCCCAACCCAAATGTAGCCTGACCTTCTAGCTCTACCTGAGGAAGGATTGCATTGTGAGTAGATGCTAGTGCTTTAGAGATGTTGAGCAATTCTGGGTACTAATTATTTAAGGAGTTATGCTTTCTACTGAACCAGAACAGTTTTCATTCTTTGGAGTACTCACAAAAATGTGTAACTGACTCTCTAGATTCTTAAATTTAAGAATCAGGAAAGTGGAAATGGAGTTAGCATATATCCAGATAACATTACATGAGAAAAATAGTCTTTTCTTCTCCAAGCTTGAAGTAAGTGGGTGGTGGTAATAGGGCAAGAACAGGGGAAGTATGTGTTAGATCAGATGATGCCTCTACTCACCTCTTCCCAGATCCATACATTTGTAGTGATGTTCTTACTGGCAGTTTATTTTTCTACCCTTTACCTTGACCATGTGACTTGCTTTGTCTAATAGTATATGAGGAAAAGTGACTACACCAATTCCAGCTTTTGTCCTAAGAGACCTATTGCATTTCTTTTTGTCATCCTGAGAAAAGTAGGTTCCAGCCCATTTGTTGAACAAGAAGAAAGATAAGTGGAGCAAAGCCCCAGGGTTTGGCTCAAAAGACTGCAGTGAAAGGCAGCTACATATTACTACTACAGCTTATGGCAGAGCTGCCCAGATGACCGAGCCTTGGTCAGGTGTACATGGCAGAGATGATAAATGATTGGTGGTCTTAAGCCACTGAGATTTGGAGCACCTTGTTGCAGAGCTCTAGCTATCAATAGATATCAATAGATATAGTAGGGCTTTGGCAGTGGTATGTTTCTGTATGTGATTTCAGGCTAATAGGACCATGCTGAATTGTTTCCTCAAGGCCATTAGCTTCCACTCATTCTTCTGGCACAATTATTAGTAGTCCCCCCCCCATTCTCAGAATGATCCCAGCTTGGATAATAATATGTCCAGTCTGTCTAGCTGAGGTAATGTGGGGCTTATATTTTGGCTTTAAGGGTCACACGAAAGATTTGCTATCTGTAGGTCTACCACTTCCACCTCTTAATTTTTCCTTCCGTAATTTTTCATCAGAATGTGATTTTCAGCTATCATGAGGAATAAGGAAATTTTAAACAATTTTTTAGATGCAGGAAGCTCTGGGTTTCCTGTTTTGAAAGAGAATTCAAAGTCTTTAGGGGAATGAAAAGATAACTGGTGACAGTTGAATTGTAAGATACTTGCCTGTGGCTCATTCTTGAAGAGGAATTGCAGTTGCTGATTTTCTTAAATTTAATCTGTAATAACCTGTATGCTGTGGGCAGATTCTGTGGAGTCGTTGTGGTATCAATTTCATGAACATAATATTTTGATGGAAGAGAAAAAAATGTATTTGCCACATTACCCTGTTCTGCATGATTACCCACAAAATTAAAATCAATGATTTTCTCTTTTGAAAATGCATATACAAGCCAGGTATGGTGGTGCATGTCTGTAAACCCAGTACTCAGGAGGCAGAGGCAAGAGGTTTGCTGCACGCCTGAAGCCAGCTTGTTCTATGTAGTGAGTTCCAGGCCAGCTAGGGCTAAATAACTAGACCCTGTCTCAAAAAAAAAGCAAGAAAGCAAACAAACAATGAAACAAAACAAAATAAAACATGGGGAAACTCTAATTTTGTCCAGTATGAGAAAATATAGAGTTGAAGGGCATTTTGTACTTTACTGAAAGTTTCACCAAAGGTTTTCGTTAGATAGTGAACTGTTCTTATGTAATGGTTATCAGCCAGATATAATTTGTCCACCCTACAATTCCTTCACGAAGACAAGTGACAATGTTTGGGGATATTTGGAAACTATAGGTTTCTTGTCAATACAGGCCATGGATGCCACTAAACCCCTTACAAAGCACAAGGCAGCCTCTCCCCCTACATAGTCCCAAAGGTCAATGGTACCATGGTTGAGGAACACAATCTTATACATTCATAGCAGAACTTAAAAAACAAACAGGATTTCACATATTTTTTTTGAAATATTAGTGTTGTGTCAAGTATCTGTAGATGGATTCTAGTCACAATTTTGCTAAAATTAATATGGATCTGACCTTATACAATCATTTAACTTTCTAAGGTCCAATGCATTTGTCTGTGAGTTGGGGATATACATCATCTCCTTTTCCACACGAAGCAGTAGAGACAGAAGGGCAGAAAGGGGAGAAGAGGAAAGAGAGAAGTAAGACAGAGATCACTGATACTGTCTAGCCAATAGTGTGGCATTCATGTTGGCAAAGTTGATTAGCTCATGTCCTGGGATTGGCAAGATATGTGGACTTTGTAAAAGTATCTCTACTGATTTTATTTTGTAAACAATTTATAGCAATAGCTTGTGGGTGGAGAACTGAGGCAGAATAGGATATCTACCACTTTCCCACATCTGATGAAGAAACCTAGCCAGCCACTCTGACTTTTTTACTTTAGCACACTGTAAGGACACAGTCATGCCATTGCCACTTCAAGGGATGATGCTGTTGTTGTTATTATTATCACTTAGTTTAAAGATAATATGAATGGAGAAGAAAATATGAAAATTTCTCTACAGAAGTCCTCAGATCTCCTATTAGGAGAAAGCTGGTTCCCACAGAGCCACTGACATTTACAGGAACCCAAGTGTAGAAAGTGAGGTGGATCGATACGGTGGCACAACCTGTAATTCTTTTTTGTTATTAGTTATGCACATAATGGGAATACATTCATGTTGGTGTCATCAATAGCCTCCTCCCTGTCCTCCCCCCCCAAAAGGGACCCTCCTTGTTGGGGAATGTGGGTCTTGCATTGTAGCCATCAGTTATGTGGAAGAGGCAATGTCTCTGTGCATAATGACCCAACTTGTGGCTCTCACAATATTTCCGCCCCCTCTTCCACGATTTTCCCTGAGCCATGTTGGGTTCGTTTTAAGTCTGCTTCAGTGATGAAGTCTTGGGAGCCTCTGTGTCTCTGGATATCTGGTTTAGTAGCAGTTAAGTGTTCTCTGTGTGTTTCTCCTTCACCCCTGTGTTGGTATCAGGTTCGCCGAGAAAGCAGCACTCTTGCCCATTTCTCCCATTACTCTATGGTTTCAGCTGGGGCCCTGGTGAGGTGAGATAGGCTGATCCTCCCCTCAGGTTTAGGGTCCATCTGAAAAAGAGAAGCAAATTCTCCAATGGAGAGAGAAGTCAGCACTAGATAAATGTGATAACCATTATTATTTTAGAGAAAATTTTATAGGCCACGATTGGTGAGAGCTTGATATTGGGGAGTGGGCTCATTTTTTGGATATGGTTTTGACTTGTTTCCCAGTTCCAGCTATGAGTTCCATTCCACTGAGTGGATATGTTAGCCAAATCAAGAGCAGTTGATTACCCATCATGGCTATGTGCTGCTATTGCACTTGTGTGAGCATCACATCAGGTTGTTTGCTCCCAAGTAGCTTAGACCACAAGTTGCTTGGACAGATGTTTGTCATTTTCCCCCAGTCGCTCATGTAGCACTTTCAGGAACTAGACAAGCTAACTGTCTGGGGACTGATTCTGTTCCAGATTCCAGCCAGGTCACTCCATGTTATGTACCAACAGCATATGGTATAACCTGTCATTATAGTGCTAGTACTCTAGAGTCAGAGGCAGGAGTATTGTTGTATGTTCCAGGCTAACTTGATCTACATATTATGCTAGAGGCTAGCCAGGGTTACAGAATGAGAACCTGTCTCAAAAATATAAATAAGCACGGAATAATCTCTTCTAGGTAGCAGCAGGAAGGAAGGAGGGTGAGGAAGAGGCCAAGGCCCACTTAGTGTTTAATCCAGACAGGACTGATTGTATAATTTGTGGGGTGCAGATCAAAATGAAAACACTGGACACCTTGTTCAAGCATCATTAAGATTTCCATGATGGAGATAGCAAAGCATTAAAGAAATCACAGGCCCTCCCAGCAACTACAGAGGCCATATGCTCATGAGGGTAGTACTTGCTCTAGTGAAGAACATGCTGGAGTGGAGTTTTTCCATCCCCAGTTCCCTGGGCTCTTGACTTCAGCTCTCAAGGAGTGAGCTCCTTCACTAAGGGCTCAGAAGGTCCTAAGGAAATGAAGGGGCTTTCCCTAGGGAGGCCACCAACAGTTTCTCACTGTTTCTTCCGGCTTCCCTTAGGAGGTAGTGCCAGTCCCCAAAGGGGCTCCTTGTTAAAAAGCAAGTGAAAATTCCATTGAACTCCCTTGGCAAGGAGCTACTCAATGTTAATCTTACTGATCTTACCTGCTCTGCTATCAAAACTCCAATTGTGTTCCCCAGGGGATGATCATGACATATAGATTCAGCATGCTGGAAAAATCCCTTTGAGGCAGTATCTTAAAACAAACACATGAACAAAGCAAAAGCAAAAAAAAAAAACCCTTTTTCCATAAGGTTGAGGTTAAGACTAGAACATTCGCATGCATTGCTAATAAAGAGAAAGTAACCACTCCTCCCTGATTCTGAATTTCCTTGACTCACAATTCTTTTTAAAATTTATTTATTTTTGTTTTTTCAGGGTAGGGTTTTGCTCTAGCCCAGGCTGACCTGGAATTCACTATGTAGTTTCAGGGTGGCCTTGAACTCACAGCAATCCTCCTATCTCTGCCTCCCAAGTGCTGGGATTAAAGCTGTGTGCCAACATACATGGCCAACTCAAAATTCTGATAATACACAGATTGACATCTCTCTGATGATGATGATGATGATACTATTCTAATTAACACAATGATTGTGATAACAAAAATAACAACATTTAATATATTTTTAACTAATGCCATGTATTCTGCTGTATGGTTGAAATGTATGGTCACATTGAATCCCTACAACAAACATTTTGCAGAAAATACTATTAGTATTCCCACATTCAAGGCAAATCAACATTATAAGCAGTTAATAGCAATCTGAAAGGAAAGAGCCTCTGAAAAGCATCTATCAAACAAGATGTTAAATGAAAAGTAATTACACAGTTCCCATTATTAACAAATTAGAATGTGAATTGATTTCCCTTTATTTAGGATGCATTCCTTATTGTATACTCTTGTGCTCACAAAATTTATTTTTAAATGTCTTGTTTAATGCTTTGTAACTAGAAGCATCTCAATAAAGGTGCATTGAATGAACTAATAAATGAAGGCTTTCATGGGTTCATGTAAGATCTAATTTTTTAGAGAAGTTTCTTTAGTTTGGGTGTGGTGATACATGCCTATAATCTTAGCACCAGAGAGACTGAGGCAGCCGGAAGACTGCTCTGTGGAGTTTAAGGCTGGCCTGGAGTATGTAGTGCATTCTAACCCCAGCCTGGGCTACAGAGCAAAACCCCAAATCTTGTATCAAAAGAACAAAAAACAAAACAAACAACAAAGCCCTCACACATCAGCCAGGGCCCAGGTGAAACCACAGAGGAATTGGGGAGATAAACAGGAGTGCAGCTTCAATGGTGAGCCTGAAAACCTGTGCCAGGGTGATGTAGACTGACATTGAGGATGCTCAGAATGTACCAAAGCAGAAATCCAGAAGTTTCTGAGAGCTCAACACTAAAGTAGACTTAACCGCCCCCCCCACCCCAAGAAAAACCCCCACCCACCATGGTTCAGGGAATTTTGTGGAAGAGGGGGTAGAAAGATTGTAAGAGGCACAGGGTGGGAGGGAATATCCAGAGGCATGCCCCGGACAATGACTAAGTTCTGCTCTCACAACTCATAACCCACAATCCCAGGGAGGAGGGTTCTCAGTGGAATGGGGGCAGGGAGGAGGGAAATGATAGCACCAACACAGGATGTGCCCATACAAAGTTCCTAACTAAAAAAATATATAAAATAAAGCAGCTTCCTGAAAACACCATGGGCTATTTAATCAAATTCTGCCACAAAAGTTTTGAGAAACAAAATTTTGTGATTGGAGATATATACTATATCTTCATTTTAAGCAAATTCTACTTATAATAATTTATCTTTCTTGTATGATTATAAGCTAAGTTGTTATTATCACCACCTTGTGGCAGTTTCCAATAATTGCAGACAAATTACCTAAGTAGAAATATGCAATGACCTCATATTTCTCCTTCAATATAATACTTGACATTTGCTTTAGATTTATGAGTAAAAAAAGTCAAAGTAATATGCTTCCATGCTTTTATTTTAGGTTATTTCAGAATACTTTTGAATTAGGAGCTGTGTTATTAATAAGTGAATGAAATTATGAGATATGCACATTTACATAGAAATCCATAGTTTAAAAGTCATACTTTATTGTTATTATAATCTTGATAAAACTTGATATTGGGACATTGTAAATCTGTATTCTTATTTTAACTAAATATTTAACTATTTTGTTTGTTTTAGGTTGTGAGCTCCACAAAGGCAGAGACTCTTGTTTTATATGATTTATTATATGACATAACATTTATGGACTGATAAAACCTATTTTGTGGAGAGAAAAACAAACATTGGCAAAGTAGCTTCAATTAACAGTTGTTGATTATGATAATAATGGTATTTCAAAGAGCTCTTTTAATATACTATTTAGACAAAAGAACAAAAATGCGGTCTTATGTGATTATTATGAAAGACATACATTTATCCTGAGAATTTATTTGTTATATTTATTGCTGTAATCCTAGCCCCTAGTGCAGTGTTGGCAACATAATAGAAGCTAAATACTTTTCTCAAATCAATGAATAAACAGATAGAGCAAGGTCCAATAGTGTTCCATTTAGTATTATGTTTAACTAGTCAACAAGAATCCAAGGGAGAAGACATTTTTTGGTTACAGTGATGGACTAACAGAAAGGAGACCAAATGCCCTTCTGTCTGGGTGATTGAATTTGGCAAACTCTCAGAGAGCAGTGGCTATACATTATGCTTAAGACAGTCTCCTGAAGTACAGTTCACAATGGAGAAGTGTGGGCGCTGGAACTTGAAGGGGAAAAAGGAGAATAAATTTTCTCTTCTTGGTCCTCACTGTCAAATTTCCTATCTTCCCTTCCTGTCAGCACTCAGATAAAAGTAGTTGGTATACCCCACAATGCAGTTGGTGAAAAACAATCCCCGTGTTACTATTAAGGGACAGATGGTTGTTGGGAAGAATTGAAGGTCTGAGTTAGGGCAGCATTTCCTATTCCTCAAGAACATAGAAATTGACTGACTATGTCTGTAGCTGGCCACAGCCTGATAAGAGCTGGATTGTAAGTGACAACAACATGGAACTGAACATAAGCAATTTGCTTCTATACCTTATAATGTGGGAAAATCTTTATGCAATGGTCATGCATTTAAAATTTTGAGTGGCAATGAATTAGCTAAATTGAATCCTATTTTAAATTTAGGACAGGCACTTGCCACTAAAAGGAAATCAAAAGCAAATCAGTTTTTCAAGTAAAGTTGGATATTTTGTCATTATTATAGCTTCCTGAATATTGTATTAAAAATAGAATATAGTCTTCTGTAATTTCGAGAAATGATTCCATGGAATAAAGAAAAGTAGTTTGGAGGTATTTATTTTTCAAAACTTATCTGGTATTACAATTTAAATAAGAAAGTATCTAACTGTCAAACCCCCAATATTCTAATCTGTTATATCTTCATAGCTTACTTCAGGAAATAAGATCAAACATTTGCCAGTTTTTCTGGGACAAAATTGAAGAGTTAATGAAACATACATAATATAACCCTAACATTGACCAAATCAACACCATTATATTACTTCATTGACGTCTTGGCTATACTACCTAAACTACAAATTTCATGTCAGGGGAAAATAAATACAATGAAGTTATTGTTTATCAACTACTTTGTATGCTAAGCACAGTAACATATTAAATGAGCTAATATTCCTAATAGTCCCATTTTGAAGTAGTTACTAATTATTATTTGAATTTCAGAGCTGAGAAAACCGAGATACAAGAGAGATTAAGTGACTTGCTCAAGGCTATTCAACTTTGAGAAGTAGAGGTGAAATCAAACTCAGTAAAATTCATTCTGTCAACCTGCCTTTACATCTCTCTCTCTCTGTCCTCCCTCCCCCCCCTCTCTCTCTCTCGGTGTGTGTGTGTTCTGACATCCCAGCTAATTTGTGTTTTCCCAAAGGGAAAGAGAACAGATAACTACCTTTAGGTTGTATGAATTCAGTAGCCACTTAAACACTGTTGTGGACTGACTTCAACAAGCAAAAACTTTGGAACAATTTTTATTTTTATTAATTTCTTTCTCTATACCTTAGCTAAAACAAGTTTTTTTTTTTTTTTAAGGGAAGGGGTAATTTGTATGAATCCTGGCAAATGGTTGTACTGGTTACATTCTTGTTGCTGGGACAAAATACCTGACAAGAAGCAGTTTAGGGAAAGAAAGGGGTTTAATTCAGCCAACAGTTTGAGGGGAAGTTTTATCATTGTGGGGAGAGCATGGCAGAAACAGGCAGCCATTGTTACATGTTCACATCAGCAGAGTGAAAATAGAGCAGCCAGTGGGGCTGAGCTGTAACACTTCGAGGCCCCCTTCAGTGACACACTCCCTCCATTAAGGCTCCACCTTCTAAAGGTTCCATAAACTTTTTGAACATTGACACCAAGTAGGGATTAAGAATAAAACCCATGAGTCTATAGAGGACATTTTATATTCATTCCACTACAATAGTTATTTACTGAGTGGTAAATGCCCTGGTAGAGTCAACATCACTGAGAGGAGTTGAGATGATATGTATTGTGGTACAGTCGTTTTCTTCCATCAGAACCATGGGGGTATGGCTGAGAGCAAGAACTGCTTTGCCAGAGGTCGGATCCCTCACCTGTGACTAACATTAGAAGATTTGATCTTGGGTCTCATCATCCTTATCTGTTTAATGGAGATGCAGATAACAACACATACTTCACAAGGCTAGTGTGAGGATTGGTTAGGCCCAGGATGATGCCTGACATGATAATAACTGCTCAGTTATGTTATGCATTATTGTTATTAGCTTTGACCTCCAACAGCATGATTTAGCTCAGTTCCCTGTGAGCTTCTTTGAGCTCTGAGGACACTGAGAGGGACTGTTTTGCTAAGTTGGAGGAGGCAGAAAGGGTGTTTATATTTGCAAAATCTGTGAGCATTTGAGTTTTTTTTTAGCCCTGGCAAGCCATGCCTTCCTGTTTTGAAAACAAAGAAAAAAATGTATTTTTCAAGTGAGGAAACACCTATGGAGGATTATAAAAATACTCAGGATACTTATTAGACCTAAATCAGCTTTTCCAGAGTAACATTATGGTGCTTGAGGGGAAACATTGTCAACTGCAAGAATTAGATTACCTTTAATGGAGAAGCGGGGTTCAGCATGGCAGAGATTGCTGGGATTGTGAGAAAGGGAGGAGAGTGGGGGGATGCAGAAGGCTTGCCAAGGGGATATGGAGACAGCATTGTGCCAGTCCAGAAATCACTTGCCAAATGAAAGCTGCAGTCACTCTCACCCACTGCTGCTCTGTGGTAATGAATGCATTTTTGATTACCTTTGCTGATTACCTGTTCTCTACAAACAGAGCAGAAGATAGAATAGTAGATTCCAGTGCTCTTGGTTAAGACTTTAGAGGCAAGAAGGTTGGGGGAGGGCTTTGATTATCTTTTCAATTTTTCTCTCTTCACCTGCTTCTCAGTGCACAATGAGATAACAGTGGCTTTTTTTGAAAACAGTAAAGAGGGCAGAATCTTTGTTTCCCGCCCCCATGAGTACTGGTGCAGGGAAAGAAAAAGTGCCAGAGGGACAAGGAGCTACATACACCAAAGCCCCATCCACTCTACTGTGATTTTTTGTAGCATTTATCTCACCCCCCGAACCACAGGAGATGAATGTCTTTGCATATATTGAAAAAGAAATTATGTCTTTGATTTCCTAGATACATTATAAGTATTTACCAAGAGATGAGAATTAGGTAGGGAAATAGGTTTTAGGCTCAGAAGACAGTGTCTCTAAAGATTTAGTGTAATTTGAATGGGAACACGAACTTTAGTAAGGAAAAACACAAGTTATCAATTTTAGAACAATTTCCTCTCTGGTGCTCTGAGAACTGGAATTCAATGTTTATAATCAAATGAATCTTTTTTTTTTAAACACATCAGTATAGCAGTTTTTATATTGCATTTTGCTGTGCATAGGCTATTTTTTTTTTTTGGTTGTAGCTGCTGTTCTGGGCTTGGCATTGAACAAGGACTGATGTCCTTCTAACAAGTTTCAGGCTAAATAACTGGTCAGACTCATCAATGAATGTCAGCTCAGTCTGTGGCTGGGTGACCCTGTCTATAGCAAACACTATTTTCTTTTTGGGTGAGAATGGAGGGCATGACAGCTGTTTAGATACATAGATCAGGTCTAACCCTGTGTCCAGGCAGAGTGAGTGAATGCCTTTGATGGAGGGTGATTTGAGAGACTTCTACTTCTTCTTGCACTTTATTTCCTTCATAGCTGGATTTCTAGCTTTGTTCTTTCTGAAATTCCCATTTCACCCACTCCTTTGTGAAGCCCACTATGAAAATTACAGTGCAAACTGCATTTGGTATATTCTTCCTGTTAGTTCTACATAATAGCACATAGTCAGCTCCTTAGAATGTGAATCAACAAGTTTGAAAACCCTCACCACTCTAACCTGAGGTTTGAAGGGAATTACTAGCTCAGCACACTAGTAATCTATTCATATGATATCATCACCAGTCTTTTGAAAGGATGCCTATGTTAAGTATCACTTAATTTCAGATACTTTTGAGCTTAGAAGAGGGCACTATTAATAATTAAGCTGAAATAGCAGATAAATTGTATAATCTAGGAAATTTCATCACCCCAGCCAATCATGCTTTAATCCAGGTTAGTTTTTCCAAATAGCCCTACTGAGCCTGGAACTCTAAGATATGTACCTTTCTAGTCTGTTTGTTCCATTAGTCCATTTCTTTATCTGCTATTTATATAGTGACTATTGCTTACTGTTCCTGTTTTTCTCCAGCCTCCATTTCACAGATGAAGAGACAGATAAGAGGCTAAATGAAGTTCATGCCTACCCAGGTTTCCATCCTCAGCAAGGAAAGATAAGGCAGCACTTGGTCCATTTGGGAGCTGTAGGATAAATCACTGAGTTTTGAATGTCCATGAACTTTCCTTTTTGGTATCGTCCACAACTCTTTTATCCTTTCTTTCTTTTTTGTCTTTCCAGTTCCTATGTTCAATTTTTTTTTCCCTTGCTCACATCCATTAAAGCTTGACTATCACTATAATGTTTTGATCATTTAGGACTTTGCCTTCTGTGATTGGTGAATGCAGAAAATTGACTTATTAGCTTATGAAGGAAATATATTCATATTTAAATGTGAAGCTGCTGGAGATGTGGCTGTGTTAGTTCATTGGAGTAGTGATAAAACTGGGAATTCAATAACCTTAGCAAAGGAAGACTGCTCTTTTGGGTAAAAGACATAGCAGTTTGGTATAACCTGACTGGTATCACATGGGGTCTGTCTTCATCAGCACTTTCAAAACTGAATAAGTTATAATATCATTTGACAAGACTACTTATGCCTCTTTAGATGGCATGCTCTGTGAAATTGTGCCATCATCTTAGGTTTTATTTGATTTTGTGAAAAAGCAGTACAGCCGGTGTGGTGGCACATGCCTTTAATCCTAGCACTTGGGAGGCTGAGGTAGGAGGATCACCACAAGTTCAAAGCCACCCTGAGACTGAATTCCAGGTAAACCTGAGCTGGAGTGAGACCCTACCCTTGAAAAACAAACAAACAAACAAAAAAAAAAAAAAGCAGTACAAACTCTTTTCATAGCAGTTAAAGTTGATGAAAGAGTGAAAAGGCCAAATAATCTAGATTTGTGCCTGAGCTGTTCCTGGTGGGAACAGGAGGGATTAATTTTACAGTGGTAGAAGTCTGGCAATGATTACCTTCTCTTAGGAGTATAATTGTCTGTTCTTCATTTTAGCATCTTTCACATTTAGATCCCTTTTAAATTAATGTTTCAAACATCAGGAATTTGCATTATTTGGGAAATCAAGTTCAAAGAACAATTATAATTTATTTGTATATACTTTATACCCTACCAAACATCATCAAAACCAACTAGTTTCTAGTCTAAAATGCTTAAAACTCACCATTGTTGCTGTATTCTCAAAACATACAGAAAACTGAGCAAACTAAAGAGTCAACATCTCTTTTTAGATGCACAAGTTAAGTGAGTCTCAGGGCAAATTACTATCTCAATAATTGAAAAAAAAACAGACAGATAGGTACAAGTACAAGGAATCTTACAGTATAGAGGAGAAACACAGGAACTAAATGTTCTGTGGGAAACAGTGCCTGGGGTAGGAAAATCTAAACAATAATTGTGAAATCACTGGAGGCTGGGTGTATGGAAGTACATGAGTTAAAAATACAAGGAAGAAAGCCGGGCGTGGGGCGCATGCTTTTAATCCCAGCACGAGGGAGGCAGAGGTAGGAGGATCGCCGAGAGTTCGAGGCCACCCTGAGACTACATAGTTAATTCCAGGTCAGCCTGGACCAGAGTGAGACCCTACCTCGCAAAACCAAAAAAAAAAAAAAAAAATACAAGGAAGAAATATCAGGAAGACTTCCTCACAAGGTACCTTCACAGTTTTGTGAGATTTTCCGTGCATAGCCTGATATACCCAAGTTTAGCCATAGTTGCCATCTTGTCCCGTGTAAAGGGGAAATAGTGGGAAGCCCTGTTGAAGTTCACTCCCTAAGACTGAAACCTATATAGTCACAGTACTGTAGAATACTTCTCCCTCTCCAAACCTTATAACTCCATTAGTAAAGGCCTACTAACCACCATTCCTTTTACTCATTGCATCATGTCCAGCTTTCAATAAAATATTTTTGCAAAACATACTGAAAGGCAAAATATACATTTGGAAAGGGTGAATAAGTATCAGCACGAGATTCAGATATATCCATAATATTGGAAGAACAGATCAAAAATTAAACAGAAAACTATGGTTAATATACTAAGGGCTTTAATGGAAAAGTAGAGATCATTCAAAAACAGATAGTTAGGGCTGGAGAGATGGCTTAGCGGCTAAGGCGCCTGCCTGCTAAGCCTAAGAACGCTGGTTCCAATGTCCAGCGGTTCCAATCTCCAGGTCCCACGTTTAGCCAGATGCAAAGTGAGGCAAGGGCGCAATGCCGCACTTGCCCACAAGGGGGCGAACACATCTGGATTTCGTTCACAGCAGCTGAGACACTGTTGGCGCGCCCATCTCTGTCTCCCTCTCCCTCTCTCTCTGTCTCTCTCTCCAAAAATAATTAAAAAAATAAAAATCAGATAATTAATGTAAACAGAGAAATGAAATTCTAAGAAAGAATGGATGAGAAATGCTAGAGGTAAAAAAAAAAACACTAACAGAAATGCAAAATTCCTCTACTAGGCTCATTAGTAGACTAGACATAGCTGAGGAAAGAATCACTCTATATGAAGAAATGGAACTGAAAATTTCCCAAATTGAGACCAAGAGCAAGAAAAGAAAAATATTGGGGGCAACTCAGAACAGAATAACAAATGACTGTGGCACAGCTATAAGCAATACAACACACACACACACACACACACACACACACACACATATATATCATATATGTATTATACATACAAATATATATATTATATATATATATATAAATATATATATATATATATATATATATATATTTAATGAGAATAAGAGAGAAGAGAGTGACTGGAAATAATATTCTACGAAGGAACTAGGATACGAACTAAGTCTGAGTTCTAGGAAATAATACAAAAGTATGACTGTTATGCAAAATATTTATATTGTTAGTAGGAACAAACAGCAACCTATAATTTCAGATGCAGTGAAAGCAGTATTTAGAGAGAACTTCATAGCGCTGACTTTATTTTCTTAGAAGGGAAGAAAGTTCAAAAACTGATCATTTAAATTTGCATTTTAGGAAACCAGTAAAAGCATATAATATGTTAAATTGTAAGCAGAAGAAAAAACAGTAAAAATTAGAGCAGAAATTATTGAAATTTAAAGTAGAAAATTAGTAGAGAACAAAAATGAACCCCAAATCTGGCTTTTGAAAAGAACCAAATTTGTATTATTCTAGCCAAAATAATTAACAAAATGAGAGTGAAGACATAACGTGCTAATATAGGAACTGAATATACAGTATCAGTTTAGAACACATGGACATAAAAATGATAATAAAGGAAGAACAAGAATCAACAAAACAAAAAAATTTGTGTTTGAAAAAATTCCAGAATGAATGATGCCTAAATCTCTAAGTGTCAACTAAAAAAATAAACATATTAAAAAGGTAGCAAAGGAATACTATGTGTAACTTTAAGCCTATAAATCTGATAACCTACATGAAATGGATCAGTTATTTGCACCTACTCAATCTACTAAAACTTGTATAGAAAAAAAATACTATCTGGATAGCTGAAGAAATTGAGCAAATATGAATATTCTGCCCAAATAGGAAGCTCCTGGCTCAGATGGCTTCACTGGTGAATTCCACTAAACATTTAAGTGAGAATCAATACCAATTCTCTACAATATCTTCCAGATGACAAAAGGAGAGGAAGGTATGCATCTTTAGTTTCTGAGGCCAGCTTTTCCCTCATACTGAAACCTGACAAAGAATCTAAGCCAAAGTAGGATGGCTAATATTACCCAACATCCCTAATGTTTAGCACAAACATCAATATTAAAAATTTCAGTAGCTGGATGTGGTGCTTCATACTTTTACTCCCAGATCTGGGAAGGCAGAGGTAGGAGGAGTGCTGTTGTGAATTCAAGGCCAGCTTGAGACTACACAGTGAATTTCAGGTAAACCTGGACTAGAGCAAAACCCTACATTGAAAAAATATTCATACAAAATGTTGTGGGGGCTGGAGAGATGGCTTAGCGATTAAGTGCTTGCCTGTGAAGCCTAAGGACCCTGGTTCGAGGCTTATATTCCCCAGAACCCATGTAAGCCAGATGCACAATGTGGCGCATGCATCTGGAGTTTGTTTGCAGTGGCTGGAGGCCCTGGTGCACCCATTCTTTCTCTCTGTCTCTCTCTCTCTGCCTCTTTCTCTCTCTGTCACTCTCAAATAAATACATAAAAATAAACAAAAATTTAAAAATGTTGTGAAGCTTACTTTTAAGATCAATATATCTCTTAAAGTGATATATTTAAACATTTATCCCATTATTATAAATCTTTATTTACTTTTTAATTTTTCTTTCTTTTATTTATTTATTTAAGAGAGAGAAGAAAGAGGCAGACATATGTACAGATATATACAGAGAGAGAGAGAGAGAGAGGCACACCAGGACTTTCAGCCACTGCAAATGCACTCCAGATGCATGCGCTACCTTATGCATCTGTTTTACATGGGTTCTGGGGAATCGAACCTGGGTCCTTTGGCTTTGCAGGCAAGCACCTTAACCACTAAGCAATCTCTCCAGCCCCTGTATTTACTTTTTACTGATAAATTTAATACATGAACATACTGTCATTTGATCATATTCCTGTCTTATTATCCTCTTTTGTCCCTTCCAATCCCCATTCTACTGAGGACCCACCTCTTTCCAAGTATTTCTTCTTTTATTTTTTTTAATTTTAAAATTTTAATAATTTTTAGTTTTATTAGTTATGAACTTTACTGTATGAACAAATCACATATTGGTCATGTTCCCCTTGGTTTATCCTCTTATATCTCCCCTCCATTCCACTGAGGTCCCTCAGGGGTTATAGGTATTCACTCTGGTGTCATGAATACCTCAGTCAATCTCTGTGGGGAGGAGTTAATGCCACAGGATACTCCTTCCCACCCCGTGACTATTACAATCTTTCTACCCCCTCTTCCACAATGTTCCCTGAGCCTTGTGGGTGTTATAAGGCTACTTTAGTGTTGATCTCTCTGAGATCTCTGAATTTCTGCTTTGATGAGTTAGTTTTGAGTGTCCTCAGCGTCTGTTGTCACCTCCTTTGATCTGGTTGTCAGGCTAGCAGTGAGAGTAGCAATCATCACTTCCTCGTAATATCTCCTGGGTTATGGCAGATGTGCTAAAGGTGACTAGTCTTGTGATAAGCAGTCAGATATCTTCATATTGATGGATCTTGGTTTTCCCCAGTTTTTGCTATCATCTGTAAAAAATAAAATAAAAACAGATTCTACAACAAAGCATGAGAGCAGAATGGATAAAAGGGGATAACATAGTTATTTAAGAGTGGACATACCCACCAAATGTCTCTTAAATGATTATTTTATCTTCTTTTATCCATTCTGCTCTCAACCTGCCTAGTGGTTTCTGGAGGTCATGTGCAGTGGCAGGAGGCCCTAGCATGCCCATACTCTCCCCTCTCTTTCTCTCTGTGTGTCATAAATAAATAAATAAATAAATAAATAAATAAATAAATAAATACATAAAATATTAAAAGAGCTGTTGACTACAGTCATAGGCTGGGTGTCACTATTGCATAGCTGTGTGCATCTTGTCTGGCTGGTTGATTTTTTTTCAGCTTTCAGGATCCCCTGCTTGGTCATGCTGTTGGTGGCCATTATATCTCAGCACCTCACATAGCCCTTTCTAGCACTGTGAGGGCTAGCCAGCAGGGAGCTGCCTTCCTTCTAAGTTCCGGCATGATCTGTCCATGTCCTGTGCTCATGACCGATGGTGTCTGCAGTAGTAGGATCTTACCATTTAGCTCTAGTGGATAAGTAAGTGCTTTGGCAATAGCCTTATTGTTTTGGGCACCTCATGGGTCTGCCTAACAGCTCACTGTGGGGTATACCCCAGTTCTGGCATTGGAATTTACTATCCAGTGCCCATGGTTTTAGGATTAGACTTTCTCCAGCCTCTCTGGGGCCATTCTGTTCAGGCCATCCCTGCCCCGCCCCTTATTAAGGGCTACATTTTTTGTTTGCTATCTAGGAGGAAAGTTTCTATGGTACTGATTCATGCTGCCATTAATTTTGTGTATATCCTCCACACTATCTCTTCCCCCATCTCTTCCACTCTTCCATCCTTTTATCTTCTTCACATCCTTCTCCATCCTTTATGCCAAAATGTTTAGAATAGTTCAAGTTCTATGGAGGTACCAGAACCCACAGTGACATCACAAATATACCAGTCAGTTCATGACCACGACTCTAAATCTTGCCTTTAATTTTCCCCATATATTATTTATGATTTATTAATTTATATTTTGGTTTGGGGGGTTGACCCCAGGGCCTTCGCATGATGTGCAAGGCAAGCATTGTGTTACTAAACTGCACTACTAACTGTACAATATTTTATTCAATCAGTCCCTTAAATGTTATTGTATAAGCTTGTTGTAATATTTTACTATGGTAAGATGTGCTGCAATGAAGACCTATTAACATACATCTGTGTTCTTCCATCCAAATACTAACCAGGCCCAACCCTGCTTATCTTCCAAGGTCAGATGAGATTGGGCATGTTCAGGGCATGTTTAGGCTGTAGAAACATCTGTGTTCTCATTTGTGATTCTTTTTCTTTTAATTTGAGAGGACAGAGGCCTTGCTGCTGTGAATGAACTCTAGACACGTGTGCCCCCTTGTGCACATGTGCAACATTGCACCCTTGCGTCACTTTTGCGTCTGGCTAAACATGGGATCTGGAGGATTGAATGGGCATTCTTAGGCTTCGTAGGCAGGCACCTTAACTGCTAAGCCATCTCTCCAGCTCTCATTTGTGATTCTGTCTGCAAGTTAAATTTCTAAGTGTGCTCTTACAAAATAGAAAGATACATACAAGAACTTTCTACTTCTTGTCAAATTTCCTTATCAATTTATATTTCTATAAACAGTGTATGAGAGGGTATACTTTTCTAAATCTCATTAATTCTGGCAATTATTCATTTTTTAACATTGGCTAAATTTTTCAATAGCAGTCATATTGGTTTTACTTAGATTTGTTATTGTATAATGTCAAGATTGAACATTTTATGTTTTGGGACATTCTTATTTTTGAGAATTGCCTATTTGGAACCTCTCTACTTGTTTTTGTGCTAACACACAAATATCAATACTTTATTTCTGTTAAGACCCCCCACACAATCATACTCCTTTTCTATGTGAGCTTAGAAAGACCAACAGTAACTAAGGCAACAACACATGCTACGTGATTGGAATCCAAAATAGTAGCAATAATCATATTGAAATCTTAGACAATAACTTTTAGTAACTGTCTATGGTCTTTAAAAACCCTGTGTTTTACATTCTCAATGTCTATCAGGACACAATGACGTTTTTCATGAGGGCTTTTCTGGGTCTATAGAGTCCTTATATGGAAGGCGGCCACTTGGAGTTAGGCGATGTACTTGTCCTGCAAGGTTCTGAAGGTCTGGCAAATTGAGTATCATTCTAGCTCTGACTGATTTTAATATTGTTGTTTTCTGTTCCTCCTATGAGTACTTTAATTCTAAGTGAATTTTATTTTCACTACAAAGGATATTGCAAATTTATTACAAGTAAATTACTCTTTGTCTTTTTTGTCTGCTTGTTTGTTTGTTTGTTTGTTTGTTTTTGGTTTTTTAAGGTATGTTTTCACTGTAGCTCAGGCTGACCTGGAATTCACTATGTAGTCTCAGGGTAGCCTCAAACTCATGGTGATCCTCCTACCTCTGCCTCCCAAGTGCTGGGATTAAAGGCATGTGCCACCACGCCTGGCCACTCTTTGTCTTTTTATCAGACTTTCTTTCATTGTATAAAAAACATTGGATTTCAATATGATGTCTTCATACATATATATCATGTTGTTTGATCATGTTCACCCATTACTTTCTTTTGCCTTTTCTTCAAACTCCTAGTCCTTTTTCTCTTCCCTAATAGCGCACCTCCTATGTTCATGTCTTTTGTTTTACTGAGTGTTTTTAAGGAAAAAAAAAACTAGTAGCACAACTCCTTAATTAAGTTAAAATTGACACAAAAATCTTAGTATACAAAGTAGATGAATGTAGATATGACTGGAGTACGAGGTGTGCCTTCTCCACTTAGCTTCCTCTTCATGCTCTCTGTACAAATCTATGTGGCTTCAAGATTTCTATAGGACACAATTTGAAAACCAATGGTAAAATGAAATGAGCACTGAGCCTCAGATAAGAAGCATAACTGGCCAAGAGTCCTTATGTGTTGCTTAATGTCTCTAAGCCTTAACTTTCTAAAGCTACAAAATCACTATACTAGATGCTAGGAGGATTCAAATGATAGAGGTCCATTGTCCTGAAGAGATTTTTAATTTACTTAATACCTACTCTACTTATCTTCTAAGGTGTTTATGTTCTGTGATTTAATAACAAGAACAAATAAAAGTGACAATGTGAAAACACATGGGGGAAGTAACAAATCATAGGAATGCCAAATAGCATTGTTCATATTGAACTATGCCAAATATTATATTATTAGAGGTATCAAAAAGTCATAAGTTCTTCAGAGGGTAAATGAGGCTGCTTTTTTTTTTTTGTTTTTTCGAGATAGAGTTTCACTCTAGCTCAGTGTGACCATGACCTGGAATTCACTCTGTATTCTTAGTGTGGCCTCAAACTCATGGTGATCCTCCTACCTCTGCCTCCAGAGTGCTGGGATTAAAGGGGTGCACCACCATGCCTGGCCTAAGTGAGGTTGCTCTTTAGAGATAGGACCAGTCAATTGAGTAGCAGTGTTGCCTTCTAGTCTCCTGATCCTCTTTCCTAGAGCTTGCCCATGCTTCCAAGAGACAAAAAGAGTGCTTCTCATCCAGACAACACTATTAAGTCATGAAATTTGGCATGTAAACCACCCCTTGGGGAAGGAAAGTTTTGGCGATACTTTCCCGGACTCTGAGCCTATTCTTGGCATGAAGTTACAACTATCTCAGTAGGATTAAGCAGCAGCCAACCCCTCAGGAGTCAGTAGGCAGGTAGATAGATGCTTTTAGGAGACATGACTGTTGGTAGCAAGGATGGAGAGCCAAAGGAGAGATGCTAGCTTAGGAGTACTGGGGCCCTGAACAGTAGTCACAATGAATTTGGCAGTAGAAAATAAAGCAGAAGTCTTGGATAATTGCAAGTTTCTCAGAGGTTCTCAGGCTTTAAATACTCAGAGACTTTCAAACTATAAACTTAAATAGAAAGCAAATAGGATTTTTTTTCTACTCAATACCTGTGAGGTGATAGTCAAACTGGGGAGTTAAATAAATAGGGCATGGTGGCTGGAACAACTCCCATGACAGAATTACTTTCATATACCCCCTCACCCAGGGATAGATTTTCAGGAAGAATTTTAAGTGTCTTTTATTGTTACTTTTTTTGTTTCTCTAGGGCACAGAATGTGTTAGGTGATGGAAATTTATGACTTAAAAATGTTTTCCAGGACTGGAGAGATGGCTTAGCAGTTAAGGAGCTTGCCTGTGAAGCCTAAGATTCCATGTTCGACTCTCCAGATCCTGTTAGCCAGACACACAAAGGTGAAGCAAGCACAAGGTTGCATATGCCCACTAGGTAGTGTGAGCATCTAGTTCAATTGCAGTGGCTGAGGCCTTGGTGTATTAATTTTCCCTCTCTCTCTTTCTCTCTAAAAATATTACAGAAGAATATAAACAAAAAAATGTTTTCTAGGTAAGAAAGATATTGTTATTTTATTTGTGTGTGCACATTAGCATGTGCATGTTTATGTGTGTGTATGTGTGTGTGTATGAGTAGACTATATGTGTGATGTAATTTTGTGATATGTGGTACATGTATGCATATGCATGTGCAGATGTACTCGTTCCATGTTGCATGCATGTGGAAACCAGAGGAGTCTGTCAGGTGTCCTTTTATCACTCATCCACATATTTTCTTGAGACAGTTCTTTCCCTCAACCTAGGGATTCTGTTCATCAGTAAGCCCCAGAGATTCTCCTGTGGGCTGGGGTTACAGACATCAAGTAAAGATTTTTATGTGAGTTCTGAGGAATCAATCTTAGTGATCTCTGGCCCAAGAGGTCCTCATGCTTAAGTGGCAATCACACTAACTGCTAAGCCATCTCCCCAGCCCTAATTTTTAGATTTTTAAAAAATTGTTGTATTTTATTTATTTATTTATTTATTTATTTATTTATTTATTTATTTGAGAGGCGGAGAGAGAGAGAGAGAGAGAGAGAGAGAGAGAGAGAGAATGGGTGTGCCAGGCCTCCAGCTGCTGCAAATGAACATTAGGTGCATGCACCACCTTGCACATCTGGCTTACATGTGTCCTGGGAAATCTAACCTGGGTCATTTGGCTTTGAAGGCAAGTACTTTAACCACTAAGCCATCTCCCCATCCCTCTGTTTTTAGTTTTAATAAACAAAAGTAGGCTGTAGAGATGGCTTAGTGTTTGAGGTACTTGCTTGCAAAGCCTAAGGACCCAAGTTTGATTCTCTAGTACCCACATAAAGCTAGATACAAAAGGCAGCACATGCATACGGAGTTTGCTTGCAGTGGCTAGAGGCCCTTATGTACCCATTCTCTTTCTCTATCTGTCCCCTCCTCTCTCTCAAACAAATAAATAAATGAAAAAAAATTTTAGAAAAAAAGGTAGTTCAAATTTTAGGCTGACATTATGATTATGCTATATTTCTTTCTGTCTGAGTAAGAGTTATCAGGGCAAAAGCTTTCCAAATTGACAGCAACCTTTGCTTTAGCATGCAGATTGGAGGGTGAATTTAAATGGATTACAGTGGCAATGAAGAAACTAGTTGGGTTAGAAATCTGAGTAATTCAAGTGGGAAATGGTGCCCTGGGGTAGTAGTGAAGGAAAAAATATAGGTATATTGGAGATATATTTAAGTTATAAAATCAACAGAATGTGGTGAGTTCAATATGTGTACAGTGTCAGGAAGGTACATTGGTGATAAAAGGGAGAGGGAGGTGTCAAAGATAAATTCTGGGCTTATGACTTACACATATCAATGTCTTATAGTGCCATTAACTAGGAAAGTCAACATTGGAAGCAATTATGCTTGAAGACAAAAAACTCTCAAGTTCAGTTTTTGACTATATGGAATTTGTAATGCTTTTGAGATTTGATGAGGAAATGTTGACTAGGAAGTCTGAAGTTCAAAAGAGAGTTTGGTGCTATAGATGTATAAATTAGATGAGTCATTTATAAATCAGGCTATATATGGTGTTTTATAATTTGCTTTTCATTCTTAATATGTCACATGTAACTGCAATTCAACACATATGGGTTAACCTCAGTTAGTAGTCAGACAACTTCAATGAACTTTCAGATGGCATATAGTTTTTTTTTAAGTCTTACAAATGCTACAGGATAATGTTTATACATCTATATTGATATGCTGGTACTTTTTTTTTCTTCTACAGTGCTGGAAATGGAACCCAAGGCCTCATACACAGTAAGAAAGTGCTCTACTAATAATCTACAGGCCCAGGACTTTTTAAAAATATTGAGACAAGGTAATTACTAAGTTTCACAGGCTGGCCTTGAACTCTCTTTGTACCCTAGGCAGGTCTTGAAATTGTGATCCTCCTGCTTCAGTGTCCCAAACAACTGGGATTACAGGAATATGCCTGTAAACCCATGTATACTAGTGGTTGCAGTTGTGATGGGTAAACTAAGTGAAGTGAGATTGCTAGGTTAGAAGGTATACACACTTAATCTCAATAAACATTTCAAGATTGGCATATGGTACAGTGGGTGAGAAAATGTGTATCAGAATTAAAGTGTCAGGTTTCAATTTTTGACTTAATTATTCACTAGCTGAGTGATTATCAACAAGTTATGTGATCTTCTCTGTTTTACTCAATTTCCTTATGTCTTTTGTGACAATTAAAGTAGAGAATACATTCATATAAAGCTCTTAGGAATTCTTAGGCACTCTATCAACTCAGTAAATGTAATTTGCTATTATTTAATAGTTATTTATAGTCTCACCCACAGTGTTGGAGAATATTTTTCCATAAACTCAGCAACAGAGTATTTTATTAATTTAAAAACAAATATTGCCATGACTTCTATCTCTGACCACAAAAAACAGCTAGTATTATCAGGATTAATTGTCCTACCATGAATAACAACAATTTTTTTTTTTTTTTTGGTTTTTGCGAGGTAGGGTCTCACTCTGGTCCAGGCTGACCTGGAATTCACTATGTAGTCTCAGGGTGGCCTCGAACTCTTGGCGATCCTCCTACCTCTGCCTCCCGAGTGCTGGGATTAAAGGCGTGCACCACCACGCCCAGCACAACAAAAATTTGACAGAATATATATATAACAATATTAGGCGTTTGATAGTAATAAAGGCTAGCTTTCAGTCTTTGAAATAAAAGAGACATAATATTCAAGTTCAACAGGTACCCACATATTTTCCATAGGAATAATGACCTCACTGAGTAGAAGAGAGAGAAGTGATAGTTTTTGGTCTGCTAAGATAGCTAGAATGTGTGGGCATGTTTCCAGAGAGATTGAGACCATAGAGTGCTAACCATAAGAAGCCTGTATGTTGTCATAACTTTTGTTATATATTAGGTAAGCTCAAAATCTTTGGCTGTAATTTAATTCTCCCATAATCATAAAAAGTAGATTTATTATACATGGATTTGCTGTTAAATCTATTCTACTGATGTTATTTTGTTACCCTCTTTTTAAAGGAGAACAAAATGGAAGAATATGGAGGCCAAGTCAGCCAGCTTATAGTACTGAAAGTGGATCTGAACCTAGTTCCCTTTCTGGAAAGCAGTGGCTGGTCTAAGTGTCTTATGTACATTAACTCACAGAAGAATTATAATTCCCATGTTAAATTTGAGGAATTTGTGGCATTTAGAGTTAATTAACACCATAGCTAGGTTTTGCTAGAGTGTAAATTTAAACTCAGGTAGTTGAGTTCTAATGATTTTGCCTTTGAATGTTACATCACCTCTGTTCTTTTACTCCTTGCAGTTTTTTTTTTTAATCTGGAGTAACTATAGAATTTAGCATTGTGGTAGTCTGATAATAAAATGTCTCCCATATCCACATATGTTTGTGATTAAGCCTCATATTCAATCCTTAGCTGGTGACAATTTGGCAGGTGGAGCTTTGCTGGAAGAGGTGTGTCACTGGGGGTAGACCTTGAGGCTTATTAGCCTAGCTCCAAACCTAGTACTGAGATGACTTCTAGCTAGACATGTGACAGCTTGCCGCTTATGCCATTCTTTCCCTGCCATGAGGAAACCTCCCCTTGAATCTGTAAGCCTGAAATAATCTCTTTATTCTCATAAGATGCTGGATGGGTGTTTTGTCTCAAAAAATGAGAAGATAACTCAGCAAGCATCTTTTAACTATTTGTTAAACAAATTACATGGATTTTTTTCTCTTTACTTTCTTTTGTTTTTAAATTTTTAATATTTACTGATATTTTATAAAAAAGGCTATACCCTTAGACAACTTTGCCCATGCTCCAATTCAGCTGAGGGTCTTCTTTGGTTGGGTATTCATTGTAGGACAAAGAGACATCAGTCACTCTCTTGGGGGGCAAACAGTGCCTCACGCTATTCCCACCCACCCCGAGGCTCTCACAGTCTTTCCACCCCTTCTTCTGCAATATTCTCTGAGTCTTGGTGGGCAGGGTAGGATCTGATTTAGTGTTACTTTCTCTGGATTTCTGTTTTGATGTGGTTTGAGTGACCACGGTATCTGTTACCATTTCCCTAAAACTGGTTTTCAGTCTATTTGTGGGAGTAGCATTTGTGCCACTACTTCCCCGGCAGTTCTTGACTTCGAGTATGTTTATGTGAATGCTGCAGTCAGGTTTACATTGCTGGCAGAAATCATCTGACCAAGAGCCACTTTTGGGATAAAAAAGGTTTATTTTGGCTTAGAAACTTCAGGGGAAGCTCCATGATGGCAGGGGAAAATGACTGCACGAGCAGCGGGTGGACAATAGCAACAGGAGAGTGTGCCAAACACTGGGAACTGGAAACTTACTATAATACCCATAAGCCCACCCCAACAATACTCTGCCTCCAGGAGGTGTTATTTCCCAAATCTCCATCAGCTGGGAATCTAGCATTCAGAACACCTAAGTTTATGGGGGACACCTGAATCAAACCACCACAGTGCTGTATTACGTTATCAATTTTTGTATGTTGAATCAACCCTGCATCCTTGGGATTAAACCTACTTGATTAAGGTGGATGATGCTTTTGATATGTTCTTAAATTTGGATTGCAAGAATTGAGAATTTTTGTCGGTAAGTTCATCAGGGATATTGGTCGGTAGTTCGCTTTTCTTGTGTGTCTGTGTGGTTTTGGTATCAGTGTAATGCTGGCATCATAGAAAGAATCAGGGGGTGTTTCTTCCTTGTCAATTGTAGAGAATAACTTGAGAAAAATTGTTTTTAGTTCTTGAATGAAGTTTTGGTAGATTTCAGTACTGAAACTGTGTGGACCTGGACTTTTTCTTTTGTTATAGGGAGGCTTTTAATTTAAGCTCCAATCTCATTTATGTTATGTCTCTATTCAGGTGATTTATCTTGTTTGGTTTTGGTTTTGGTAGGTTGTATGAGTTATGAAATTCATCCATTTCTTCCAGGTTTTTCAGTTTTTTGGATTATTGATCTTTGAAATATATCCTGTTCATTCTCCCAATTTCATCCGGGTCTGTTGTAGCATCTCCCTTTTATTTTCCCATCTTGTTGATTTGAGCCTTCTCTTTTTTTCTTTTTGATCAAATTGGCTGTGGGACCATTTCCTCTGTCTTGTCCTCAAGTTCTGATAATATATCCTCCATATGGTCCACTCTGTTGGTGAGGCTTTCTTGGGAACCTTTTTTTTTGCAGTAAAATTTGCATTTTATTTATTTATTTTTAATTTTTTTAAAAATTTAAAGAATATTATTTTTTATTGACAACTTCTATACTTACATACAAAAAAACCTTTTAAAACATTATTTCATTGTTGTTGTGCATTATTTTTTTTCAGCATCTCCATCTCTTTGTGGAATTTCAATTTCTTGATTATACTTGCTTGTTTGTTGGAGTTCATTCCTGCTTTTGATTATGTCTTCATTGAGTTTATTCCAATGCCCATTAAGATCATTTATCCTTCTATCAAGTTCTTGTTGAGTCTCTTCATTTTTTGAGATGTGTATTGTGTTGTTTGTGCTGATTTGTTTTGGTTTCCTTGAGCCGTGCTTTGAGTTCATTCTTAAATATGCCTTAGATTATTTTCTGACTTGTTTATTTTAGATCTCAACTAATTCTTCCATGCTTCTATTCACGGCCTCATTAAGTTTGTTGAATATACTTATCATAGCTTCATTTGGCATTCTATGGCTGGGGTTTCTTCTAGATTTGCAATAGAGGCTCCCATTATGGAGTTAGGTGTCCTTGGTGGGGATCTTTTGGCTTGGTGTCTTGTGTTCTTTATTTTGCATTTGGGTTTGCTAGGGTAGTAGTGAGAAGTTAGTATATTCACAGATTTTGGCTGGGTGCTCTTGAGCCTGAGCAGGGGCTTTCTTGTATGTTAACTTTCCTGGGAATTCTAGGTGGGGCCCCAGTGTGCCTGGCTAAATCAGTGACCAGGCAGGATCCTGTTGTATCTCTGGCACTAGCTTCCTGGTCCTTTATGGTGTGCTTGCCTGTGGCACCTGGTAGCAGGCAGGGCCAGGGAATTGCAGGGGTCTTGCTTGGGGGGTTGGATCTCAGTCACAGTGGTTATGGGGCCCACTTGTGTCATGCATTTGTGGATATAGTCTGGGATTAATGACTGCAGATGTATCAGAAGCACAGTACAGCAGGGACCATTGTACCAGTTCCACTACCAACCCCACAGGCACAGGGTCAGAACTGGTGTCTACCCACCCCACAGCTGGACCAGCATCTACCTGTCACAGGTGTAGGGCCAGAATAGGTGTTTACCCACTCCACAGGTTCTGGGCTGGAACCCTCTTTAATTTCTTAATAGGAACTATGTTCTTAAACTTCTCAATAATTTTCATAAACATTTTAAAGCTATTTTATGAAGAATTTTTATATGTATATATAATGATTTTGCTTTTTGCATATTTACAATGTTTCATATTTGGGTTATAAAAACTTCATAAAACAAGTTAGAAAATTTCCAATCTTATATATTCCCAAGTAATTATTAAAAACATGGAGATTATTGATGCTATATGTGAATTCTTGACCCTGTATCTTCACCTGGCATGGATTTCAAGCACATTCGTATTTTAGCATTATATCAGTGCATGTTCTGTTTGTTGCTTAATGATAGTTCATTGTGTGGATTCACCACACTTTTTGCTCATCCTTTCATTTGTTGATGGATACTTTGCTTGTTTTCACCTTTGGATGTTATGAATAATGGTGCTACATGATTTTTCTTTCAATCCTTTTGCGCATGGCTATAGAAGTGGAATTGATAGATCACATGGCAATTAAGTTTTAAATTTTTTGAGGGATATCCTGTTCTTTTCCAAAGTGCCATCTTACAACTCTTGTGTACCAAAAGTTCACAAGGGTTACACTTTCCCCACATTCTTAGCAACAATCCATTTTTTGTTGCCACAGTAATAGGTATAGTAGTTATATCATTGTGATGTTGAAATGTATTTTGTTGATGATTAATGATATTGACTATTTTCGTACACTCATTGGTTGTTTAATATCTTATTTGGATAAGTGTTTAAGTCCTTTGCCCATTTTTGATGCTATATTTTTATATTTAGGAGTTCTCTGTATATTCTAGGTATTATTTTTTTAGCAGATATATAATCTTTCAATGTATGCTCCCATTCCATACTTTTCTTTTTGGTCTATTGATAGTATAATTTATAGCCAATACATTTTTTAAATATATGCTATCTTCTTTGTCTACTTTCACTTTAATAGCCTGTACCTTTTTGTCATATCCAAGACATTTTGGACATATAGCCAAACCCAATGTTGTAAAGTTTTTATAGCTTACTTTTAAGTGTTTACATTTTTTAACCATTACATTTGTCTTTGTTTCATTATGAATTACTATTTTATATAGTATTAGATGAAAATCCAATTCCTTTTTTGCATGTGTTTTTTTCCATCTTTTGTGTGTATGTCATCCCAGCATCTTTTGCTGAATCAGTTATTCTTTGTTTCATTGAATAATCTTGGAACCATAGTTGAAAATCATTTGAACATTTATTTCTGGGTTCTCCATTCTATTCAATCATCTAATATATGTCAGTCCCATACTGTTTTAATTGGTAACATGCTGTTTCATGATTATGTTTTTTTTTTCCTTTTTATTGACAGCTTCCATATTACAGACAAAAAACTATGATAATTCTCTCCCCTCCCCCACTTTCCCCTTTACAAATCTACACTCCATCATATATATTCCCTCTCTCCATTAGTCTCTCTTTCATTTTGATGTCATCATATTTTCCTCCTACTATTAGGGTCTTTTGAAGATAGTGCTAGGCACTGTGAGGTATCAAAACCAATTTCTGTCTGGTCGATTGCATTGTAAGCAATCCTACTCTTCCTTCAGCTCTTACATTCTTCCTGCCACCTCTTCCACAATGGACCCTGAGCCTCGGAAAATGTGATAGGGATGTTTCAGTGCTGAAGATGCCACTGTCATGTCTTCTCAGCACTGTGGTGTCTTTTGGGTCATCTCAGTGGTCACCACCATCTGAAAAGAGAAGCTTCTCCAACAAAAAGTGAGAGTAGCATTAATATATGGGTATGAACATTAAGTGAAGTGCTTATAAGGCAGTTTGGTGAGCATATTATATGCATTTAGCTAGACAAGAGCAGGCATTACATTCCTAATGCTCATTATTTCCTCCACCATAGGCTTTTGGTTAGGTTTTCAGTACCAGGCATGTATTCCCTCCCATAGGGCAGGTCTCCAGTCCAATTAGCAAGCAGTTGATATCCCCCATAACAGACATGCCACTATTGCACTTGTTGACTCATTTGGCCTGGCTGGCCAAACTTGAGGCTTGCAGTGTCCACTGTTTTCACCACTAATGATTTCTGTCTCCTATAAGGCTACATGCAGTGCAGGTTTTCCAGCTCGTCACTGGAAGAAGGTTTTCAGGTCAGCCCCAGTTTGATTTCTCGGTGACCTTGCGGTCCAGGCATATGGAGTCTTCAGCAATAGGGTCTCATTATCTATTCCTGGTGGGAAGCCAAGAGCCTTGGCAATAGCCTGTAATGTTTTGGGGGCATCAGGGACCTTCCTGGCCAACAAATCACTGGAAGGTATCCCTTCCCTGGCAATGAAATTTTTCTAGTAATACTCTGAGTATGCCATTATCCAGAAAAGTAAGATATCATGTGGCTTATTCACAATATCCTGAAAATTTTATTGTCCCTCTCCCCACACTCCGTTTACTCAATCTCTTCCCCTGACCTTGCTTAGGCCATTCCATCCATAGTAATCTTTCCATCTGCACACACATACACACACACACACACATACACACGTAATATTACCATCCCCTTAAGTACACCCCACTCCTCCCTCCCTTATAGCCCTTTTCTATCTTACTGGCCTCTGGTACCAATTTTTACTCCAAATTGCACACAAGTCTGAACATTTATAACTAGGATCCATTTATGAGAGAAAACATGCAACATTTGGCTTTCTGGGCCTGGGTTACCTCACTTAGTATAATCCTTTCCAGATCCATCCATTTCCTGCAAAAATATTGTAATTTCTTTTTTCTTTTCCTCTGAATAGAGCTCCCTTATATAAATGTACCACATCTTTATTATCCATTCATCTGTTGAGGGTCATCTAGGCTGGTTCCATTTCCGAGCTATAATAATAATAATAATAATAATAATAATAATATACTATAATATACCAAGAAGAGTACTTAGGATATATTCCTAGGAGTGCTATGGATGGTTCATATGGTAAATCTATTTTTAGCTGTCTCAGGAACCTCAACACTATTTTCCACATTTGCTGTACCAGACTACTTTCCCACCAACAGTATAGAAAGGTTCCCCTTTTTCCGCATCCTTGTCAAAATTTATCATCATTTTTTTTCTTGATGATAGCCATTCTGACAAGAGTGAGATGGAATTTCAAAGTAGGTTTAATTTGTATTTCCATGATGCTAAAGATATAGAACATCTTTTTAGATGTTTATATGAATTTCTTCCTTTGATAACTCTCTATTTAGTTCCTAGGCCATTTTTTAATTGGGTTGTTTGATTTCTTATTGTTTAGTTTGTTGAGTTTTTGTATATTCTGGCAAAGAGGATCTCCTATTCTGTAGGTTGTCTCTTTGCTATATTCAATGGTGTCTTTTTTTTTTTTTTTTTTTCGGTTTTCCGAGGTAGGGTCTCACTCTAGCTCAGGCTGACCTGGAATTCACTATGTAGTCTCAGGGTGGCCTCGAACTCATGGCGATCCTCCTACCTCTGCCTCCTGAGTACTGGGATTAAAGGCGTGTGCCACCACGCCCAGCTCACAGTGTCTCTTGCTGTACAATTTTTTGTAATTTCATGAGATCCCAGGGGTTGATTAGTTGTTTTATTTCCTGAGCAACTGGGGTTATATTCAGAAAGTCATTACCTATACTAATACGTTGAAGGGTTTCCCCTACTTTTTCCATCTAGCAGTTTCAGAGTTTTAGGTCTGATATTAAGTTCCCTAATCCATTTGGACTTGGTTATTGTGCATGGTGAGAGACAAGGATCTATTTTCATCCTTCTACATATCAATATCCAGTTTTCCCAGTACAACTTGTTGAAGAAGCTGTCTTTTCTACAATGATTTTTTGGCATTTATGTGAAAAATCAGATGGCTGCACCTGCCTGGATTAACATCTGGGTCCTCTATTCTGTTCCACTGAGCTACATGTCTGTCTTTGTGCTAGTACCATGCTGTTTTTGTTACTATGGCTTTGTAATATAGCTTAAAATCAGTTATGGTAACACTGCCAGCCTTATTTTGTTTTGCTCAAAATTGTTTTGGCTATTTGAGGTTTTTTTTGTGCTTCCAAATGAATTTTAGGATTTTTTTTCTATTTCTCTGAAGAATACCATTGGAATTTTAATGGGGATTACATCAAATGTGAAGATTTCTTTTTGTCAGATTGACATTTTGACAATATTGATTCTTCCAATCCAAGAACATGGAATGTCTTTCCGTTTCCTTGTGTCTTCTGCAATTTCTCGCTGGAGTGTTTTAAAATTTTCATTATGAAGATCTTTCACTTCTTTGGTTAGATTTATTTCAAGATACTTTACTTTTTTTGAGGCAATTGTGAATGGGAGTGATTCCTGGATTTCATCATCCACGTGTTAGTTGTTAGTATATAGAAAAACTACTGATTTCTGTGTATTTATTTTGTATCCTGCTACATTGCTAAAATTGTTTATCAGCTCTAACAGTTTGCTGGTAGAGTCTTTAGATTCCTTTATGTATAGAATCATATCATCTGCAAATAACGATAACTCAATCTCTTCCTTTCCAATTTGTGTCCCTTTTATGAGTGTCTCTTGTCTTATTGCTATAGCTAAGACTTCCAGTACTATATTAAATAAGAGTGGGGACAGTGAACACCCTTGTCTTGTTCCTTAATTTAGTGGAAATGCTTCAAATTTTTCCCCATTTAGTATTATGTTGGTTGTAGGTTTGTCATAAATAGCCTTTATTATGTTGAGATATGTTCCTTCTATTCCCAGTTTCTGTAGGGCTTTTACCATGAAGGGATGTTAGAGTTTCTGAAATGCCTTTTCTGCATCTATTGAGATGACCATGTGATTTTTGTCCTTTAGCCCATTTATGTAGTGTATTACATTTATTGATTTGCATGTGTTGCACCATCCCTGCATCTCTAGGATTAAGCCTACTTGGTCAGGGTAAATAATCTTTTTAATATATTCTTGTATTCTGTTTGCCAATATTTTGTTGAGAATTTTTACATCTATGTTCATGATGGAGATTAGTCTGTAATTTTTTTTTTTTAATTCTCTGACTTTATTTAAGACCTACTCCATAAGATGGAACCCATATCTGGTACTATAAGCCAAATTGTTCTGTTTTTGTCTGGTTTTGGTATTAGGAAGATGCTGGCTTCATAGAAAGAGTTTGGTAGAATTCCTATTTTTTCCATTTTATGGAAAAGTTTGAGAAGCCGTGTTGTTAGTTCTTCCATTAAGGTCTGGTAAAATTCACCAGTGAATCCATCTAGGCCTGGACTTTTTTTAAATTGGGAGACTTTTTATAGCTTCTTGGATCTCTTTACTTGTTATAGGTCTATTAAATGGTGTATCTCATCTTGATTTAATTTTGGTAGTTCATGTGAATCAAAGAAATCATCCATTTCTTTCAGATTTTCAAACTTAGAGGTGTATATATTCTTAACGTACATCCTTATGATTTTCTGAATTTCTTTGGTAGCTCTTGTAATGGTGCCTTTTTTATCTCTAATTTCATTAATTTTTGCCTCTTCTCTCTTTCTTCTGGTCAGATTTGCTAAGGGTTTATCGATCTTCTTCATCCTTTCAAAGAACCAACTCTGTTTCATTGATTCTTTGGATTATTTTTGTTTCTATTGCATTAATTTCTGCCCTAATCTTTATTATTTCTTCTTATTTACTGTCTTTTGGTTTGTCTTGTTCTTCTCTTTCCAAGGCCTTAAGGTGAAGCACTAAATTGTTTACTTGTGAACTCTCTAATTTCTTAATATAGGCACTTAGAGCTATAAATTTCCCTCTTAGGACTGCATTCATTGTGTTCCAAAAGTTTCACTATGTTGTGTTCACATCATCATTTTATTCTATGAATTTATTGATTTCCTTTTTTATTTCTTCAATGACCCATTCATCATTGATTAGTGTATTGTTTTGTCTCTTTGAATTTGTGTATGCTCTATAGTTTTTCTTGTTGCTGATTTGTAGTTTAATCCCATTATGGTCAGATAGAGTACAATGAATTATTTCAATTTTCCTGTCTTTGCTGAGATTTGCTTTGTGTCCTAATATATGGTGTATTTTGGAGAACGTTCCATGTGCTGCTAAGAAAAATGTATATTCTGCAGCCTTTGGATAGAATGTTCTATAGATATCTGTTAGGTCCATTTGTTCCATGACATCGTTTAATACAGATGTCTCTCTGTTTAATTTTTACTGGGATGACCTGTCAATTGATGAGAGTGGGGTATTGAGTCACCTACTAAAATTGTGTTTGGTGTGATAGGATGATCCTCCCTTCAGGTTCGTCATCCATCTGAAAAAGATAAGCAAATTCTCCAATGCAGAGAGAAGTTAGATTTAAAAAAAAATTTTGTTTATTTATTTATTCATTTATTTTATTTGAGAGCAACGTGGGGGAATCAAGCCTTGAACTGTGGTCCTTAGGTTTCACAGGCAAACGGTTAACCACTAAGCCATCTCTCCAGGCCCTCACTTTGAGATTTTTATATGACTATTATGATTGATTTTTCTATTCCTGAAAAAAATGACGTTGAAATTTTGTTTGGGACTATATCAAATCTGGAGATTGCTTTGGTCATATTGAAATTTTAATAATATTAGGTTTTTCAATCCATGAATATGGGATCTTTTTTCATTTTGACAATGCATATATTTGATTCTGTCTTAGGTCTCTGACATATAGCTCCTAAAAATCCTTGTAATCTCCCAAGTGATAAGGTTGATAGAAGTATCATTTGTTAAATTGAGTCTTCATTCCTATCTTCTGACACAAGATATTATAAGACTTTTAGAATCTCAAGAATGATGAAACCAAGTGCTTATATACTAATGGCATGACTTAGAGCTGGACCTGTAGGAAAGTTTGTGGAGTATATTTGACACAGAAAATAGCCAAGAAAGTGATGAAACTTTTAGCCCCACTCTGTGATCTCCAGAATCAACCAATCACCAATAAGTGATAATTTAATCAGTCATATTTACATATTTAAATCGTTGTTAAAAACTTACTGATAGGATTTGGAGAACTTCTAGGATAGAGAATGCTGAGGAATAGCACACTCCAAAATCTCATGGGGCACAAGGGCCTGTCCTTTTGACTGTTTTTGACCCTGCCTTATGTACCACTAAATTTGACTATTAATTTATATCCTTTATGATATATCTTCCATAAATTTGAAATATTGAATTATTTTCTTGAATTCTTTGAGCTGTTATAACAAATTATTGAAATTTGAGGAAAGTGTCATGGGAAGTTTTGATTTGTAGCCTAATCTGACAGACGTGTGGGCTGTCTGAGGACATACTATATGTTAGTGGTACTTGATGTGAACAACATACGCCACTGGAACTGAGTATTTGACTCATGTAGGGTCTGACATTAATTCTCAGTAGCTAGTGTTGGAGAATTATTTGCTTTGGGGGACCCCACACATTTGATACTGGATGTGTGATGAGTAGAAAATCGGAGTTTTTTTTTTCTTTCACCACTTATTTTTGTCTCTTTAATCTTTTATCAATGTTTTATTTTTTTATTTGTACAAAATTTTGACATCCTTGGTTAGGTATATGTGTAAACATATGTTAAGCATATGTTAATCATCAGTTATTTGTGATTGATTCTGGGGATCACAGAGTGGGGCTAAAAGTTTCATCTCTTTTTTGGCTATTTTCTCTGTCAAACATACTCCACAAACTTTTCCAAAGGTCCAGTTATAAGTCATACCATTGGTATATAACTTAATTCTTATTGGTTCTATTACAATGATACTATTTTATTCATTTCCCTTTCAGAACATTTATTGTGATATATAGAAACACAACTGATTTGGAATTCAGCTAATTTGCTGAATTCATCATTTAGTTTTAACAGTTTTTGTGTGTATCACAGGAATTTTTGTATATAAGATCACAAAATCTAAAACCATAATATGATTTTATTTCTTTCTTTTCAACTTGGGTGACTTTTATTATTATTTTTTGTTATCTAACTGCTCTGGCTAGGTCTTCTAATGCTGTGTTGAATAGAAACAGTAAAAGTGGGTTTTCTTTTTTCTTTTTTTATTATTCCCAATGTTAGTGGAAAAACAATTGACTTTTCATCAATATATATGATGTTAGCAACAGATTTGTTACATATGGTCTTTATTGTGCTGAGGTACATATCTTCAATAACTACTGTTTTAAATTTTGTCATGAAAAATGTTAACTCTTATCAAATGCTATTATACATCTATTAAGATGACAATATGTGGAGATAGAGAGATGGCCCAGCAATTAAGGTGCTTGCATGCAAAGCCTAACTACCCAGGTTTGATTCTCCAATACCCATGAAAAGTCAGATGCCCAAAGAGGTGAATGCAGCTGGAGTTCATTTTCAGTAGCTAGAGGCCCTTGCTGGCTCATTCTCTCTGTTTCTATCCTCTCTATCTCTCTCAGCTTAAAAAAAAAAGTATTTTATTAAAAAGATGACAAAGCTGGACATGGTGGTGCATGCCTTTAATCCCAGCACTTGGGAAGCAGAGATAGGAGGATTGCCGTGAGTTCGAGGCCACCCTGAGACTACATAGTGAATTCCAGGTCAGCCTGGGCTAGAGCAAGACCCTATCTCAAAAAACCAAAAAAAAAAAATGTCAAAATGTTTCTATACTTCGTTTTTCATTTTGATAATGTGGTATTTAATACCTTTTTAATTTTTTTCACCATCTTTACATACCAGGGCCATGAACATGCTAGTATGTGCTTTTTACCATTGAGATATTCCCAGCCTTTTTTTTTTTTCACTTTTTTATTTTGAGACAGGGTCTTCATTAAGTTTCTCAGGTTGGCCTTGTACTTATTATTATGTAGCCCAGGTAGACTCTGATCTTGTGATCCTCCTTGCTTCAATTTCGCAGGTAGGTGGAAGTATAGGCATGTACCTCTAGGCCTGGTAAGTGGGTTTTTTGGTACCATAGATATTTCAATAGGCTTTCTAAGCATGTGGCATGCACTATGTCCTTAATCCTGTCCCTAACTGTTGTGAACAATGACACAAGGTACCTGTTATATCCTTTGTCAAAGTGTGAGCTTCATATACACTTAAGACTCTCTCTAGGTTTTCTCACAAGTAAACCATATTTAAATTAAGTAGTATTAAAACATGGACTGTAATTAAAATCACCTTGGAGTTTTAAAACTACTGATTATCTTCCTCTCTCCTTCTTGAAGGCTGATTTAATAAGAATTTCTGGTAGTATAATTTATTTGTATACTTGGGCCACATTTTCTGAATTGTTTTCTTGATGGTTTCCTCTACAAGATATCCTGTGCTTTTATTTGTCCTCAGGTAAGGGGCTAGTGAAGCCATATTGAATAAATTAATGAACACAGTGAATGTTAAAAATCAGTTAGTTATTGGATATATGGTATTTGCACATTATATAAAATTGTAAAGCCTAAATGTGCAGCATATACAGTAAGTCTCCCTCTCAGCCAGGTTGTTCATCTATAGAGTTACCAGATTTGTTACCAGATATTTTTAATGTATTCTTCCATAATTTAAGTGAATGTTATCAATGTGTTTCCTGACAATCAATTACTGGGACAACAATTATGAAATGTTCTTGCATTCTTGGCATTAGTTCCACTGAATGATGATAGTTTATTTCTTTAGTGTGTAGTAGGGCTCTAGCTAGTATTTAATTGGGAATTTTTGCATAACTTATGCATAGCTGTCCATAAATAAGACCTAGGTGTGTTTTCCCCCAATTTTCTATTTTTTAAAATTAAAACTCTGAAATGGATTGACAAAGGATTAAAATGTAACACCCTTATAGGCAACATATTTATATTCAAACCACAACTTTCTGAAAAATGAGGTTTTAATTCAGTTTTTCTTTGATAGTTTTCATTGTGTATTTGAATCACTTATGGAAATTTATAACATTACAAGTGTTCAGACCTTGCTTGAGACTAGAAGTCAATAAACTGTGGTCTATGGGATAAGTATTTGCAACCACTTTTTCTATATCATATAAAGTTTTACTGTAACATAAGCATATCATTTAATTAATATATTATCCATGACTATGCTTTTATTACAACATAAAATTGAATAATTGTAGGCGAGTCTATGTGTCTAGAAAAATCTAAAAGAGTCTTAGTTTTACAGAAAAATACTGCTGATCTTTCTCAGTTCCCATGGAATTAAGTCCTGGTAATATTGCCAGGATGTAAAAACAACTGCAACAACAAGAACAACAAGGCTGGCTCTCATTTGTACTAAAGTTTATGTGGCTACTTGAATCATTGAGAAGAGATTCTAGGTTTGATAATACAGCTTATAAAGTTAAAAAAAGCTAAGAGTTTATTTGGTAGGTTGGCTAAATTATGGGTCAAAAGATGGCCTACTGTGAATGAGCTGGCGCTGCCTGATATCCCTTGGCTTAATGTTGATGAATGGATTAAAAGATTATGGAAAATTGGAATGCTGGATTATGCATTTTCCAAGTGAAATAATCTTCTCCTCACAATAGGATAGTACAGATGATGTGGTGGCCATTACTAAGACCACAAGAAACAGACTTGTGAGTGGAGCACCATCATACTTGAAGAGCTCAGAAATTGTTCTTCTCTGCAGTGCAGACCTTATAGTATGAGCCATGGATGCTGAATTAGTTGATTTATATAAAATGGTTGTAATTGGATCCCAAGTATTAAGAGCCAAGTAGTGACATGGAATTGCCAAAAGTGAGGTGACTATATTTAAAATAATGGACAGCAAAGGCAAAACAATGTTCATAATTGTAGACTGGTGTAAGACCTTTGGTAATAGCTGATTAATCATGGTGTTTCCAGAAGTGAAATAGATAAGAAATCTACCAAGCACCAACCTACCTGCTTGATTTGTATAAGCAGACAAGTTCCAGAGCAAAGGAATGGAAGGCTTCTTTGAAAGACAGCAACATAAAATGGGTACCAACAGAGTTAGGGCATTGCTGCAAGAAAACTAACCAGGTGGCTTTTTGTCTTTTGGAACTGATTTGCAGGAGGAATGTGGAAGCATTTAAAACCTTGTACTAAGAGAAACCTCACAGTGCTGTAAGTGGTGATTGATGGATTCTTATATGAGCTTAAAGGCCTATATGCAGAAAGAATGGAGAATAGTAAAGCTTGGATCACGAGAGGAAGAAATTTCTTGGGACTGGGCTAGAGAAAGTGTGTGAGAAGGTAGTGGTGTGCTGCCCACATCCTGAGAACTTAAGCAGGGTTGAGTTTAGTAGAAATTTACTGTTATGAGCAGAAATATATGGCACAGAAAGAAATGAAAGTTTAGGGCTAGAGACTGCTGCCCACTTGAGCTATAATTGTTTGAGAGATTTCCACTATTGAGATTGGTTCAGGTGTTTTGCATTGGAGCTGTAGAAAGAATGTTGAAGGAGTTGGCTTGATTCCTGTCTAGATTAACCAATTTTGTACCCCACCTGGTACTATGAAGTATAACAAATGCAGAAAAGAAAGGGTCATTGGATTTGAAACATGGTTTTGTTGGAGATGGCTGGGTGATGTGAGGCAGAGCTATTGGAATTCCTGCATGGAGACCTGATTGAACCATGGCATGAATGAACATGTAGATTGAAGTGGAGACCCCAGGAATTTGGAGACAATAGGACTAGGAGAGGGCTGCCTTTTAGAGCTATTGGCTCAAGATGGAGTTTTCTCTGGGTTGTGGGCAGCCCACTTGGAGGGGCTGAATTGGAAATATGATGTTGTCATGGGTCCTACATGCCACACATTGAGCTGTAGGATTTAATATTTGTCTTGCTTGCTTGAAAACTTGCATTGATTCAATCATTACTTGCCATGTCTGATGCCATATTTTGCAGTGAGACTGTTTATTCTGTGTCATTATGGGTATTTAACTTGTGTTTTAATTTTATAGGCTTACAGTTAAAAGACTGTCTTGAGTCTCAGATGAGATCTTAGAATTTGGACTTTTTAACAGTGTTGAGATTAATTTTAAAAATATATGGGTACTTTTAAAGTTAGACTGAAAACATTTTTACATCTAAAGATGGTTGTGAGGGCCAGAGGCAGAATGTGGTGGTATCAATGAGATGCCCCACATAAACTTGTGTGTTTTGAATGCTTGGTTTCCAGCTGGTGGCAGTTTAGGAGGTAAAGCCTTGCTGGAGGAGGTGTGTTGTTAGGGGCTGACTTTGGGGTGTTATAGCCAGCTCTCTCTTGCCAGAGATAAGTTCATTCTCTTGCTGCTGTTTTCCATCTATTGTGGCAAGATTGTGATGTCAAACCTCTGCTTGTGCTATGCTTTTCCATGCCATCCTGAAGCTTCCCCTTGAGACTATAAGCCACAATAAACTTTTTCATCCCATTACCTGCTTTTGGTTAGGTGTTTTGTTCTAGCAATATGAAATTAACTATACCAATTTGAAAGTTCTATTTTCACATAAAGTTAAATTCCTAGGTGATTGCTATTTTCTTCCTATGTCATAGTCTCACTTACATTGTACTTTAAAAAAACAAACAAACATATTTATTTAGTAGAAAGAGAGGGGGAGGAGGAAAATCTAGTATGCTAGGTCCTCTAGCCATTGCAAACAAACTCCAGATGCATATGCCACCTTGCGTATCTTGGCTTATATGGGTATTTTTACTGGGGAATCAAACCTGGGTCCTTAGGCTTTGCAGGCAAGTACCTTAACCACAAAGCCATCTATCCAGCCCCAGATTTGTCTTATTTACTACCTTGCTTGGCTTTTGAACTTAAAAACCTTTGGTTAGGGCCTCATGAATTTCTACCAGAGTCCCTTACCATTGAGCTCAGGAACTCTTAATCAAATCATAGAATGCATGACTTGACGATCTCCATTTAAATATTTTAGTTTGCATCTCCATCCACTTAATGCTTACATGTGTATAGACATGAATCTCAGCCCATAAATTTTCATGCACAAGAAATAAAACTTTAATTCACTGTTAAATTTTAGTTTAGAATCTTCATTCTAACAGAGTTAGGAGCTGTTGTAATTTCTTCTTCTAGGATGTGTCTAAGATATTGAGACATAGGTGACGAACTTATTTAGTGCAAGTGATGGGGGTGAATTTAGTATATCCTAAATATCACAGGTCCATGGAGCCATCTGCTGAGATGTCCATGGTCCCACTTAAGTTTATATCAAGAGGGCATAGGTCCCATCAAGTAAGATACTCCTTACTTATTATTCTCATGGTTCTTTTAGATTGTCCTATTTTTTCTATTTCTATTTTACACTTGGGAATCACTCAGCTATCCCTGCACCATGATGAGGCACAGTAAATTTCTGCAATGCTGTCTGTGGTCCCTTCTGTCTACCCATATGTAAGAGTCATTTGTCTCTGGTGTATCTTATTATCTCCAAGGGCTTTACTTAAAAACAGAGTCCAAATTCCCTATCTCTTGGAAATAAAAGAACTTTTGAGGCTTTTATTTCTGGTCTTCTCTATGGGATCATTTGACATTTATAGTTTTATGGCTTCCCTTCTAACTTTCTTTAGTTCTCTCATCCTGGGAAATCTTTTTTTATTCAAGTTCTAGGGGGATATGGTTGAAGTAATCTTTTGTTTTCTCACAAACATTGTCTAGGTTGTAGGCCCTTTGCTAGGCATCTGTAACCTAAATGCCAAAATGAGAAGCCTTTTGCTTCCCACTGCTTTATGCTGTTTCTGCTGTCTGCAAAGCAAACCAAACACAGGAGTGTTTCACTTCTCAACAAAGGCAAGGGGAAAGAGAAAAGGGAATGCTCAAAAAGAAATGGTTATATGAACAAAAAATTATCCTTCTACAAACATACATCTTTATTACTTAATAACCACAAATTATCATATATGTACCTTGTTTTAATCTTCTTATTTCTAGTATGCTACTTTCCCAGTTAAGTCCCCAAAGAGTTTAAAACGTACTTTTAACTTATCAAAAGTTATATATTAAGCACCTATTTGAGGCTTAGTCCATGTTTGCTTCAAGTGACTCAGGCAGTGAATAAAGGTGAAAGCCCATTTATTTGCTTCTGTGGCTTCCTCAGATACTTATTTTTCTTAGAATGGTCAATGATCAAAAGGTTGAGTCCCTGATGGGTGAAAATGTTAATCTGGGCAAGCAGTAGAAGACAAATCAACTATCTAAAAATAAACGGAAATGTTATGAAAAAATCATAGCTATTCCTTTAAGTTCCCAGGTTAAGTATCCCATAGAAAGAGTAAATGAAGTTTATATCTCACTTTCAGAATTTAATATGCAAGATTTCATATTGTATTAGCCATTGATATTTATATACAGTGTAGTGAACTAAGGACTGGAAAGAAAACTCTTGCTTCCAGAATTCATGTTTATTTTTTCTTCTTCCTGAGCCAGAGCTTTTTTTTGTGTTGGTTTGATGTACTGTAGTTACTTGGGGTTTAATCTTGTATAATAATTAACTTCAATTGATCCACTGCAGTGTGTTAGCAAAGTGCCCTAGCCTATTAAATCCGACTAAGAATCCTCCATTGCTTTCCTAATTTCCAGCATCATTATGCTGCCGGGCAAGCTGATAAATGTAAAGGCATTCCAAACTGGGGCTTTTGCCTGGTAAAATTTTGGAGACAGTGCACAAACATTCCATTTAAAATTATTACATCTAATAAATACCAACATAAAGGACCTCCATTATAAGGCAAGTCCAGGATCTATATTTGATGTTTTTCTTCTTTATAACAGAGCTCTTTCATTAAAGGCATGAGGCAGAATCACCAGAGCTTCACTTCTTAATGCAGGACACATATGGTTTATTAAAAAAACAGAAGAAAAATAGAACATTACTGAAAGTATGCCATGCTGAATAGGCCTCTGAAAAGCAAACAAAAGGTTGCCAATGAGAAAAGACAACAAGAAGGAGAAAGAACTTAACAAAACAATAGTTAAGAGATATGTGTCAGTGCAGCTAGAAAATTGAAGAATCACAAACATGCATTTTGAGCCTTTGGGGAGATTTTAAATAATGTATTCAAACAGATCTGCTGAAAAGTTTGGTTAGGTATTTTCTTTACTGAGACTCTATTGCAGCTCAGGAGAGACAAAGAATATTAAGACTTAATTTCTGTCTTTGAAGTACTTAATATTTTTTAAATTTGTGTACATTCTTTTTTTTATTGACAACTTCTATACTTACATCCAAAAACACATGATATTTCCCTCCCCTCCCCCCATTCCACTTTAGAACTCCAATGTCCATCATATCCCCTCCCTCTCTCCATTAGCCTCTCTTTTAATTTGATGTCATCATCTTTTTCTTCCATTTTGAGGGTCTTGCAAAGGTATTGCTAGGCACTGCAAGGTCATGGATATCGAGGCCAATTTCTGTCTGGACAGTTTCATTGTAGGAGGTCATACCCTTCCTTTGGCTCTTCCATTCTATCCACCCCCTCTTCCGCAATGGTCCCTGAGCCTTGGAGGGTGTGACAGAGGTGTTTCAGTGCTGGGCACTCCTTTATCCCTTCTTCTCAGCACTATGTTGCCTTTTGGGTCATCCCAGTGGTCATCGCCATCTGAAAAGAGAAGCTTCTCTAACCAGAAGTGAGAGTAGCATTAATATATGAACATGAACATTAAGTGTAGTGCTTTCAGGGCAGCTTGGTGGGAATAATATATACATTTAGTCAGATAAGAGCAGGCTTTATACCCCTAAGGCTCATGACCTCACCTGCCATAGACTTTTGCTTAGGTTTTCAATATTTTAAAAAAATTCTCTTGACTGCTTTGGTGAATTGAAATTCTACTTTTACCTCATATTCTTGGAAGTTTTAAATTCTGAATCTACTTTCTTTCCTAGTGAATCTAATGCACATCTTTACTTTTACAGATGCACAGGCTTACTATCTTAAGAACTAATTTTTAGTCTCTAACAATGGGGAGTGCAGATGTTGAGCATGAGACTGAGGCCTACAAAGACCAAGAGAACCCCTGAAGGGTGATTTAAATGTAAATTGACATTCAGTTTTTAATTTTCCTCATAAGATATACATAATGTACAAATTACTTCTTTTCCTTAGATTAAACATAATAACTAAATCAAATATTATTTAACTAGCTTACCAATAATTTAATAAAGATTAAAATTATGATGACTATGTCTATTATTCTTATTCTATAATTATTATACTATAATTAAATGCTTATTTGCCTTTTTATTATTTAAAATGTATTAATATTCTTCCAAAAATTATCTCACTAATGCACTCTCTTAATATTTATACTAATTGGCAATCTGCATCCCTATTTATGTAACCATTTGGAAGTCTTTAATAATTGTTATTGCAAATAAGATGAAAAGTTTTCACAATCACAATTAATTATCTCAGTTTTATTGTTTTATTAATACATATACATGTATGCTTCAACTAATTAATAAGAATTTCAATATATAAAAGTACAAAATATTTCCATTCCATATTTCAACATGAAGAAGGTATACCTATATTGCAAGAAAATACTCAGATACTCATAACTGGATTGTTTTTCCTATTAGTGACATTGGTGTGTTGATTAGGTGGGATGATGATTTCCTAGACTCAAGATTAATTACTATATACAAGTTGAAGGATGCTGGCCTAGTTTGGGTCTGAGATGTCCACTATAGGTTCATGTTTTTGGATGCTTAGTACCCAGCTGGTGCAGCTATCAGATATGACCACTAGGGGCAGGTCTCTGAGAGTTATTGCTAAGCCCTGTTTTCAGTGGACTGAACAAGTCAGTCATGTCTTCCCCACCATGAAGTACTGAAACTAAATTGTGAGCCAAAATAAATCTTTCCTCCATTAATTTGCTTCTGTCAAGTATTTTGTTATGATTAAAAGTGTAACTAAAACAGCAAGTCGATGCCATGATTTGAATGTAAAATATCTCCCACAGATTCATGTATTTTGAACACTTGTTTCCCAGATGGTGGTGCTTGCTGTTTGAGGAGACAGTGGTACCTTTTGGGACTGTGGCCTAGCTAGAAGAAGTGGGTCACCTTGAAAGTAATATCTGCTTCTGGGTCTGACCTGAGTTCTCTACTCTCTATCCGCCACTTAGATGTTAGGAATCCTTGCCACACACTCCCATTGCCAGTAACCCCATTATACCTTCCCCATCATGGAAGTCTGTACTGAAACCATGAGAATAAATAAACCTCTCCTTCCTTGCATTGTTTCTTTCAGGTACTCTGTCACAGGCATGAGAAAGGTAGCTCAGATAAATAATAAGTAGTATGCTGGTGTATATATTTGTCCACTTGGTCTTGCAAAGTTTATGGATGCCATTCAAACTAAATACAATTTATGTCACTACTGATGCTGAATCTTGATATTATTATATGTCAAATATACAGGTTCTTGAGGTTCTTCCCAAGTGTAATAAATGCTATGTTTTAGATAGTAGGCTCTTATTGTACCTCTGTACTCCAGAAGACAGGGGTTCCTCCTCAGTTTATAGGACAGGGAATCAGTATAAGTGGATAAGTTTCTTCCTTATTTTCATTTCTTTTTTTTTTTCCTTTATTCACTCCAGGTTCTTTAAAACTCATGTGATCCTTCCTAATCTACTGCTTGCATCTGCTCTTTTTTGCTTTGGTACTCCAAGCCTATCACTCCTTGTCAATCAATGAAAATATTTAATACTTGGTCTACTTCCTGTCTATCCCTAATGCTGTTATTTTATTAGGGACAGTCATATGGACTAGCTATACTTGTTGTAAAACTCAAATCTTGTTAATACCTTGTGTTCTGACTACTCTAGGTGTGAATGTGAATAGGTGAGTAATACTGGGGACAACCCAAAATTTGTCCATGAATCAGTCCCAATAACCTGTGAATAGGACTTAAAGACACTGACTCACTGACTGACCACCACTGACACTCACTGACTCACTGACTCACTGACTGACCACTGACTCACTGACACCACTGACTCACTCACTGCCTGACTCACTCACTGACTCACTCACTCACTCACTCTCTCTGCCACTCCACTCACTGCTCACTGACTGCACTGACTGACTCCTGACAAGCCCGCCCAAAGCTTAAGAAGCCTTTGAACAGCCAACCCTGGTAAGCCACGTGGTGAATGCAGATAGGTCCACATATGCGAAGCAAGCCTAGATCACGCCCCAAGCCAAATAAGGACTTGTTTATCCAGGAGAGCACTCGCCATCGGAAGGCGGAAGGCGGAAGCCAGCGCCATCTTTAAGGCGCGCACCTCGCAGCTCTCTACAGTTCCCCTTTTTGTTTAAAACACGCAAAGCAACAGGCAAGGGTAGAGGTCTGATCTCCAGTAACTCTTAAAATAGGCATAGAACCGTCTTGCATCTTTTCCTGGAGGTGGGACCATGGATGCCAACCCACATGCAATCAGACTTGCCCTTCAGAGAGTCTTTCACAGCTAACTCTCCCTGCAGTGCTTTGCCTCGCAGCCTGTGCCTGGTGTTTACATTTTTATGGTGGCTAACCATGCCTGGGGAGATTGACCTGCCTCAATAGCCGAGAAGGCCTGGACGATCATGACTGCATTCCGCTTTTGTGTTACTCTAATCTTACATAGACACCACAAGCAAACCAGAGAGACCAGTAACAGAAGGCTGCTAAAGAGCACCCAAACCCGCCCATTCCTTCAGATGATTCATAGCGGAGATCAGCCAAGATGACAATCCAGATGCAAAAGAGAGGTCCATGCGGGTAGAATTCACATAAACTACAGCCAGTCTCAGTTCTCTTAAGGTATCTTCAAATTCAAGCGACCAATTCTGTAATAGAAAACTAGACAAAAATCTGGATAAATTTGCAGCCCTAGTATAATCCAAGGTCTTTTAACAACATTAGCAAGGAGAAACTAAAACAATGCAAAAACTCAACCACCATCAGCAGTCATCAATTTGCATTTTTTACAGTCTTTCCTCAGGCATCCTCTCCATTGTTTTAATGTAAATCAAGTCAGGCCACCTTCCTTCCACCTTCCTTAAGATTGCTAATGCGTTGACAATAGCAGCTTCAGTAACCTAAAACCTCAGTGCCTCTGCTTTTACCTTGCTTGAGATTTTCCAACTTAAAATCTTAAAATCTCAGTCCAATATCTTTAGCCAAGCACATCAGTCCATTACAAATTTAACCTTGATGAAACTTTCTGGGCCTGGATAGCAGAACGTAGCCATCCCTTATGCCAGTAGCCCAGTTCCAACAAAGTCCTCTGCAGTCTTTCCTTCCCTTTTCAAGCTCATAAGACAAGCCTCAAGTTCAATACTGTCTGCACTTAGCATAATTTTGATCTTTTCATTTGTTTTATGAGAGCCTGCAGCCCTTCTTTAGAACTGTAGACTCTGAATCTTCTAGCTAGACTCTGAATCTTAAGTTGTTCTTTGTTTTTGCCTCTTTTTCACTTGTTTGCCTGTTCCGACCTTTCTTCCTCGAGGCAGTTCCTCACTAACCTCCAGATCGATCTTACCCCGCCCTTAAGCATGCCTTGGTCTGCTGCAAAATCAAGATCTTCCCAAATTTTCCCATGAAGGGATTGTAAGACTTCCAGAGCACGCAAACCAAGGGGCTATGGCATCACATTCCTCCAGGAACCTCTCCAGGGTACTCCCTTTATCTTTAAGTTTTTTGAACGAAGCAGCTCATTCAGAGCCAAAAAAATTGGGTGCGAGTGAGAAGCGCCATGGCTACACTTGCAAAAATTCTTTTAAAACTTTTACTTTTGGTTCGCTACACAACAACCCTTCCTGCTCCCTCTTTTTCTACCGAGAGGAGCAAAATTCCCGCTTTTGTCGCGGGATTCCCACCTTACCTGGGAACTTTCCTGCTCCTCTTTTTCTACCGAGAAGAGCAAAATCCCCGCTTTTGTCCTGACTGATTCCCACCTTACCTGGGAACTTACCAGTGCACTGCCCTGACTGCAGAAAGTTCTGAGTCCCTTTCGACTCTTCTTTCAACAGTTTATTCAGGAACTTACTACTGCCCTGACTGCAGAAAGTTCTGAGTCCCTCTTCGACTCCTTCTTTGAGTTTATTCAGGAACCTTACTATTACTGACTGCAGAAAGTTCTGAGTCCCTCTTCGGACTCTTCTTTCAACAGTTTATTCAGGAACCTTACTTTTTCTTTTAGATGTTTTGCAAAAATTCTTTTCCTGCTCCTCTTTTTTCTACCGAGAAAGAGAAATCCCCGCTTTTGTCGCCTGGGATTCCCACCTTACCTGGGAACTTACCAGTGCACTGCCCTGACTGCAGAAAGTTCTGAGTCCCTTCTTTCTTCTTTCAACAGTTTATTCAGGAACCTTACTTTTTCTTTTTAGATGTTTTACTCGAGCGCTCTTCTCTCACTTCCTCTAAATTTTTTTTTTTTTTTTAACTGCTTCTGAATCATTCTCGCTTGCCCTATGTAATATGACTAGACACACTACAACACAAATACACCACATGAGGTTAACCAACTTTTATACACTAATAAGACACACGAACAAATATACATTAATTGGCCAGCTATCATTCTTAAGAAATCTTCTCACTGCGCTTCCTCTAAGGAAACCTTATTGTGGCGCCTTTTAACCCTAATACTGGAAGATGTATTGCCCATTTTGCTATGGGACCTTATCGCGCCTCTACCGAGAACTTGCCTTTACCCTTTTTGTCCACTTACCTGGAACTTACCAGCTAGCTGCCCTGCAAGTTCTGAGTTCCCCGTGACGGGCCACCATTTGTCGCGACCGCCGCCTTGACCAGCAAGGAAGACGCAACACTGGACTCTTCTTTCAGCAGTTTATTCAGGAACCTTGAACAATCTTCTGACCCCTTAAACAATCTTCTGACTGACTGACTGACTGACTGACTGACTGACTCACTGACTCACTCACTGACTCACCACTCACCACTCACTCACTGACTCACTCACTCACTCCACTGACTCACTCACCACCGACCTCACTCACTGACTCACTCACTCACTCACTCACTCACTCACTGACTCACAGACTCACTGACTCACTCACTGACTCACTCCACCACCACACTCACTGACTCACTGACTCACTGACTCACTCACTCACTCACTCACTCACCCACTGCCACTGACTGACCCGGGACAAGCCCGCCCAAAGCTTAAGAAGCCTTTGAACAGCCAACCCTGGTAAGCCACGTGGTGAATGCAGATAGGTCCACATATGCGAAGCAAGCCTAGATCACGCCCAAGCCAAATAAGGACTTGTTTATCCAGGAGAGCACTCGCCATCGGAAGGCGGAAGGCGGAAGCCAGCGCCATCTTTAAGGCCCCGCCCATTCCTTCAGATGATTCATAGCGGAGATCAGCCAAGATGACAATCCAGATGCAAAAGAGAGGTCCATGCGGGTAGAATTCACATAAACTACAGCCAGTCTCAGTTCTCTTAAGGTATCTTCAAATTCAAGCGACCAATTCTGTAATAGAAAACTAGACAAAAATCTGGATAAATTTGCAGCCCTAGTATAATCCAAGGTCTTTTAACAACATTAGCAAGGAGAAACTAAAACAATGCAAAAACTCAACCACCATCAGCAGTCATCAATTTGCATTTTTTACAGTCTTTCCTCAGGCATCCTCTCCATTGTTTTAATGTAAATCAAGTCAGGCCACCTTCCTTCCACCTTCCTTAAGATTGCTAATGCGTTGACAATAGCAGCTTCAGTAACCTAAAACCTCAGTGCCTCTGCTTTTACCTTGCTTGAGATTTTCCAACTTAAAATCTTAAAATCTCAGTCCAATATCTTTAGCCAAGCACATCAGTCCATTACAAATTTAACCTTGATCAAACTTTCTGGGCCTGGATAGCAGAACGTAGCCATCCCTTATGCCAGTAGCCCAGTTCCAACAAAGTCCTCTGCAGTCTTTCCTTCTCCTTAGAAAGCTCATAAGACAAGCCTCGAAGTTCAATACTGTCTGCACTTAGCATAATTTTGATCTTTTCATTTGTTTTATGAGAGCCTGCAGCCCTTCTTTAGAATCCGTAGACTCTGAATCTTAAGTTGTTCTTTGTTTTTGCCTCTTTTTCACTGTTTGCCTGTTCCGACCTTTCTTCCTCGAGGCAGTTCCTCACTAACCTCCAGATCGATCTTACCCCGCCCTTAAGCATGCCTTGGTCTGCTGCAAAATCAAGATCTTCGCCAATTTTTCCCATGAAGGGATTGTAAGACTTCCAGAGCACGCAAACCAAGGGGCTATGGCATCACATTCCTCCAGGAACCTCTCCAGGGTACTCCCCTTTATCTTTAAGTTTTTTGAACGAAGCAGCTCATTCAGAGCCAAAAAATTGGGTGCGAGTGAGAAGCGCCCATGGCTACACTTGCAAAAAATTCTTTTAAAACTTTTACTTTTGGTCGCTACAAAACCCTTCCTGCTCCCTCTTTTTCTACCGAGAGGAGCAAAATTCCCGCTTTTGTCGTGGATTCCCACCTTACCTGGGAACTTTCCTGCTCCCTCTTTTTCTACCGAGAAGAGCAAAATCCCCGCTTTTGTCGCAACATTCCCACCTTACCTGGGAACTTACCAGTGCACTGCCCTGACTGCAGAAAGTTCTGAGTCCCTCTTCGACTCTTCTTTCAACAGTTTATTCAGGAACCTTACTACTGCCCTGACTGCAGAAAGTTCTGAGTCCCTCTTCGGACTCTTCTTTCAACAGTTTATTCAGGAACCTTACTGCCCTGACTGCAGAAAGTTCTGAGTCCCTCTTGAGACTCTTCTTTCAACAGTTTATTCAGGAACCTTACTTTTTCTTTTAGATGTTTTGCAAAAATTTTTTTCCTGCTCCCTCTTTTTCTACTAAGAGAAGAGCAAAATCCCCGCTTTTGTCGCGGATTCCCACCTTACCTGGGAACTTACCAGTGCACTGCCCTGACTGCAGAAAGTTCTGAGTCCCTCTTCGGACTCTTCTTTCAACAGTTTATTCAGGAACCTTACTTTTTCTTTTAGATGTTTTACTTTCTTCTCTCACTTCCTCTAAATTTTTTTTTTTTTAACTGCTTCTGAATCATTCTCGTTTGCCCTATGTAATATGACTAGACACACTACAACACAAATACACCACATGAGGTTAACCAACTTTTATACACTAATAAGACACACGAACAAATATACATTAATTGGCCAGCTATCATTCTTAAGAAATCTTCTCACTGCGTTTCCTCTAAGGAAACCTTATTGTGGCGCCTTTTAACCCTAATACTGGAAGATGTATTGCCCATTTTGCTATGGGACCTTATCGTCTCTCTACCGGAGAACTTGCCTTTACCCTTTTTGTCCACTTACCTGGAACTTACCAGCTAGCTGCCCTTCAAGTTCTGAGTTCCCCGTACGGGCCACCATTTGTCGCGTCCGCCTCGACCAGCAAGGAAGACGCAACACTTGGACTCTTCTTTCAGCAGTTTATTCAGGAACCTTGAACAATCTTCTGACCCCTTAAACAATCTTCTGACTGACTGACTGACTCACTGACTCACTCACTCACTCACTCACTCACTGACTCACTCTCTGCCTGCCTGACTCACTGACTCACTCACTCACTCACTCACTGACACTCTGAGTTTCACTGCCCCACTCACTCACTGACTCACTTTTATGCACCCTCACTGATCACTTTCTCCCTCCAAGCCACCCAAATAGCCATTTTTTGAACAGCCAACCCTTTACTGAAACCTTGACTCCAGGAAAAACACTTCTTCTCAAATAAATGAATTAAAATAAACAAAAATTAAAAGAAGTTCCTGTTCCTTTGCTTTTGTCTGGGGATACTCTCTCTACTTGTTCTATACTCCTGACTGCTCAAGGACTTTTCCCTGTTACCATAACCTCTTTGTTCTGCATCATTAATTCTCCTTTCTTTTTAGGATAGTCCACTATTTATATATGATATGTACTCCTCTATTTATCTTGATTGTATAGTTCTTTTCAAATATCACACTATTTTTCTGTTCTCTATAATAAAATTCTTTAAAAGATGTGTTTATTGTTGCTATCTTTTTTATCTTAAAATAAAATTCTAAAGAAAGTGATGGACTTCATTATGGTATTTTCATGAATATGATATGAGTATGATATATTTTATTCCTCCTCCTCATGATCCATTCTTAAATGCCCTATTTTCTGTTTCCAAATCCATGACTAAATTTTAATATTTATTTTAGCAGGCTTTTCATGAACATTCAATATAACTGACCACAACTTCATTCTTTAAGCAACTTTCTTTTGGTTTCCAGGACACTGTTTTCTTCCTGATTAGTAGCTGTTTATTCTGTTTTGCTTGCTCCTTTCCTTGGTCTTGCTTCTTTTTTTTCACTATGTAGCCTCAGGGTGGCCTTGAACTCATGGCAATCCTCCTACCTCTGCCTCCCAAGTGCTGGGATTAAAGGTGTGTGCCACCACGCCCACCTCGCTTGGTCCTGCTTCTAAATATCTAAATACCCCAGGATTCCATTCTGGCCTATCTTCCTTCTTTAACTGTAACTCTATTCATATAAGTGATTTATCTTGTTTCCTGATGATTTATACTGCCCATATTCTAATGACCCCCAAATTTGTATCTCTTACTCTGACTTTTTTAAATCCAAGATTTTTATCTTTTAACTTGAAATGTTTACTTGAATATCTAATAGTCATTTAAACTTCACATATAGTTTTCAAAATAATTCAAGATAAAGGTGAATTTGCTATGAGCCATCCTCATTTTCCTACCTCGTGGCACATACTTGCTAGACTCTTCACTCAGCAAGAACAGTAATCTGTAACCAAAACAGTGGCTATACAGAATCCTTGATTTTTATTAGTCTCAATAATATTGTGGGTTAATGATTTTTTTTTTTTTTTTGGTTACAAGGAAGCTAGGCCGCTTCAGTCTAATTCAAGTAAAGGGAAGACTGATGTGAAGTATAAAAAAAATACCACTCAAATCCATATAAAGTAAATGAATACAGACAGCTTTGTTGAAACTCAGAACAAAGTTAGATTACTAGCAAGTATCTAGGATTCTTCCTCTGGGGTAGACTGTCATTATTTTTCTGCTTCTTTATGTGAATCTGCTACCTTTCCTCTTTTCTGGCATCTCCTGCTTATCTTATACCTGGTCCCCAATGAGTATCTCATCAACCAAATCTGAAAGTCACAGGTGGATTTCATATCAAGAAGCTAATTTGGTGATACACTGATAAATGTTAAATAACTAGCTCTTGGGGACAAGGAAAATTCCCTGATTCATCACACTTATTGATTTTGGGGACTTCAATACTCCCACCATGGTTGATTTATAGCTAGCTACCAATATAATATCATCATATCTGCAAAAAATTTCTAAAAATTGAACACTTGTTTTTCATAAAAAATAAACTTAAGTTTTGTAACTCCTTCCTTATATGGACCTCTCCCAAGGTTTAGTGGTTAATTTTTATTTTGTTTTTCTTAAAGTTCATTAATGTCACCCCGATGGCACAAGCTTTAAATTATACAAAATTCAGATCTATCTTTGTAATGACCTCTAAGTGTGGTTCCTCAATTTTTTTTACACTTGATTCATTTTTTAGGTTTTTCCATAGGTCATTTGTAAATCTAAGGCTGAATGGTCCTGGTTTAGCTGCTGTCCACATCTAACCTAAAAGCTATATCTAGGAAGGTGGACTCATGCACTTCACTGTCAATTAAACCAGAGTTGTATGGGGGCAACTTTACCTTAAAAACGTGATTCAGTGACGTGTGCTTTTCCTAGTGACATCAAACTCCTTAGTGCTTGTGGTAGTTTGAATTGATGGTCCCAAATATATTTAGGATTTTATTCAAGTTTGTAATTTAGATCTGTAGCTACCTGGCTGTAGGTGTCACTGGGAGGATCTTAGGGTCCATATCGAAGGTGTGGAGGTGGATTTGGAATTCCAGTCTAAAGATATGCAAAGTTCTTGAGTTCTGCCTAAAGTTCCTGTAGTGTGCTTGGTTGCTTATGGGTGGTTGCTTGGGGCTCTCCTCTCTCTCTCTCTCTCTCTCTGCTTGGATCTGTGAAAGCAGATATTCTTCTGCAATTATGGAACTTCCCCTTTATCTTCAATAAATCCCTTCCTCCATAACTGTGCTTGGTCCTTGAAGTTAATCTCAGCAACATGAAGCTATCTGTTAGAGTACCCTAGCTTTCTACACAGAGGGCAATTCTAACATAACAAAATATAATCTTTATTTTATTTAATTGTTGAAGGAGAAAAACATCAATTTGTCTTGCAAGTAAAATGGTAAGTTTTATCTTCTAACCTAGCATCTAGTCACTTACTCCCTCATCTAATCTAGACTTCCTTGAGAGTTACTCAAGTAAATAAGCAGATAATGATATAAGAATAATGGTGTTGGTAAAATTAAGAAGTAGCCACACAGGAATTCCAAATGGAGACAGTAGACATGTTAGCGTCTGTATAAACAGCGTCACATTGTAATTTGCATGAGAAACCTCAGGGAATGGATGCGTTAGCAGAAATAGAGATGGCAAGTGATTAGCCTTTATGATTCTTTTATTCCATTACCACTGTGATGAGCTCCACTCTGTAAGCGAGCCCTTTCCACAATAACATTTCCTCGTCCAAGTGCATACAATTTATGAGCTTGTCCAACCTCTATAAATTGGACTCTGAAGGAAGGGTTTAGGAACCTATCTTTGTAGCACAGACCTATAGTCTGCACTTTATTATACAACAAAAGAATAAATCAATGTATATGAAGTTTGAGAACACATGTACCATACTTTCTGATATTGCCTGTCCTTGTTTTTCTAACATTTGAATATCTTCTGATATGAGTAATTTTTTAAGCTAGTTGAACAAAGTCACCCTTGTCTTATTTATAAGTCATAGAGAACTCGAAAGAAGGTATGTACCACATGGATTCTGATTCCAAAAAACACTAGCCAGTTTGTGATGCTATCTAGGATAGATGTAAGGAAAATCTAACCATTTTTATTCACCTCTTTTGCCTACTAATTATCTAAGGCCCCATGTCATTCAGCCCATTGAGCTGTATGAATTGCCATACTTACGATATTTAATTGTTTACATCATCAGGGTATGTAATTTCCCAACTTGTCACTGTCATTGGGACTGATATTCAAAATCATATTCAATACAGCACAAAGACCAACTGATCAGTACTGATTCTAGCTGTCACAGCTGGGAAGGCCCTCTGGCAAAGCTTGATGGTTTCAATACATCTTAATCATTAGCCTTGTTTATAAGATTGTCTTTCTAGACATGTGCTTCTATGTGTCCTTGCAGAAAGTGATCTATATATGGGTGAAGCTTCCTGGGCCACACCTTAGATTATTAATGTGGTAACTATATCTACTTATTCTCTGGGGATCTTAGGAACTTTTATATCTGTACATATTTGATTACTATTCTTACAGTGTGAAACAAAAGTCCATTCTCTCAAATTTTCTACATATTTTAAGGGTCTCAATTATCACTTTTATAAGAAATTAGTTTCAGCTCTTTTTCCTTTCTTAATCCAATCTGACTAAATTTCATTTTCAATGTGGTATATAAGCTCCTCTTTCATCACATTATTTTTTAAATTGAAAATCTTGCTTTATGAACATACTACAATTTGATTGTGTTCCTGTTCTGTTATCAATGTTTTTCCCTCCCTCCACTCCAAATCCACTGAGAACCCTCCTCTTTCATTGTTGCCTTTCCTCACTTTTGTCCTCCTCCATCCTCTATGTGAAGACGTTGTTGGTCTCAGAACAGTGCAGGTCTTGTGGGGCATCAGCAACCACTGTAGGCTAATGAATGTACCAGTTGGTTCAGCTCAGGATAGTGCCCCAAAGTATTTCTCCTCATCCTATGCTTCTTACATTCTTTCTACCCTCTCTTCTGCAATGTTCCCTGAGCCTTGGGTGGCGTGGTAGATATATATTTTAGTGTTGAGCTCCCAGAAGCTTTGACAAGTTTTGAGTCTCCTTGATGTCTACAGCCATCTCCATGAAGAAGCTTCTCTGGCTCAGATTGAGAGCAGCACTCATTCATTTTGCCTCTTCCTCTGCAATATGCCCTGGGCTCTGACCAGTGTGATTGACAAGACTTGTCTAGTGCCAAGCCCTGGAATTTCTCTTGTTCTTGTCATTTTAATGTGTCTTGGGTCTCCCCACTCTTCACTACCATCTGTAAAAAGAAGGTTCTCTGAACAAAAGTGAGAACAGCATTAATCAAATGGAAGAAACCTATACATTTAAAGGCTTTTTTTGTCAAAAAAACAGTGGAAGCTTTCCTCTAGAGTTTATAGCCATAGGTTTCTGACTTGCTTCTCAGTACTAGGCATGAATTTTCTCCCACTATACAGGCCGCATATGCAATTATAGAACAGTTGAGTACCTGCATAGCTTCTATACCACTATTGTGCCTGTGGTTACATCTTGCCTGGCTGGTTGATTTTATAGCTTACAAGATCCATTGTTTTATCACATTGTTGATGATATTTATCCTCCAGTAGCTCACATAGTGCTTTCAAGCACTGTGACAACTAGCTGGTAGGGAGCTGGCTTCTCTCTCAGTTCCAGATTGATTTTTCAATGTCTTACAACCACAACATGTCAAGTCTTCAGAAATAGGGTCTTACTATCAAGTTCTGGTAAGTAAAAAAAAAAACATTTGGTCAATGGCCTCCATTGTTTTGGGAGTTTTGTGGACCACTCTGACCAACAGATCACTATAGGAAGGTGACCCATCATTGGCACTGGTATTTATCTTCAATGACATATGGCTTCAGAATAAAGTTTTCTCCACCCCAGAAGGGTACTTCTGCCAAAATTCATATATAGCTTTTTAATTAGCTAACAAAATAGGTTTACATAGGATTTATTCATACTATCTTTATCTTTGATTCTTTCTAAATCTCTTATTTATGGGAGAACCTGTTGGATTTGCACTTCCTTTAAACTTTGGTAAGTCAAAACATTTCAATCCTTCAAAACTGCTTGGAATTTTGTCTTCTAAAGCTTTATCTCTTAAGACAGTGGCTTTACAAAGGGTTTCAGAGGCCTACTTATGAAGCAAGTCCTAAGAATGTGACTTGGTTTTATGCATTGAGTCCTTGCCCAAGGTAATATGTCTTAGCTTCAAGGTTTTATTTTATTTTATTTTTTATTTTATTTTATTTTATTTTATTTTATTTTATTTTATTTTATTATTTTATTGGTTTTTTTGAGGTAAGGTCTCACTCTGGCCAAAGCTGACCTGGAATTCACTATGTAGTCTCAGGGTGGCCTCAAACTCACAACAATCCTCCTACTTCTGCATCCCCAGTACTGGGATTAAAGGAGTGCACCACAACACCCAGCTCAAGGTCTAATTTTAATGGGACATGTTAAAGGGTAATGAGGGATTAAAATGAAATTCTATCTGTTAATATTTCAAGATATTATATGTCTATATTTCATCACATATGGATCTTCTAATGTAGTTATTCTCCTGCTACAAGTTACAAAAGCTATAAGTTATATTAGGTCCTTTCTGGATCATCTGAGCACTGTGATTGTAGCATCATTCAGAAGGGGATTAAGTCAGAACAGAATCTATATACAAAATTATACCTTCCATATCTGAAAATTCATAGGATTGTTGATTAGAATGAGCTACAAGAATGATGGTGGGTCATCTTTAATCTGTGAGTTTGAAAAATAGTAACTAGTTCACATGAAACCAAGGAAAAGTCAGGAATCTGAACAGTTTATATTTTCTTGAATTTCTTTTCTACCCAATCACATGTGCAAAACACACACACACATACATTCATGTGTGCACACTCATACTTAAAGTACAAAATGATATTAGTATATTGCTTTGAAAACATAAGAATAACATTTATCAAGAAGTTGTATGCCTGTATAGTCTTTCCCCCTAGCCTTGCTCATCCAAATATCATAGTCAAACATGATAGAATACTCACTCAATGATTGAGGCAATCAAAGGAGGCCCCAGTGACCTAGGAATTTTGACTAGGTAATATACTTCCTTTCATGCAGTGTAGCAGTCTTATGTTTGGGTTGTACTGTGATAGGCCTAGATAACAAAAGAACAGAGATAAGTCTCCAATACTCATATCACCTGCCATCATTTAACCCTAGCTTTCATGAGCCTTCAAGGGACATAGAATATAAGAAAATGCCATGTGTTTTTTGAGTTGTTCTGAAAAGTGACCTGAAAGAGAAAACAAGGAAAAGTATCCTGAAAGACAAAACAAGGAAAAGTGTCCATGAGATGCCTTTATCCCAGGGAAAATTTAAAAAATCTGCATATGGTTTGGATAGTCTTTGCTATGGTTTGGGATACATACTTCCTCGCACTGGTTCACCAGTGTAAAAGTGCTGAACTGCTCCTAAACATCCATTAAGACAAGCATTTATTTTGTGTTGATGTGACAATAGCTTCTAATTTATTGCTGTCTTCTTGTATCTATACTTTGGTAGTATCCTTCTTTTGGATTATAGCCTTGGTCATGTAGCAAAATGTATTTAATGAGGCAATACAAATGAGTTGGCAAGTAGAAACTTGGAGTGGCTACACAGTAGATTTTCCCTTTCCTTGATTCTGTTGTAACTCATCACACTGGTCAGCCAGTTGGATTATGAGAAGCATGTGATTCAGTTAATGTCACATCCCAGCTATAGCCAGCCAATCTCCAGACATGTGAGTGAGGTCCTTGACTTGCAGCTGACTAGAGACCCATGCATAAGTGAGTTCAGCTTATTTCAACTCAAATTACTTAGCCATTAGTGTTGTGTGAGAGCTAAATGAATGCCTGTTATAGTAAGCTACTAACATTGATGTGTTTTTTTGAACAGCAACCTTTAATTGATGTACTATTCAAGGGAATCAGATGAGATGAGTTACATGTGGAACAGTAAGAAGCAAGGTCAGCACAGTGCTATTCTCTTTAATTTTCTCCCTCCCCCGTTCAACATCCACATTGGTGCTAGAGGTGGAAACCATGAAAAGGGAAAACCATGGCTTTGACTGAGGATCCAATTCCTGAAATTGTCAAGATATAATTGGCTTAAATTTTCTTCACTGGATGGAATGGGTTTCAAAATAAGATCTTTGTTTAACAGTACAAAAATTATTTTTTAAAAATCTTTGTGTGTGTGTTTTTGTCAGAAGCCACCTTTGTCCTCACCTTCCATCTTGTTTAAAGCCAGATCTACTGTTCATTGCTGCATTAGCCAGGCTGGCTGGATTACAAGCTTCCAGGGGATTCTCCCATCTCTGCCTTCCATTTTGCAATAGGAACATTGAGATTACAGTTACCATGTCTACCTTTACATGAATTTTGGTGATCCAAACTCAGGTTGTTATACTTGCACAGCAAGTGCTTTTACCCACTGAACTATTTCCCCAACCCCAAAGATCCTTTTTCTTTTCTTTTTTCTTTTATTTATTTGCATTCAGAGAGAGACAGGAGAGAGAGAGACAGATAGAGAGAGAGAGACCTCCAGCTACTACAAACCAACTCCAGATGCATGCATCATTTTGCACATCTGGTTTTATGTGGGTACTGGAGAATTGAACCCTGGTTGTTAGGCTTTGAAGGCAAGCACCTTACCCATTGAACTATCTCTCCAGTACCAAAGTTCCATTTTCTTCTTTTGCTTTTCTTAAAAATAACCGTTCTCTGCTGCTGTCTCAATGTATAACCCACAACCTCATGGGGAATACCAGCAACCCCACTGAGGTGGGCCCTCAGCAGAATTGGGGGAGGGAGAAGGGAAATGATGGTACCCACACATGATGTGTCCATACAAGGTATATTCTTAAAAAATAAGAAGTGGTTAAGGCACTTGCCTGTGAAGCCTAAGGACTCAGGTTCAGCTCCCCAGAATCCACTTTAGTCAGATACACAAGGTGGTGCATGTGCACAATGACACACATGAGCACAAGATGGCCCACATGTTTGGAGTTTAACTGCAGTGGCTAGATGCCCTGCCACACCAGTTCTTTCTCTCTCTCTCTCCCTCTCTCTCTCATAAATAAATAAATAAATAAATGAAAAAAGAAAAAAAAGTAGCTTGTCTGGACCCATGACACGGGAAGTCTGTACTTATTATGTCTGTATTTTGACATTAAAAACCTAGACCGCTATTGATGAAACTGAATGATTAAGCTTAGAACCATGCATTGCGCTCATGAGCATATACAAAGATCAGAGTCAAACTTAGTTTTGAGTAACTTCCCAACATATAGAAAAGGGGTTACCCAGCTATGAGTTTGAAGAGCATGAGGAAATGTGGGTATCTGTAAATTGTCCTGACCTCCTTTTAGCTTTACTATGGTGGAGGAAAAATAGAAAGGAAAAATATAAAAGTTTTCTATAGGCTAAATTTGTTACTATTAATATTTTAATTATTAATTTAGATTGAACACTAACTCTTCATTGTGCCAAACTTTTTTATGCTTTATTTCATTTAATCCTCATAACAACATATGAGCTAATGTGTTACTTTTCTCCATTTTACAGTTGAAGAAACTGAGATAGATTAAATTACTTAAGTTCATTCAATGAATAAAATGGATAAAATCCAGAACTATCTTATTCCAAAGAGCTTGATTTCATTTTGGCTTCTTAAATGGATGGGAACATTTTAATATTTATTTCTAGCAAGGATTTTACTTTCAAGAGAAAACAAGTATTGAGAAGGACTTGGAAAACATAATTAAGTGCTAAAAGACCATTTCATGTGGGGACAGAGGGCCCTGGGCAGAGCAAACTTAAGAGGGAGCATTTTGCTGCTTTTGGATAGATGTTCTTACTCCAGGGGATTCACATAGAATAAAGATGATGTCAATGATTACTATTGAATTTGGCCTGGGGAAGAAAAGCCAAGTTTTTCTCTTTAAAATAATAGTGCTTTTCAATGAATTTTCATGATAATAGCTTTCCTCTAAAGAAAATAAAGGAAATATACAATCAGAGAAAGCATAATTGTTCTGCAGGCCTCTCCCAATATCCAGGTAAATAGTGGTTCCTAACATTGAGAAACTGATATGTTTAAAAAAAAATTATTGACAACTTCTATAATTACAGACAATAAACCATGATATTTCCCTCCCCTCCCCCATTCCCCTTCAGAACTCCACTCTCCGTCATATCCCCTCCTTCTCTCCATTAGTCTCTCTTTTCTATTACGAGGGTCTTGCGAAGGTATTGCTAGGCACTGCAAGGTCATGGATATCCAGGCCAATTTCTGCTGGACAGTTGCATTCCCTTGGCTCTTACATTCTTTCCACCCCCTCTTCTGCAATGGTCCCTGAGCCTTGGAGGGTGTGACAGACATGTTTCAGTGCTGGACACTCCTCCGTCCCTTCTTCTCAGCACTATGTTGCCTTCTGGGTCATCCCAGTGGTCATTTCCATCTGGAAAAAAGAAGCTTCTCTAACCAGAAATGAGAGTAGCATTAATATGTGAAATATATATATGTAAATATTAATATGAACATTAAGTTTAGTGCTTTCAGGACGGTTTGGTGGGAATAATATATACATTTAGCCAGACAAGAGCAGGCTTTATACCCTAAGGCTCATGACCTCCCCTGCCATAGACTTTTGATTAGATTTTCAGTACCAGGCATGTATTACCTCCCATAGAGAGGACCTTCAGTACAATTAGGGAGCACTTGGTTTCCCCAGGACCAGACATGCCACTATTGCACCTGTTCAGTCATTGGGCCTGTCTGGCCAAACTTGAGTTATACAGTGTCCACTGTTTTCACCACTGATGATTTCTGTCTCCCATAGGGCTGCATGCAGTGCAGCTTTTTCCATCTTTCAGTTGGCTGGTCTACAGGGAGAAGGTTTTCTGCTCAGTACCAGCTTGCTTTCTCAGTGACTTGCCAGTCAGGCAAGAGATGTCTTCAGCAATAGGGTCTTACCATCTGGAGAAACTGATATATTTTGAACATGGTTTTCTGGATATGATTACTAATGCAAAATATTAAATATTTGCAAGAAAAGAGGATTTAAAATAACTTCCTCATCTAACCCAAGGGTACACATTTCACAAATTATAGAAAAGAGCTAACAGAAAAAAGTTTACAAACTAGCTTAACTGAAACATTGCTCAATCACCATTCTCACATTCTTAGGAGCCTTAGGAAACAGAAGGCTCTTTGCTTTCCACCCATTCTGTCTACAGGTATCATCACATGGCACCCAGCTTTGGCAGAATAGCCGGTGCTTCTCTAATGTCCTTGCAGCTTATTCTGGAGGTTAACATAATTTGGCCTCACAGCCCTGACCATGTTGGCCAATGGAGCTCCAATGGCCCAACTGGTGCTAGATATATATCTGCCATTGAATGTCAATCAATACACAGGCACCCAATAGACATTTGACTTGTTATTCCCATTAAAGAATTGTGTCTTCATTAAGACTCATCTTGCTGGGAGTCTGGACCACAATAATTAGACCAAGTGTGTGCTATGAAAAACATCTTTAGACTAAAGAGATCAGGTATGTGCAAGTACCTAGATGGCAGGCACTTAGAAAACATTTGTTTCCCTCACATCTCAATTCTAATGAATATGATAATGAATATTATATTGGTAAAATAGGGGTACATGTTCTGGCTAAAAATACAGATTGTCAGATAACTTCTAAACCTCTGTCAATTAAATATTTTCCATAACTTTGAGAAAGGTATCCCTTTTGGTTAGGCAAGTTTGTCAATATTCCCAACATTCATTTTGATTATTTTATTTTACTTTAAAAATATTTATTTATGAGAGAGAGTGACGAGAGAGAGAGAGAGAGAGAATGGGTACACCAGTGCCTATAGTTACTGCAAAGGAATTCCAGACACATGCACAACTTTTTGTATCTGACATTACAAGGATACTGGGAAATTGATCCTGGGTCCTTAGGCTTTTTAGGCAAGTGCCTTAACTACTAAGACATCTCTCCAGCTCCATTTTGAATTTTTGTTTTCAAGTACATTCTGCTTTTTCAATACTCAACAAAATATATGATTGGTCACAAGATAGTGCATCTCTTTAGAATGTGAATTCTGAAATTTCAGATTTTATTTTAACTCCAAACAACCAAATTGTTAGTTCCCCATTGCTAAGGAAACTCTTCTGTTTAAATCACTAGTAAATATAAGAGATGATACTTAGATTCTTGTTTGGGAGAGTGGCAAATGACTTTCTCCTTTGAGATTAGAAAAGTATTACCTTCTGATTGGAAAGAACAAGTCATGTGAGATTAAAATACTGCTGTAGACGAAGACATCTGCAGGCTCATCATTTTTCCTTTCTGTTTCAGTCATGGATTAATAAGTAGTGGACCTAGTGGCTTTTAGAAAGAATTAGTGTCCAAGTGACAGTCTTTCTTTTTCGCTGCAAATGCTTTATGCTTAAAAGAGAGAGGCAGCAACCCTTTACTACCATCTCTTAAATTGATCCTTTCTCACATTTCCATCTTTATCACCATGGTGCAGCTCTCATTGACTTGTATAATGGGTTTTATAATTACCTGTAAATTGTTTCTCCAATGTCCGCATGTTTTATTCTCATGCTATGTGTCATATTAATTTGAGTCAGACTGCTTGTGTTCAAATCCTAACTTTGCAACTTATGAATTGTGTGGCCTTTGGATAGATTACTTAAACCTTCTATGCTCTTGTTTATGGATGTCATAATTTTTATTCCATAATTTTGTTGTAATGAAGGAATGTCAGTCCATGCAAAACATATTATAGAGTCTAACACATAATAAGCTCTTAAAACTAATTGGGGGCCTGAACAGATGACTTAGTGGTTAAGGCACTTGCCTGCAAAGCTGAAGCACCCAGATTTGATTCCCCAGGACCCATGTAAGCCAGATGTACAAAGAGGCACATACATCTGGAGTTCGTTTGCAGCAGTTAGAGGCCCTGGCATGCCCATTCCCCCCCCAATCTACCTTTTTCCTTCTCTCTCTTTCAAATAAATAAAAAAAATTAAAAACTGTTGTGGTTTGAATGTAAAATGCACCCCTCCATAGGTTCAAGTGTTTGAACACATGGTTCCAAGCTTATGGCACTGTTTGGAAAGTTTTTGAAACTTTTAGGAAGTGGAGCCTTGCTGGAGGAAGGGGGTCACTGGGGGCAGGCCTTGAGATATTATAACCCTACCTCACTTCTTGTTCTTTCTCTACTTCCTGACTGCCCATATGATGACTGACATCACACTATGGCCATACTGTTCCTGTCATGATGGCTTCTACCCTCTTGAACTGTAAGCCAAAATAAATTGCTTCTGGTCAGAAACTTGTTCATAGCAATGAGAAAGTAACTGATACAAATAACCTCACTAATTTCCTCAAAAGATCACTTTCCATTCCAGTATTCTCTTATCTATTTTAAACATTTCAGTGACAAAACTCTTTGATCTCACATTTGGAACCTTCAGTGATGTATGGCCCACCCCTAAATTTCTGTATTCATCTCTCACAGTTACCCTGAAAAGTGGCACTGTGTAGTGACATGAATATTGGTTTGGGGTCAAATTATCACTTAATCACTTTGTTATCTGAATCTATTTAGTTTTCAGTTTCTTCTTATATAAAGTACACATAAGTGCCATTCTCCTGGGTGATGTTCTGATAATTAAGAAAACATTTACAGAAAATACCTAGCTTACATTCTCCTATAGGAGGTGTTTGGCAATCAGTATTTCCTTATGTTATTTCCTCACTTCCTCTTCACCCATGCTGACTGTTATGGGATGAACTATCATCCACCATTAATTTTAAGTTGAATTTTTAATCCCCAATGTCTGAAAATGTGACTAGAGAGAGGGTCTATGAAGAGATAATGAAGCTGAAATAAGGTTGCTACCCAATATGACTTAACCCAATATGACTAAAGTCCTTAAAAGGAATTCCTGGGGCTGAAAATGTGGATTAGTTGGTAGAGTACTTGTGTAGCACACATGAGGAGCTAGGTTTGATTCCCAGCTCCACAAAAGCTGGATATGGTGGCATAAGGCTTAATCTCAACACTCTGGAGGTAGAGTTATAAGAATTAGAAGTTCGAGCTGGGTGTGGTGGCGCACACCTTTAATCCCAGCACTCGGGAGGCAGAGGTAGGAGGATCGCCGAGAGTTCGAGGCCACCCTGAGACTACATAGTGAATTCCAGGTCAGCCTGAGCCACAGTGAGACCCTACTTGAAAAAAAAAAAAAAAAAAAAAAAAAGAATTAGAAGTTCAAGGTCAGCCTCACTTACATAGTGAAAGATAAGCCTGAAATTCATAAAACTCTATCTCAAAAAAGTCAAAAATTAAAAAAAATCTAGGGCTGAGGAAATGGCTTAGTTTTTAAGGTGTTTGCCTGTGAAGCCTAAGGACCCTGGTTTGATTCCCCTGGACCCATGTAAGCCAGATGCACAATGGGGTGCATGCATCTGGAGTTCGTTCGCAGTGGCTAGAGGCCCTGGAATGCTCATTCTCTTTCACTCTATTTGCCTCTTCCTCTCTCTCAAATAAATAAATAAATTATTTTTTTAAATCTAGGCACATAGAGATACACCAGGGATATGCACATAAAATAGGAAAGACATAAAGAAGGTGGTCATCTGAAAAGGAGTGTGATTTCAAGAGAAATCAAACCTTTAAACCCCTTTATCTTAGAGTTTCTAGAACTGTGTGATGGTCAATCTTCATTGTCAGTGTCATTGAATTTACTATCACATCTCTGGGTATGTTTGTGAGGGCATTTCTAAGGACGTTGAACTGAGGAAGGAAGACCTACCCTGAATGTGGACAACACCAACAAATTATTTGGCGATATGGATTGAATAAAAAAGAGAAAGTAAGCTGAGAACCAACATTCATTGCTCTCTGCTTTCTGACTGTGGACAGAATGTGGCCAGCTACCTCATGTTCCTGCTCATGGCTTCTCACCATGATAGACCATCCTTTCTCAAACCATAAACCAAAGTAAACTTGTTAGCCACTTTTGTTAGCTATTTTGTCACAGCAATGAGAAAAGTAAGTAATACCAACTTTGAAAAATATTGTACTGTTTAAGTTCCTCAGACTATGGAATTATGTTATGGAACTTCTAGAAAATGAATATACTAATTCATTTTTTCAAGGAAGGACAAGTTTATTTTGCCTTATAGTTCTAGATTTACAGTTATGGCTTGAAGTCATTGTGTCAGGAGAATGAGGCAGCTGGTTACAATATATCCAAAGACAGAAAGAAGAAAGCAGTCAGGAAAGTGAGGCAGGCATATAAAACTTGAAGGTCCACCTCAGTGACCCACTTCTTCTAATGAGGCTCTACCTCCTAAAGGCTTCATACTATTCCCAAACAGCACCACCATCTGGGTTCCAAATGTTTAAACACATAAGAAGAGTAGGTGGGCCATTCACAATCAAGCCATCACTGCAGAGAAGGTCTGATATAGGTCCCTGATAGTTTCCAGTAGCTTCTGGCATGCCTAGGCTCCCAGATCTCCTCCGTTTGTGTCTTCACCTGAGCATTTTGTGTGTGGCTGTCTCTACATGAAACATGTTTCTTTAAGTTTTCTGTATTTGACACTTTGGCATCCAGAGTTTCGTTTACTCTAATAGATGCTCTCTCCCAAGGCATGCCAATTCCTAGAGAAAATTGTGTGTGTGTGTGTGTGTGTGTGTGTGTGTGTGTTGTGAATGTACATGTATGTGTGCATGTATGTATGTATGTATGTGAATTTGAGTATACATGTGAAATTTGGAGGGGAGATGGATGGGAAGAGGAGTAGGTACAAGAATCAAATAAAATAATTGTTTGACAATGTCAGAATGAATGAGACCCAAATCTCTGTATGCCAACTTAAAAAAAAAAAAAACAAGCTAGATGATGATAAAGTGTTTTCCATGCAAGCATGAGGTCCTATGTTTGGATCCCCAGCACCCATGCAAAAGCTGGGCACTGTGGAACACACATGGAGTTGGAGCACTGGACTAGGGAAGCAGCAATAGCTGAATCAACAAGCTCTGGGTTCAGTGAGAGACCCTGTCTCAGAAAACAAGCTGGATGGTAACTGAGGAGGACACCTAATATTCACCCCCCACATGTGTATCCCACATGCATACGACACACAGACACACACAGAGGAATGACACCCAAGGTTATCCTCTGACCCACATGCAAGCATGTGCACCGAAACTCTATTAGTTCATTTTGGATTTTGATATTCACTTTCTTATGTCAAATTGGGTGAAGAAATGCTTAGATAATTATTAAGTACTTTTGGGGTATATTTGTGAGAATATTTCTAGAAGAGAAGGCATGTGAATTGGTGGATAGATTGAAGAATGTCTGCCCTCATTATAATTGGCATCATCCAATCAGCTTGGGGTTCAAATAGAACAAACAAACAAACAAACAAAAAAAAACAGATGAAGAGCAAATTCACTCTATGGATTGTAGAGCTTAAATGTCCTTCTACTTCTACTGAATCTCAGCACTCCAAGTTGTGTGACTTTTGAAGTCTGGGTCTTGTATCAGCAGCCCCTCGGGGACTTTTCTGCTTTCAACTGAGTGTTATGCCATTGTCCATTTAAACTACCACACTGACTAATTTGTGTCATTTCCCATATATGTATAAATCATCTCCTCTCTTTTAATCTTTGTTCTAGATTTTCCTCCAGATTAGGCCATGATAGGTGGATGCTGAAAATTATTGGCTATGACCCATTCAAAGAACCATGGTTTGTGCAAAATGACACTACCATATTAGTCATAGTTGATTGAGCCTTAACCAAACTAGTTATCCTGGCACATCAATAATCTATAAGGTAAATCTAAGAGCTCACCTAAAGAGGATAGTTTAAACTTAATGTGACAGGCCATCCATTTAGATCCTCTCTGTTATGACACATTTAAAAAAAAAATCCCAGAAGTGTCAGTATGCTCTAGAATGGGCAAGAACCTAGAGACAAACAGGGATGTTATTAAGTGTCAGAAGTGAAAAATCAGAAGAGATCATGGGGTGGTGAGATATTCAATTGAGAGACAGAAATTATCAAGTCATTTTGTGGGGAGTTAGAGCATAAAAGATATTAGTAGGGAGATAAGATAAAATAGTTCAAGATGTGAAATAATTATTAGAGATGAAAGTAACAGATATCTACTTCTCTGATAACTTCTTGTATTCCTCAGAGTTACTATTCAATTACTAAAAGTGTGTACATTAAGAGATATTCATGGTATATACAACATCAGGCTGTGGAACTGTTGAGACTATTTCTTATACTTCTTACTTTTTGTAATAGTCATATGCTGGGGAAATTATGACTCTTGTTAGTGCGTTAATCTATTTCTTTGACCCTTGAATGTAAAGGGGCTAGCTAACACAACTAGAAAATCACATAATCATCACTCCTCTTTTCCTGCCTCAGTCCTGCCTTTCTGCAGCCCAAGTACTACTATACCCAAAAAGTTCTCTTTGACTGGGTCATTCTTATAACATGTATATACCACTTAATCTACTGTCTATCTGTCCCTTAGCAGTTCATTTAAAACATTAACACCAGCGCTGATTGTGGCAGAGACAAGAGGATTGCTGAGGCCCCTTGGTCAATCAATCTAACCAAAAAATGGTAAGCTTAAGTTTCAGTGAGAAACTCTTTCTCAGGGAAATAAGGTGGAAAACTTATAGAGAAAGATGCCCAATGTCTTCCACTGGCCTCTGGATGTTGCACACAGAACACACACACACACACACACACACACACACACACACACACTTCACATTGCATGGGCCAGAGTTAATTATGCACAATGCAGTGGAGTTTTATAAGGTGGTTGTGCTGGTTTGAATAAGGTGTCTCCCATAAACTCCTGTATTCTGAATGCTAGGTCCTCAACTGATGGCAATTTGGGAATTGGAGCCTCCTGAAGGAGATGTGTTCTTGGGGGCAGGCTTATTGGTGTTATAGCCAGATTCCCCTTGCCAGTGTTTGGCACACTCTCCTATTGCTGTTGTCCACCTGATGGTGGACAGGAGGTGATGTCCAGCCTCTGCTCATGCTACGTTTTCCCCCACCATCATGAAGCTTCCCCACAAGTCTTTTTGCTTTAGGCTGGCTTCCTTATCACTTATTAGAAACACAAAATAAAGTTTACTTCTATTGTCCATATAATATTTTCATTCCTAGAAAGTTCAGAAATCATTGGCTAATACCATCATTTAAGGACAGGATAAAAAATAAAATCTTGTGGATTGATATAGAAGACCAAAATTATCCAGCTAGTTGTTAATGTTACTATTAAGAATCCTTTGTTCCCTAATTCACTGCTAATATTCTATGAAAACCCTCTTTTTCCTACTTTAAACCCGAGTCATAATCTTACTTCTTCCATTTCATTGTAATTGTTAATATTATTTACAAGACATTTTAAGCTTTGAGGAAAAATTAGCTTCAACCACTTCTCATCTTTGTTTCCTAACATAACTTCCCTATCACTGGGAATTCATCCCCCAGCTGGAGAGACAGGGGGTTGGGAAGAGGTACAAAAAAAAAAAAAAAAAGAGCAAGTAGTTTTAATAGGTTCTCTGTTGCCTCAAATCACATTGCTCTCACAAACCATTTCTGCACTCACCATTCCTCTATGTCTAGCTTAAATGTCAATGTCAGCTCAAAGGCTCACAATTTTGGAGTCCCTGAAAACTAAATTTCTTAAGTGGCAGCACAGGTGATTGAAACACAACTTCCCATTCATGATCAACATCTCAACTTACAAATAATGCATGAGGCTTAAATATTCCCTCTGTCTCAATCTTTGCATTTTTATTTTCTGAAAAGGCTAGCAAAGGTTTCTTGAAATTTCTTTGCTGAAATATTCATGTTTGGTCTACAGGGTTGAAGGACACATTTATAAGACAGAGGTCTCTCTAACATAAACAGAAGGCTTTGGGCCCAGCTGGTGTTTGACAGTGGGGACATTTATCTTCAGTTAGCCTTTTGTTGAGGGACTTTCTTCCTTCACAAAAGCCCCCTTTTAGTATTCACTAGTAGAACTCATTAACTCATTTAGATCCAGACTATTACTGATTATACACTTATATCTTAAGAGAAATTAATTTAAAGGAACTTATAAAATATCAAAATCAGAAAATAATATAGTTTATTTGGCAAAATGGGGCACAAGTCTGGTTTGAAAGTTGATAGTCTGAAATAACCATTTGGGAAGAAATCATTTTATTATTTTCAAGGGGAGTGTTAAAAATTCAGCACAGATGGAAATATAGGCAATTGTGGTTTAAGAAAAAAAAGTACCTGAGTATATAAGCAACACTTAGTTATAGGTAAACCCAGGTATTAAAAAAAAAAAAACCTACACAAATTTCTTAAGTATGTGGCAATAGAAAGGAGATTAAGATATGTTTGTTAATGTTGCTTCTATCTAATCACAGTATGAGACATTCCATATATAAAGTTTAATTGAATTGTCTTGACGACTTAAGGAGGTAGGTACTGTTGCTCTAACCTTGCTCTGCAGCCTAGGAACCCTAACCCCTGCAGGATGCATGCACCAGATTCTCCAGGGGTAACTCCCTTCTGGCTATGATCAGACAGAGGGAGATGATAGGTAGGCAACTGGAACCAGGTAGAGGGAAGAGTCCTGATGTTTGCTTGTTTTAATTTTTATTTATTTATTTTTACAAAGTTTCTAGTCTTATATCCCCTCTCTCGCAGTGTCCCTTTCCCTGAGGGGTGTTCTTAGTGGGGCTGTTGTTCTTCATTGTTGGGTAATTGAGGCCTCAGTCGTTTTCTGTGTGTAAGGGAGCTGTGCCTCAGGATTTTTTTTACCCACCCTGTGGTTCTTACAATCTTCCTGCCACCCTCTTCCATGATAGTCCCTGAGCCTTAGTGGGTCTGTTAGTCTGGTTTAGTGATAAGTTCTCTGTAGCCTCTAAGTTTTTGCTTCAATATGTTTTGGTTGACCACAGTGTCTTTTGCCTTTCCCCTGGAGCTGGTTGCTAGGCTAGCAGTGGGAGCAACACTCATGTCCCTCAGCCTTAAGCCTGTACCTTTGGAGGAGGTGGAGGCTGCCTTCTGTTTGTGCCTCTAGCTCCCACCAGGCAAGCCTGCTGTGGTTCTAGTTTCTTTTGCATGACTGTCTCAGGGATTCTTGAAAGACTTCCTGTCTCTCTGGACCTAGGGTTGGTAGTGGCCTTATGCTGTTACTAAACTCTAGGTTACCCCCCTTTCCTCTGTTTAACTTCTCAATTCCTCAATTGCATGATGCATTTCTTACCTTAAATGTCTTATATTTTGGTAGGACTGTTTGGGAAGAGTAATTACCAGCAGGATAGGAAGATGCTAAGAGAACATAATGGGTACTGGATATGTTTATTATACACATTTGTGAAAGGATCACAGTAAAATTCATTATTTTATACAATTAATATATGGTCATAAAATCAAAAGAGATGGAGCTCTAGGAGAAAATGTCAAAATTTTAAATGAATATATTGTAGTTTGCCATAAAAATCCCAGAAAAATGAAACCTTTCCATCTTAAGGAATATATCAAAATGGCTTCTGATTTCCTGGTTGGATCTCATTAATAAATTGAGGCTTTGCTTAAAATCAAAAGTTCATGTGGTTCTATTTGTTTGAAATATCAAAAAAAAAAAAAAACAAGAACCACATGATCCATCTCTTAAACTTAGAAAATATATTAAGGAAGATCCTTTAGATATTTCTTCAATAATCTCTGTCACTAATGTCCAAATTGGCAAGAGTTCATTCTATGACCTTTTAGTTAGCCATTGATACCCTATATTGAGGATATTGAATATCCTTCCAACACAGAACTAGTCCTTTGCTAATCTGGTGGGAACATGTGGGTTTTTTAGGTATCCCTAAGTATCGTTCCATCTTGTCCTTAGAAAAGTCTTCCCTTTCTATTATTTTCTCAGTTATGCTTATTTATTTTCCCAATTATACTTCTAGTTACATAAGATTCAGAGTGCAGTAGACATTTTTGACATCCATACCTCTGAAAAGGAAAAGTGTCCAGTGTTAGTCTGTTTTTCTAGTCTGAATATTCAAGTCATTGAGAAAGGTAGAATGGAAAATAAAGGGAGAGAAGGAGGGAGAAGTAGGGAAAGGGGAGAGAGAGGAAGAAGAAGAAGGAGAGAGAGAGAAAGCAGGAACACAGAGGGACAGAAGACTTTATGAAGGGAGGAGAGAAAAATAGTTTTAATGGAATGTGACAATTTTTTTTTGCTGCTATTTGAGGCCGTATTTTGGAATATGGGGACATGTGGTGACACACCATGAAGGGAATATCAATTTTCTGAAGTTATGGAATAGTCACATTTTTCTTCATGGAACCAAAACAATTTTATAGACAGAGATATTGTCTCACATAAATGATGGATTTTACTTTAAAGGAATTTAACCATTATTAAAGAGCAAACCAACAAAAAACCAATTAGGCCTTTATCCTGGGAATGTAGCTGAGATTAACTTGATTTGTTGAAAGTCTTTTTGTCCCAGTTTATGGAAATTAAGTTTCACTTTCCTTACTTCCTATCTGTAATTAAAACTGCTTTATTTGGGGGCATAATACTTGGAGATGGAAGTGATTTGCTAAAGTTTTGTAAGATACCTGGCCCAGCTGAATTTTGTTAGCCTTATGTTGAGGGCTGCCCTTCTTTGCAGCTGACACATGACATGGCAGAAGCTTAGATTAAAATACAGTACAAAACCTTCTTTCAGTTGGTTGGAAGATTTAGTACTGTCTTCTCCTATAAATAGTAAGCAGATGAGTTAATCAAAATAGCATTTTTTGGTGATAGCTGGAAGAGGGATCCCTCAAGGCTAAGGATGAAGCCTTGGGAAACTTCCACAACTAGCATTCATCCATTAGTATACCTGGACTATAGACACAAGAAATTAGGGATGTCAGTGACTTTTTTCTTGATATTCCTCTTCCATTTTCAGTGTCTCTTTCTTTCTATACCTTTTTTATCGCCTCCCCCCCACCCCACACACTGCTTGTCCCAAACCCCAGGGACCTCAGGGCTCTCTATTAGTTTTTTCATGATGTTATTCATGATCTGGACTTTTTATTTCACTAATGACTCCTGAGGCCAATCTTGAGATCTTAAATTCTTTCTAAAATGCCTATAAATATCATAAAGCCATCCCTTTGGATAGGTGTTTCAGTTCACATAACCAAGGGAATGGGGATAGTGGTGACTAAGGGGGGCACTGAATGCTGCTGCTTTGGGCATAGTGAGTTAGCTAGACACTGGGGTACCTGGGGAAAGAAATGCTACAATAATGATTGAAGATCAAAGCAGGTTTATGGGGCTGACCTTGCCCTGGAGAGAAGTCTCAGAGGGAACTTTCATTTCTATTTTACTATTGGCTGATGATTGGGGTTCTTCATTGGTCTTTAGGACTACTTTTGATTTCTTAGCTTTGCTTAACATGTTCTTACTTACTCAGACTAAGGTTTTTCAGTGGAAGGTGAAAAGTTCAGTAACACAAGTGCTTTGTTTCTATTTGACTTTAATTTGATTTTTTTCTCTTTTGAATTGCTTGAAATTACCTGTTCTCCTGAACGAAATGTCTCATTCCAAATTCTTCTTCCTTTTCTAGGAAGGGAAAAGCGCTTTTGGGGTTATTTTCCTGAAAGTAAATATACCCTAATTGATTTTTTGAGGTAGAGTTTTGATCTAGCCCAAGCTGACCTGGAATTCCCCATGTGATCTCAGGGTGGCCTTGAACTCATGGCAATCCTATCTCTGCTTCCCAAGTGCTAGGATTAAAGGCATGTGCTACCATGCCTGGCTTCCTAATAGATTTTTATAGACAGAATAAGAATAGGAAGAAAGGAATGGTCTTAATATATTAGCTTTATTATTCAAGCCATGTTAAATTCTAAAAGTTGCTCAGATTGGCCTGCCTGTCCCTAGGGATTCCCACTCTCTCCTTTTAATCATTATTACCATACCGACATATCCATATCCAGAGTGAGGAAATATTTCTCTCATTTGGAGAGAAGGAAATGAAGGAGCCATTCAGAAAATAGGTATCAGAGAGCTCCAGGTATTGACACTATAATTTGTCAATGTAAGTTGGTCTTGAGTTCCAGTCCTTACATTGGCAACCAAATTTGAAAGCATTTATTGCATATAGCTGTAAGGCTCTGAGCAATTTTACATTCTGGTATACATCTTACTGTTGCCCAGTATGGTTAGTTCTGGATTTGAAAAACTTTGTTTTCCTTGGTAACACCGGTACATTTGTCAACAAATCATGTTATTCTTGTTTGGACTGTGAAGCAATGAAAGTGACCTTGACTCCCACCTCTCTAAATGTCACATCCTGACTCTGGCAGTTTCAGTCATGTTGAACTCCTATGAGTGGTGCCTCAGTTCAACATTGCCCCTTATTATGAAAAGTCCTCACTATAAGGGTATTTAATACATAAACATACACACATATTCAGGAGGGAAATTATTCACATAACTCAAGAGATTCTCAACTTTACAAAATATTTGACTTTACTGTCTGCTTAAATAGCAAGTCACCATAGTTGACTTAAAATTACTTGATTTTCAAAAGAGATATTTGAGATTTACAAGGACATTTATCATGCCAAATGCTATAAACTTGTGTTAACTCTGTAGATGCTACAACTAATTGAATATGGGATATTTGAATTCTTTTTATCAAGTTGAGGATGCCCATCTGGCTTTACAAAGAACTGTGTTTCAAGGAAATAAGGTATTTAGTAGTTTTCTCATATATTCTTATATCCCTCTAGGTTATAGGTTACCAGCCAATCAGTCATAAACAAGGATTCCATGATATTGGTAAGCCTTGGCATTCTTATTTTCTGTGGAATTTCCTTCCTTCTTCATTCTTCTATCAAAGAAGTAGTTTATTTTGACTCTAGGATATATTCCTGCCAGAGGCTTTCATCAGTTATAGAGCAATATTCCACTACTCATCCTCAATTCCCCTTATTGCCAGACTGGACCTGACCTTTCCCTCCCATTCTGATAATTGACCAAATGTCTTATTCTGAGAGCCAGTCCTTACTTTATATCTTGGCTCTGATTATTGTCTTACTCCCTATGATTGAAACCTTACCTTGGTAGCTGTCCAACATCTTTATTCACCTAAGACTGGCCTTTACCTTGAGTATGTCAATGCTACTATCCTTCCACCAATGCTGTGGATACTTCTTAAATTCCAGCCCATGCCTGGGCTCTACTAGCTAACAGGCCAACAGTAAGCTTAAGTGACAAACCAAATACCACCCTTTCTTGGATTTTGATTCTATTTTCTGTTTAAATAAACCAAGGCAGGAATTATGTTTCAATTATCTCAATTTCTCATGTATTCACCTTGGACTTTTCATGGGTTCAGCTCAATAGGTGAGAACATGAACAAGTAAGTGAATGAACAAATAAATTAATGAATGAAAAATCAAATAAGAGATAGTGAATTATACATTGATTACAACTGATTATCTGACCTATAACCCATATCCTCATGGGTCCTGTTCTGCCTGACAGATTGGATTCACCTCCCCCATGCCCTGAACCATCAGCAGCAGAGTATAATCCCTGAAATTTCTGCCCAACTTTAATATGTAGATTTATTACCAGGCCTTGTCTTTACTCAATCCATCCTTTGTCCTCAAGTGGACTATATTCTATGAAGACATTCATGGCAAATGTAAATCACTAGAGCTCTGATGGAATGATGGGGATTTTCAGATTCATGTTAGGAAACTATAACTGGAATAATCATTATTCATTCATAAATATTTTTTGATCACTTGTGTATTTGTTATGTCCAACATAAAAGACAGAACATATTTAGTCTGAGATGACTCCAGAAGGGCTTACTTACAAATAGACTAATTAAATAGGTATGAATAGGATATTACATAAAATATAAGAGGGGCAGCTATGAAGAGTTAGTATCTGTGAGTCCAAAAGGTGAGGTGAAGGCATGTACAATGAAACCTGAAGGTTGAGAGAAGCAATGACCTTCTATTGATGAGGTGGTAAACACCTTTAATCCCAGCACTTGGGAGGCAGAGGTAGGAAAATTGCTGTAAGTTTGAGGCCAGCCCGATACTACATAGTGAATTCCAGGTCGGCCTGGGCTAGAGTGAGACCCTTCCTCTAAAAGAAAGAAAGAAAAAGAAAAGAAAAAGAAAAGTGAAAAATGAAAAGACACAGGGGAAAAATCCCCATACAAATAACTGGCATGCTGCAAGGGAGATTCTGATGCTATCACTGGGCCAATCTGTAGCAGTTTGTTTACTGTTGGGTTCCTGTGAACAGTTTCGTAATGAAAAATGCATCCTTTTTTATTAACTTTCTCACAGATTCTTTTTGGGGGCGGGGTTAGTAGCAGTGGTAGTGGTGGTAGTGGAGAGGGTCAAACTGAAGAAGCAGGCAATAGTTAAAACTATTTTCATGACTACTTAAAGATTTATATAAATTCTTAGAGACAAATTTGTGAGTTGGATATTTGTTACTTTAATTTTTAGTGGCATATTTATTCCTCTAACGTGCCTTGACACTAGTAAATCATGATGAAATGAGGATTAATATGGCAGTAATATGTTGAGCTATCCAATTATTTGGTTAATTTGAGTAGGCCAGAATTTCTACCTCCTTCTTTAATATGCTTTCTTTGATAAATAAATATATGTCTACCACCCCACTCTCATCAAAACAATTCATTTGTTAAGGCATTTGTAATCTGAAAATACTTAGAGTATTTTGAAAGTATAATAGTTTGAGAAATATGAATATAGAAAAAAATCAGGATATAACTGCCAAAACTTGGACCTGAGCCTAGCCAGAAGACACTTAGATGTAAAATACAGCCAAATAGAGAAGTCTGACAGATACCATACATCTATACAAAAATGAGATCAAGTCCAGAAAGGCCAATTTAAGAGTTTGGGTCAAATGGAAGGGTCTACACTCTAGAGGACTTCACAATACTACTGATTGGATGCAGCCTGGGGGCCCGGGTCATGTATCATGAGGGAAAGGCCGATGGTACTCTATATCTCAGAGCATTTGAGAATGCGCAGAGATATTATAGTGGCTGGGGAGGTGGTTCTATAGGGAAGCTTGCTTAGCACACAAGCTGTCCTAGATTCCATCAATAGTACTACACATAAAAAAGTCAAGAGTTACTATTGTCATTAGTTCTCATAACTAGGTTTCTGCCACATTATGTGTTAGATAATACTTTGGACAACCCAGAGTGAAAACCTTACTTTGAATTAGCCTATTTACACTACAAGACAATTCTGAAATAGGCCAGGGACATCTTTATATGCCAATGTAAATTAGCTAATGCTGATGTCTTCCCAGAAGTGAAGAAAGTTTACCAAATTTAGGCCAAGACCTTGATTGAGTGAGCTTTTTATGAGTATTCCAGAATATATAACTTTTTGGGAACTGGCCAGTTATGATGTCTTGTCATTTTGTTCTAAGGGAATATCAAGCGTAAGACTCCTGTTTTTTTCATTTAAAAAAATTTTTACATGTGATTTCATCTCTTGGATATTACTTACTGTATGTTTCATTACCCAATGGCACGTCAGTATTTTAATAATTATCAACTTTTTGTAAACTAACTCCAGTCTGGATTAATGAGAATATTTGTTTTATGAGTGAACTGATGAATTTATTGGCCATCTTTTCCCCAAAGGAGATGCTAGAGATGTTTTCTAAATCTCAATGAGGCTAGTCAGTCTTTGAAATGTAAAATACAAAATCTGTGATTTTAATCTGTAGACCATGCATTGTATTTCACTCTAGGGAAAATCCCAATCTTGCTTTATTATTATTTTCTTAGTTGTTTCTTTTAAATCCCAAGACTCAAGTAATGCTTCAGAAAATATGAGAAGTTAAATGCCACATTTACAATTGTTTTGGAAAGGCCTAACCTTTATTAAAGTAACTGGGTAAATACAATCCAAAAGGGTTTATTTCTCTTGTAAATTAAATGGTATGTTTGTAGACTGAAAGGTCAATTTTTTTTCAGCAGTGTATGGTTTTCAAAAACTATCATCTTTTTTTCCATGAAAAATCAAGAAAGCTAATTTGTTTTACACGTATGATACCTAAGCCAAAACTCTGTTTATCTCATTTTAAGTTCAGTTACGTGTGGCATGAACATACTTTTTTTTGATGATGTGTAAATGCTGACTTCTAAAGACAGGTGTGAAAGAAATTTGGACTGAAATATTTGGTTTACTTATACTCAAATGGCAGAATCCATTTCCTCAGATATGCAACCCAATTGTGCTCCACATGTCACTTTGGGTCTGTTGAATCATTTCTTATCTTATTGCAAAAAATATTATTTTTTATTTTTTTCATTAAACAAAAACATCCACACTTTTCTTTTCATTATTCAAAAAATTCATTAAAATCATAGCCTATTTTCAGATCTCTCTCTGTATTTTTCTCTCTCTCTCCCTCCCTACCTATTTAACACACGCATGCACACATGCACACACACCACATACAAACACCATTACACAGCCTGGGGATTCTGTTTACTGGCTTTTGGTTTCAGGTTCTTGTTTTGGTTCTGAATTTAGCTTTGAAATCCTTTTACTTAACAATGAAATGCATGAGGGGAATCACACTTTGAGAATGCTGGCCTTCAGAAAATTTCCCAGAGCAAATATAATTGATAAAGGGAGTCTTGGAGTCAATTCATTTCTGGGTTTTAAAGATAATCATGACTTTTTCACAGATAAACAGGTAGTCATCTCAACATCAGATACTAATTGTTAAGTCAATGATAAACACAAAGACTGGTAAACACTTGCTCTATTCTGAATATATGAATAATTCTTTCTTTTGATATGCTTTATTTATTGTGAATGTAGGAGTTCAGTTGGTTCAACACATTAATTAAGCACTTGTGTGATAGGCTTTGTGCTCAGGAATAGGTATGTAGAGAAACATCAGAAGAATATGGTACTGTTGTCTCTTCTTTATCCTTATTTTTTTTTTTGGCCACAGAAGTTTCCTTCCCTCTTTTCCTTCATTCTTCCAATCATTCCTTACTTTCTCCCTCCCTCCCTCACTTCTATCTTTTAAGCCAGTAAAATGTGTGAAAACATTTGATTTCAAATGTTGGTTTGGAGGATTGATGGAATATTTTCCTTGTTATTGATATTCAAAGGCTTACCTTGAGGACAGATAAGCACATAAATGTGGAAGGCTCTTACCCCAGCACTATGGATCATTAAAAGTCAGCCATATGAAATATCATTTTAGTTCTCTTAGCTTTTATTATATTAGTTTCTTATATTTTCAGTTCTTATCTTACTGGTTCAAAATACTTGGTTCAGGTACCTCATAATTTATCCTTACAATATGTTTGTTGTAAAAACATTTGAGTTAATTCAATTCAACCCATTTTGCTCTTTTGCAGGGGCGCTCTGCTAGGCCCTGTAGACCACGCAACAATGACTAAGATCCAATCTGATCTCCAGGCTCTCCCACTCTTAGCCAAGAAAAGGTAAGTACCACAAGGCAAGATGTAAGAAATGCCATAAGTGGAATAAATAAAATACTATGGCACTGTGAAGAAGGGAGAGATAACATGTAACTCAATACATTTGAAAAGGTTTTGTGGGGGTGTGGCATTTCAGATGGGCTTTGGAGAACGGATATTATTTAATAAGCAGTAATACACAGAAAGCCTGTTTAAGTATAAGGCATAATAATAAAAACCTGTGACAGAAACACACAATATTCGTCTGCAATGCAGGGTTCTTATAGGGAGTGATGGGAAATAAGTCTGCAAAGATAATTTATAACCATTTGGGGGACGGATTTCCATGCCATTTGAAGAGTTTGTAGTTAGTTCTGTTGCTAATGGGGGAATAGCACTGAAGTATTTATTTATTTAACAGTGGTGATGTGAAATGTTTTTTTCAGGAAAAATAATCTAACAGTTTGTGTAAGCTGGGCTGAAATGGAAAATCCAATTTTAAATAATAAAACTTGTCCTTCTGGTTGCAACTGTAATACAAGCTAATTGTAGAAAATAAATAGAAACACAAAGGGCAAAAATTCACCTACAGTTTCATCATCCAGCCATACACATTATTTAGACCTATATGTATCCATTGCACTCATGGTTTCTATATATGCATGATATTGCATATCATCTACATTTTGATTCATCAAAAATAATTATTCAGACCATTCAAGTGAATACAAAACTGTTTTAAAATGGTAAATTATTGTACTTTTGTGTACAAATGGAAAGTTTACAATATCATCAGAGAAGATTGCTTTAATAAACATAAGAAATACTTGTAATTAAGACTGTCAATTATTTAATCATAGTGCTTTTATAGTATGTAGTTTTTATAAGGAGGTGTTGTGATCCCCCCTAAGGCCAGCCCAGGAGGGACGGCAGGGTTTCTGTTGAGTTGGGGGGTGAGCAGCGTAGAATCATGACACAGACTCCGGGAGTTGGGTGGAAGCAACAGAGAGTGAGCTGCCACAAAACTCGTTTATTAGGAAGTACAGGGGGTTTTAAGGGGCTTGGCTGGCCAATCATTGTATGGTGTGGTCCCCTTTTTGTGACCAATGACAGCTGCCTCTGGACAGGTCATCTCGTAGCAGGTTTCTCGCAAGCGTGGGACTGTAGCTATTGTCACGCCAGGCCTGAGCAGAATGCAATGTTCACAGAAGTCACTTCCTGGTTTCTTCTGCCATGCGGTCTGGCTAGGGCCAGGCCTGCATTGTGCCATACAAGAAGGTTTAATATGGCATTGCCATATATAGTCCCATGGTAGTTAATATTTCAAAAATATTAATACAATATAACATTTTTCCCTAGATTTTAAGAATACCAAATCAGTGTGCTCCAAATTAGTGATGATTATTTAGCATCATCAAATTTATTTAGAAATAGAAGTCTTCACCACTACTTGTATTTTTTTTTTCTGCTTATTGGTCACCAAATTGACTGTTTCCTGGTCAGTTTATTTCTATTGTTAGCACTTCAGTTATTTGAAGGGATGATTCTGACATTCTCATGGGCTTTTAAAACACCTGTCACAATAACACAAAATTTAAAAACTGTACTTATTATCAGAAAAAAATGTAGCTGTCAAGAAGCCCTAGAGATTAATGTTATGTGTATCCTGCTTTTTTATAGTAAGATTTTCCATAGTGTTTTATTATGTAACTGAAGGATTACAAAAAACTCATTTTCCAATCCTGTGTTTTGGTTATTAATCTCTTAATTCATGTGCAGATCTCTCCTCCTTTCATATCATGCTTTGGTTATAGAAATTAGTGTCTTACCTGTCATTGACTTCCAACTAAAGTGATGTTTCAGTGCTGTGTTCTTGGTTTAGCTTGTCAGCAGCCTTCCCTGGAACCCCATCTGCTTTATAGCCCTGTATTTCATAACCAGAATGTGGCTCCAACAGGCTCTTGTGGATGATACTATAAACCGTGTTGTAATGGCTCATAGGATTAGATAGAGGCTATTATACATCTAGCCTGGAGTGCTAATGCCTAAAATTAGACATGGAATTTGTAAATTGTAATGAAATGGAAAGAAATGACTTTCAGATGTATTTTGGCCCTGTACTGTGCAATCACAACCATAATTTATCAGAGAACCTTGTCCTTCTCTCTCTCATGATTAAATGCTGCACTCTTCCTTAACTAGACTATTGAATTATGTGTGTAAATCTCAGTGTCCCTTAAATATTATTAATGCCATAAAGCTGGGATGCTCTAATTACCAATATTTTTTTCCTTCTTGAATTATTTGGTCTTTCTGGGCTGTTTCTGTGACTTCAGTACATTAGTGGCTGACCCAGTCTCAGACCTACAGCCTTTGTCCCATCATAAAGTGCATTTTTGTTTAAAGAGGTGGTAAGAATGCATTTAGAACATTTCCCTTAACGACAGGGTTGAGAACATGAAGCCATTTTTACTACAAAGGTCTCTGGAAGAGAAGAGTCTGTAAATCATTGTGAGGGAAAATCCTTTACCCAGGATTCAAAGGAAGCAAATATCAGAACTTAGGAAGACATGGACATAGATGACATATAACTTGGTGATTGATTTAGTGTGTCCCAAGAGTGATTTTTATTGTGCAAAGGGACTCAATGCAACATTCTTAAAATGTGAAGCACTTCTTGGGACATGAAAGTTTATTTTTGAAAATTTTATTGTACTATTATAAAAGGCTGCCTTTTTGTAAGTGTATAATAATGGGAGTTGAGCATATTCCCCTCTCCTATAACCCAGTGCCATTCACCATTCACCCCCGATTCCCTTCTGTTAGTCCCCTGTGTTTCTGTAGAGAGATTGGCTTCTATTGGGGCTTGGAAGCTTTTATTTGCAGATCACTTCTTACTTGGTCAGCACTGGACACATGCTAACTGGCTGAGTTCCCCTGCCAGTGAAAATCTTCTAACATGAGCCTCCTTGTTTCTCAAATTACTATATAGCCAAGTGGGGAAAACAGAAGGTCATTTAGTTTTTATTACTCAAGTGCTTACTATGTTCTATGTTCCAGACCCTTTGTACATGTGATCTAATTGTCACAACTCTAGGAATTGTAAACTAGCTTCACAGATGAACAGTCTGATACATTGTCAGAATTTTGAAGGAAACAAGTGGTAACACTGATTCAAACTCCTTTCTATCATAAAGGAATATATTCTATAAATATCAGCCAATGGGATTGATTTGGGAAATTTTCATGAGTGTAAATTATTGTCAGATGTGAAACTAGTATACAACAAGGGACACATTGTAGGTAAATTTATTTTAAGTTCATCAAGTTCATTCAATAAAGGGTCCAAGAGTTGTTTTTTTTTTTTTTTTTTTTTTTTTTTTTTTTTTTTTTTCCAGGTAGGGTCTCACTCTAGCTCAGGCTGACCTGAAAAATCATTATGTATTCTCAGGCTGGCCTTGAATGCACAGTGATCCTCCTGCCTCTGCTTCCCGAGTGCTGGTATTAAAGGCATGCACCATCATACCCAGCAGGTCCAAGAGTTTTTACCTTGCTATTTATTCAATATGGTCTCTAAGAACTTTCTTTAACATAAGGAGTGATAATCTTCTGGCATAGTAAATCTTCAAAAAATTGTGCAAAGCTTAACAAAGATTTCTGAATTTGTTTCTTCTTGGGATAACTTGTATTTACACTTTTGCATTAAAGGAGTGGATAGGCATTATACATAAATTCACATTTAGCAGTTTCTTGACACATCTGCTTAAGGTACATTCATTGAGATAGTGTGATGTGTTAAAAGGAATGTCAGCCTTAGAAGTCAAACAAGGATAGTTTTAAATTTGTTTTCCAGTCATTAGTTGAAAAAACCCTGGTGAAATTACTTCATTTCTCTTGGCTCTGATTTCCTCATCTGTTCGTCACTTTAAAAACAAAATTCTTATTTTCTTTTGAAAAGAACATGTTTCCATAGATATAATCATTTCCTTTCCACTTTGACTACCAACCACAGGATCATTCTAACCAATCACGTCCCTATTCATAAGGATGGGTTCCTTGATAGATACATAATCAAGTTAGTGAGAGCCATCTTCAACAATTTGGAAGAAGAGAAATTGTTTTCCTGTAAATGTGAAGTTGAGGTAATATGATTCTGGAGATAATGTGACCATTTTATGATTACAAGGAACAAAAATGTCTCAGAACAAATTAAATCCATACTAGGAGTTAAAGATTCATCTTGATGACATCCTCTGAGTCCCTAAATCAAAATCTGCCTGAAGTTAGCAAGATCTTCCCTTGAGGGTTTGCATTTATATGAAAGAGTAAGTCCCAAACCTCTTTAAAAATTCTCTTTTGAAAGACTAGCTTGAGATGGCATTTGTATCTATTAAAATCTAGATACTACTAATTGTTATAAGTCTGTATAAGTCTTAAAATTCAAGTTAAATGACATGTTCATTTAAACATATCGGATACAGAACTTAATTTACCAGAGTATATTTAAGTAATCCTTTCTCTTCCTTTAGTAGTATATATAGAGTCTGGAATCAAGAAAAGTCTACCAAATAATGCCAGTGATATACTCTGGAGTGTCCATGCACCTTAGCAGCCATTTACACTGGAGATCTTCCAGCTGTGATTATCACTTGGACTCTACCAGCTTCTCTTCCCAGTCTTGTCATAAATAACACAGCCATCTCATTGAATCAGTGCTCAAGCTCTAAAGTGAACCTTTACTAGTCTCCACACAGAAGTTGCTTGAACATAGTCTGTCCACTTAAATCTAGGTCATTAAGAAGATGACTGGTGGTTTATATATCCCAGGACCATGGGGACCAATACTTCAGCTTCAGATCACTGCTAATGTGCTTCTGAAACCACAGACTTGGGTATACCTATCTCTAATTCAGTTCCAATTTTTCACAATTTTATATCAAACTTTATAAATTTTGGAAACTTTACCATAAGTTAACTTGGCTGATGTAATTTGTGGAAGCAAATCATGTGATCTCTTTACTTAAAACTCTTTAGCTCCATTTAATTTCAGAAATCCAAATATTATTATATATTAACACTTCATAAACTAGTAACTGTCTACTTTTCAATGATGATAGATGGTCATTTTATAATACAAACTCACTACTCCAGCCAGACCAACGCACTGACAATTTCTTAAGCATTTCTAGTCCTCTCACACACTGCTTCTGTTGCCTGGAGTGATGTTTTACCCTCTTCATTCTATGAAGGACAGCCTGTTACTTAACACTCCGGTTAAGCCCACTTCCCCCTGTGGAAAGAAGTTAATGAGGTTGTCTCTCTGTGCCTTATGTGACTCAGATACACTTTGTACTTCCCACTACCAGCCTGCAGCACCATCATGTCTGATTTCTCTGTCCCCATCTTTAGACAAGATCTCCTATCAGGACAAGGGTCACATCAGTGTTTCTCATACCTAGCATATCTTGTGGAAACATATAAGCATTCAGCCTGTGTTTTGTCTAATTTGCAGTAAGTAGCCAAACTCTAACCACTGTGCCTGAATCCCTACTACAAACTATTGTTTGGTGTTGATATAAAAGTAAATAAGAATTTTATACTATAAAATACAATATTTTTGACAATGTTGAAAAGTCTGAACTTGAAACTTTCTTTACTGTGGTATCAGTGTAGGGAAAATCAGATTGACCATACAGAATCTAGAAAGGCACAAACAGTTCAAGGTTGTAAAAATTTAGTATTTCTTTTTATTTTTTTTTTTGTTTTTGAGACACATTTTTAAATTTTTAATTTTTTTATTTTTTAATTTTTTTATTTTCTCAGGCTGATTCAGGTTAGGAGTCACAGATGAGTGAGACCATGTGACAATTATCTTTCTGTGATTGAGTTTGCTGAGAATGATCTGTTTCAAGTTCATCCATTTTTCTTCAAATTTCATTGTGTCATTTTTCCTCACTGCTGTGTAGAATTCCATTGTGTAGATATACCACATCTAAGTTATCCATTCGCCTAATGATGGATATCTGGGTTGATTCTAGTTCTTGGCCATTATGAATTGAGCAGCTATACACATGATTCAGCAAATCTCTCTGAGCTGAGGCATGAAAATTTTAGGTTAAGTTCCCAGTAAGGGAATGACTGGGTCTGTGGTAACTATAGTCAACCTTCTCAGAAGTCTCCATATTGCTTTACATAGTAGTTGTACCATCTTACATTCCCACCAACAGTGAATGAAGGTTCCTATTTATCCACAACCTCATCAGCATTTGTTTTCATTAGATTTATTAATGTTTGCCATACTTACTGGGGCAAGGTGGAATTTCAGAGTTGTTCTAATTTGCATTTCCCTGATGATTAGGGATATTGAACATTTTCTTAAGTGTGTGTTTCCATTTGTATTTCCTCCTCTAAGAACTCCCTGTACAGTTCTCTGCCCCATTTTGTGAGTGGGTTGTTTGAATCTGTATTGTTTGGGTTTTTGAGTTCTTTGTAAATTCTAGAAATTAGGCCTCTGTCAGTTGTATAGTCGGCAAGAATTTCCGCCCATTCTATGGGTAATGTATTGGCTCTGCTTATTGTATGTTTGTCTGTGTAAAAACTTTTCAGCTTTAAGACATCCCAATGGTTGAATGATTGTTTAATTTCCCGAGATACTTGGGTGATTTGTTCAGGAAGTCTTTTCCTACTCCTATATCTTGGAAAGTTCCTCCTATTTTTTCTTCCAGTAGTAGCAAAGTTTCCGGTCTTATAATGAGGTCTTTGATCTATTTGGACTTGATTTTCGTGCATGGTGAGATGTGTGGATTGAGTTTCATTTTCCTGCATATGGTTATCCATTTGTTGAAGAAGCTGTCTTTTTTCCAGTCTACATTGTTAGGGCCTTTGTGCAATATCAAGTAGCTATAGTTACTTGGCCCAAATTCCGGGTCCTCAATTCTGTTTCATTCTGTCTATAATCCTGTTTTTATGCCAGCAAAATGTTGTTTTTATTACAATGGCTTTGTAGTATAGCTTTAGATCAGGAATGGTGATGTCTCCAGAGGTGTTTCTTTTGCTGAGGATATGCTTGGATATCCGAGGCCTTCTGCCATTCCATATGAATTTTGAGATCATTTTTTTCTACCTCTGTGAAGAAAAATGTTGGGATTTTTATTGGTATTGCATTAAATATGTATATTGCTTTTGGTAAGATTGTATTCTTCACAATGTTAATTCTGCCTATCCAAGAGCCTGGGAGGTCTTTCCATTTTCTCAAGTCCTCCTCAATTTGTTTCTTGAGTGTTTTTATTTTTTCATTGTATGCAGCGAACCTCCCGACCAGCAGGAAAGGAACGACCACAAACGAGGATTCTTCTTGTATCACACTTTATTGGAGAGCCCTTGGTTAACAGGAAAGCTGATGGCGAGGGGCGAGGGGCGCAAATCTGCAGCTGCTTTTATAGGGCGTACTGCTGCGAGGCGCTTACTGATTGGTTGCGAGAAGCTTGCCACAAGCAGATACCATGGGATAGGCTCGGGACAGGTTGCGTCATGCGTGTGCGCATACCTTGAGTAAGGTTGGCGCCAAGGCACTGCCTAATATGGAGACGTTTTCCTCAACACCGGCAGGAAGCCAGCGCCATCTTGTAATGGCGTTTGCTCTAGCTCCCTGCAGTTCCCCCTTCTTTATTATAGACAGGCCAAGCTCCAGAGTAACCGCCCTCCCGATCAGGTCCCCACCTCATGATGTGTTGACCGATCAAGGGAGGCAATTCGACCTCTCCTTAGTGCAATGGGAGAAATCCCTCGAGAGTGCAAAGGCAGTGGTCAAACACAAGTTACCATCTCCTGCCCATCCTCGTGCAATGGGTACTCTAAACCCTGAGGGTGCAAAGGCCAGGGGAACTAGTTGCCTTTCAGGGCTGATAGCCAAATTTGGGGGGAGGATCCACACTCCAATGCAGCTAGTGCCTGAGAGATACCTTGTCCCTCCTAGCTTGCGCTCGCATTTTGCAAATCAACCATAGGCAGAGCAGACATCCTCCTATACAGCAGGCAGCAAACAGTCCCACTCCAACCCATTCCTTAAAAAAAATTAAAAGCAGAGGAGATCCAGGAAGTAAGGCCCTGTGCAAGACTAAGATCCACTCTCGTGGAATTAATAGCAATAAGCAGATAAAGAAAAGGGGGGTGCACACAAACCGGGGCAGGGGGGGAATGTCTGATTACGAGCATAATGTTCACAAGGATGACCCAGAGTGAAAACTCCCCCCGAGATATTCAGGAGGCTCCAGTCCGCCGAGAAATCCCCCTCCGCTTCCTCCTTTTTTGACGTTGAGGTCTCATGCCCTGACACATTGTTGCAAGCAATTTGTCCCCCCCAACAGCAAAACCAATGGAGACACATCCGTACAGGAACCATTGACCACACACACCATCCATTTTGAAAAAGGATTCATTCTGGAATCCTGAAGAAAGAGTCCCTCCGACCATGCCCCTGACCTAGGCGGGGGACCCCTCATAGCTGGTGATATGGTGAAGAGATGATTTGCATCAGCCCAGGCGACCGAAGTGCTCTGGCACTCTGACCATGGCCAGAGTTCCCCTTCAAACCAGGCAAAACTCTGCTGACGAAGTCTTATACAAGAGTCATCAGTCTGATTCCACTGCAAAGTAAAACAAAGAGTTCCTTTTTCAACAAAGGAGCGGGACTCCCCCATGGGGACCACCTGTTGGTCCTCCTGAAGGGAAGGGAGGCCCAGTTCCTTATTCATGGTGAAGAAACGTGGAAACACAGACGCTTGATGAGGAACTGGCATCGGCTTTGGGAAGGCTGACAAAATTGCTCTGCTTTACTGAGTGTCAAGATCTGGATGACCATCCGGTTTCCACGAATCATTATGAATCTCCAAACTTTCTCCTGAGGAAGGATGGACTGTTCTCACCAACTGGCTTGGAACCCAGTGGGGTGACTCCTGGTCCTGTGGAAAAACACAAACAGCTCCCCTGGATCTTATTATAACAAGATCCGGTCCTTTCCATTTGTTATCTAGGACATCTTTCCACATCACTACTTCTCTGGGTGCCTGGGCCACATCTTGACTGTGCCTGTCAGCTGCAGACTTATCATTATTGTCCAAAATTAAAAAATTAAGGGTGAAGAGGGCTAAGGAAACCCTCTCCCTAGGGGTTGCATCTTCTGCTATCCCCCTCTTTTGTTTAAATAAAATGGCTTTGATACTCTTATTGGCTCTCTCCACAATGCCTTGGCCTTGTGGGTTATAAGGCAGGCCAGTGGTGTGGGCAACTTGCATCTGCGCACAAAAGGCCCGAAAACCAGTAGATGTATATGCCGGGCCATTATCAGTTTTTAGACGGCGCGGCTTTCCCCACGCTGCCCAGGCTTCCAGGCAGTGGGTTTTTACATGAGAAGCCTTCTCACCCGCCAACGGCGAGGCGAAGATAACTCCCGAGCAAGTATCCACTGAGACATGTAAATATTTCAACCTTCCAAACTCAGGGAGATGAGTTAAAACAAAAGGCATCGTATGATCAGCTGTACCAATGGTCTTTTCTGCAGCCTCCATCATCCGCGCGGCAAAATCCGCAAAAGGCTCAGCGGGACGTTGGATTATTTTTGTCAAATGTCCAGTGACTTCTCCCTTATTAGGGAGAGCCTTCCAAGCCTTATAATGAATGTCATTAACCTGTTGATAAACCTCCAGAGGGGACTCAGTCTGGTTAGCCATATATGGCCCCAGCCCTAAGAGCATGTCAGCAGTCCAAGCTGGCTGGCCCTGCTCAAAATTTTTTCTAGCCTGGGTATAGGCATAATCTGTAACTAAAGCTCTAAATTCCAAAAACTGACCCTTTGAAAGACAGGCTCTGGCTAACTCCATCCAATCGGTAGGCGTCAGGGGGGCCACAATGATTCTACGCAAGAGGGCGTTAGAATAATCTGCTCCTGGGCCAAAATCTTTAACTGCCTGCACAAGGTCCTTCAGTTGTTCGTAAGGGACTGGCTCATACCTTCTCTGTTGGGTAACAGGATCTTCAAAAACGGGAAAAGCTGAAGCCAGTTTTGACCACGTTTTACCTTCTATAAAGTGGCATTTATTTTTTGTGGGAGCATATGGTGGAGGGGCTGAGGGCTGCACGGGGCCACACCCTCCTATAACTTTACTCATCCCCAGCAGAGGGCGCTGCGGCGACAACAAATGTGCCTGCCAGCCCCCGCCCCTGCAGATCACCTCTGGTTGAACTTCCTCTTCCTCTTTTTTAAATATCTCCTCCTCCTGTTGTGATTCAGATTCTGAACTACTCTCATCATCTGCCTCCAGCACATGTAAACTTGCAAACTCCTCTAATGGAGGATACAATCCTCCGGGGCCTCTCTGCCCCTTCCGAGGGGGCGGGCATGAATGAGCCTCGCCTATCTCCTCAAATTCTTCCTTTAGACTTTTTTCCTTTTTTTGTCTCTTTTGTTCTATTTTTTCTAACTGTTTCTTTTTAGGCCTATTATGTGATTCCCCACTTGTATCTGATTCTGAAAGGCTGTCCTGATGTTGTGCTAAAGCCCTTTGGCCCTCTCCAATAATGTCTGCATGTCTTCCACTGCTCAAGCAAGAGTGGACTAGCCGCCAAAATGGCAACGTGCCCTTTCCTTTTCCGCCTCCCGCAGATCATGGCCCAACTTCTCCCAGGAGGAGATAGTAAGAGCCCCTGAAACTGTGAACCAAGGGGCGGCCAAATCCATAATCGTGACAGTGGAAATCTGAATATCACGCTGCTTGAGAAGCGCCTTTATGCGCTTTTATCTACCAGCGAACTTAAGAAAAGCAAGAATAACCGGTAGCAAAGATAAAGGCCCAAACAATACAAACAACAACAGGCGAGGACAGCAAGGACCAAACGGACTTCCATCAGACCCAACAGAAAACAAGCCCGGGAATGACTTACCGGCGCCTTCCTCTCCGTGTGTCAAGTTCTGGATCCTCTTCGGCCCCCCGCCTGGCGACCGCAAGACACCCGGCGTCCCGGGTTTTCGGCACCACTTTGCAGCGAACCTCCCAACCAGCAGGAAAGGAACGACCACAAACGAGGATTCTTCTTGTATCACACTTTATTGGAGAGCCCTTGGTTAACAGGAAAGCTGATGGCGAGGGGCGAGGGGCGTAAATCTGCAGCTGCTTTTATAGGGCGTACTGCTGCGAGGCGCTTACTGATTGGTTGCGAGAAGCTTGCCACAAGCAGATACCACGGGATAGGCTCGGGACAGGTTGCGTCATGCGTGTGCGCATACCTTGAGTAAGGTTGGCGCCAAGGCACTGCCTAATATGGAGACGTTTTCCTCAACACCGGCAGGAAGCCAGCGCCATCTTGTAATGGTGTTTGCTCTAGCTCCCTGCAATTGTAAAGGTCTTTCACATCCTTGGTTAATGCTATTCAAAGGTATTTTATTTTTTGTTGCTATTGAAAATGGGACAGCATGGCTTATTTCTCTCTCTGTATCTTTGTCTTTTGCATATAGAAAGGCTACTGATTTTGTGCACTGATTTTGTATCCTGTCGCTTTGCTGAAGGAGTTAATCACCTTTAAGAGTTTTGAGATGGAGGTACTCGGGTCACTTATGTATAGAATCATGTCATCTGCAAATAGGGCTAACTTAACTTCTTCCTTTCTAATTTGTATCCCTTTGATTTCTTTGTTCTGTCTTATTGCTTGAAATTGGACTTCTAGCACTATGTTGAAGAGCAGAGGTAAGAGTGGACACCCCTGTCTAGTTCCTGATATCAGTGGGAATTCCTTCAGTCTCTCCCCATTAAATATTACTTGGGCTTTAGGAGCTTTATATATAGCCTTCATTGTGTTGAGATCTAAACCACCCAGGCTTATTCTCTACAATGTTTTAATAATGAAGTGATTTTTTTTCAAAGTGTCTTTTTCAAAGGCCTTTTCTGCATTTATTGAAATGATCATGTGGTTTTTGTGTTTAAGTTTGTTTATGTGGTGTATTACATTGACAGATTTCCGTATGTTGAACCACCCCTGCGTTCCTGGGATGAAGCCTACTTGATCAAGGTGGTTAATAAGTTTGATGTGTTGTTGAATTCGGTTTGTGAGGATTTTGTTCAGGATCTTTGCATCTATGTTCATCAGGGAAATTGGCCTATAATTTTCTTTTCTTGTGGCATCTCTGCCTGGTTTTGGAATTAGGGTGATACTAGCTTCATAGAAGGAGTTGGGGATCTTTCCCTGTTCTCCGATTGTGTGGCACAGTTTGAGAAAAATTGGTTTCAGTTCTTCCATGAAGGTTTGATAGAATTCAGCTGAGAAGCCATCTGGTCCTGGACTCTCCTTTTTGGGAAGATGTTTGATTACCTTTTCAATCTCGATGGGTGTTATAGGTTTGTTTAGGAGATTAATCTGCTCTGGGCTTAGCTTTGGAGGTGGTATGTGTCCAGGAATTCACCCATTTCCTCTAGATTATCCAGTTTTGTGGAGTAGAGGTTTTTGAAATAAGTCCTGATGATTCTCCCAATTTCACTTACGTCTGTTGTGATCTCTCCTTTTTCATTTCTAATTTTGTTAATTTGAATCATCTGGTTTTTTTCACTTGATCAAATTGGCCAAGGGTTGATCAATCTTGTTAATTTTTTCAATGAACCAGCTCTTTGGTTCATCAATTTTCTTAATTGTCTTCCTAGTTTCCAATTAATTTCTGCTCTGATCTTAATTATTTCTTTCTGTCTGGAGCTTTTTGGGTTGGCTTCTTCTTGTTTTTCCAATGCCTTTAGGAGAATGGTTAGATTATTGATTTGGTGTCTATCTTTGTTATGAAGGCATTTATTGCTATGATTTTTCCCCTAATGACTGCCTTCATTGTGTCCCATAAGTTTTGGTGATATATTCTCATTGTTGTTCAAGTCTAGAAATTTTGCAATATCATTTTTTTATTTCATCCACAACCCATTTATTCTTTAAAAGTGTTTTGTTCAGTTTTCAGGAGCTGAAGGGATTCTTGGCATACCTTTTGTTGTTAATTTCTAGCATTACAGCATTGTGGCCTGATATTATCCAGGAAATTATGTCTATTTTCCTAAAAATATGGAGGCAGGTTTTGTGGCCCAGTGTATGATCTATTTTAGAGGAGGTCCTTGGGATGCTGAGAAGAGTGTGTAATCTGTAGATTTGGGGTAGAAGGTTCTGTATATGTCTTTTAGGTCTAATTGCTCTATGATGTTGTTGAGCTCTCTTACTTCCCTATTAAATTTCTGTTTGGATGATCTATGTATTGCTGATAGTGTAGTATTGAAGTCCCTGACTGTGATGGTATTGGTGGTTATTTCTGTTTTGTTGTCAAGTAGGTTTTGTTTTATGAATTGTGGTGCACCTGTGTTTGGTGCATAACGATTGATGATCATGATATCCTCTTGTTGGATTGTTTCCTTGATAAGTTAGAAGTGGCCTTCTTTGTCTTTTTTGATTACTTTTGGTATGAACTCTGTTTTATCTGATATTAGTATAGCAACACCTGCTTTTTTCTTATTTCCATGTGCTTGGAATATCATTTTCCACCCTTTCACCCTGAGAATGTGTCTGTCTTTAGTGGTGAGGTGGGTTTCTTAAAGATGGCATATTGAGTGATCTAATTGACTGATCAATCCTGTCAGCTTATGTCTCTTGATGGATGAATTAAGGCCATTAATATTAAGAGTAATAACTGTGAGGTTTGATTTAACCCCTCTCATGTTGTGGTGGTTTGGTGTTTATTTTGTTGTTGAAGGGTTTTTTTTTTGTGCCTTCTCTGAGTTTTGTTATTGCGATCTGCTTCTTGTAGGCTCTTGAAGTTGGTTATTTGATTCTTCTGTGTAGAGAATTCCCTGAAATACTCTCTGTAGATTTGGCTTTGTGTTCATATAGCTGTACAGCTGAGTTTTATCATGGAAAGTTTTTCTTTCACCATCTATTTTGAGGAATATTTTTGCTGGGTAGAGTAGTTTGGGTTGGAAGCCATAAGTTCTTAGACTTTGCAGTGTTCTATTCCAGGCCCTTCTGGCTTTGAGTGTTTCCATTGAGAAGTCTGAAGCAATTCTGATGGGGTTACCTTTACATGTAATGTGTTGTTTCTTCTTAGCTGCTTTTAGGACTTTCTCTTTGTTATCAATATTTAGAGTTTTAATGATAATATGTGCTGGAGAATTTCCCCTTTGGTCCAGTGTGTTTGGAGTTTTGTTAGCTTCTTGTAACTTGATGGGACTTTCTTTTGAGAGAGTGGAAAGTTTTCTTCTATAATTTTGTTGAATAAGTTCTCCATGACTTTGTTCTGAGTTTCTTCCCCTTCTGGTATTCCCATGATCCTAATGTTGGAACATTTAAGGGTGTCCCACATTTCCTGCATGTTCTGTTCACATAAATTTTTGAACTTATTGAATCTTTTGGATTCATGAGCTGTTTCTTCTGTTCTGTCTTCCAGTTCTGAGTTTCTATCCTCCACAGGCTGACTCTATTCTTGAGAGCTTCTATAGAGTTTTGGGATTATTCAATTTGGTTTGTATTTTCTACTGCTTTTTTATGTAGTTTCCAACCCTCTGTCCAGTTCCCTTTTCACATCATTTTCTGATTTTTTTAGTACTTCTTGGAGTTCATCCTTGCATTTACTTATGTCTTCATTGAGCTTAGCCAGCTGGTTATTGAGGTCCTCTCTTTTTTTGTTCTTCTTCAGGTCATTTATCTGTCTTTGGAGCCCTTCCTGGTTCTTTTCTATTAGGTCTAATCTCACAAGAACAGCATTCATACAATTAATGGCCCTGTTTTGATTTTCTGCAAGTTCTGCTGTTTTCTTGGCTAGGGTTGCATTGCTTATGTCTTTATTTTGGGGTTCTGATCCTATTATCTCTTCTATGTTTTGGTTAGAGACATCCATTGTGGTACTAGGCAATCTTGTTGGATTTACTTGCATTTGATTTTTCATGTTATTCCTTTTGCACTGTGGTCTGCCCATCACAGTGAAATAATCTTGTTAACTTTAGCAGGATGATGTAGTTTACCTTGAAGTGACTTCAGTGATTATTCCCTTTTATATTTGTTTTGATTAGGCTTCTGATGGTGGTGGTACCTTCCTTCTCAGAGAGTAGGAGCCTGTGAGTGGATGATATTGTATATATGTAAGTAGAAGAACAGATTACAGGCAGGGGATTGGCCCAAGTAAGGCCAGGGGAAGAGATTGAGTAAGAGAATGGTGGTGGTGGGGGGGGGAGTGTCAATCAAAATTCAAGATATTCTGAATAAGACATATGAAAACCTGCATTTTTGGATAATGGCACATCCAGAAGCCATAGATTGCTACTAGAAATTTTTTAGTGCTGGGGATGGATACTTTCCCATGAGTTGTTGGCCAGGGAGGTCCCTGTTCCCTCCAAAGCATTACAGGCTATTGCCAAGGCCCTTGGTTTCCCATGAGTAACAGATGGCAAGACCCTATTTCTGTAGACTGCACATGTCTGGTCAAGAAGGTCACTGAGAAATCAAGCTGGTACTGAGCTGAAAACCTCCCTGTAGAGCAACCAACGAAAGCTGGAAAAAGCTGCATTGCATGTAGCCCAATGGGAGACAGAAGTCATCAGCAGCGAATATAGTGGACACTGGAAGCCTCAAGTTTGGCCAGACAGGCGAAATGACCAAACAGGTGCAATAGTGGAATGTCTGCTCTGGGGGAAACCAAGTACTCTCTAATTGGACTGGAGGCCCACTCTATGGGAGAGAATGCATGCCTAGTACTGAAAACCTAATCAAAAGCCTATGGCAGGGGAGGTCATAAGCCTTAGGGGTATAAAGCCTGCTTTTTTATTTTATTCTCACTAAACTGCCCTGAAAGCACTACACCGAATCTTCATATTCATATATTAATGCTACTTTCACTTTTGGCTAGAGAAGCTTCTCTTTTCAGATGGTGATGACCACTGGGATGATCCAAAAGGCAACATAGTGCTGAGAAGAAGGGGCAGAAGAGTGTCCATCACTGAAATATCTCTATCACACCCACCAAGGCTCAGGGTCCATTGCAGAAAAGGTGGTGGAAATAATGTAAGAGCCAAAGGAGGGTTACCACTCCTTACATTACAACTGTCCAGACAGAAATTGACCTTGATATCCATGACCTTGTAGTGCCTAACAATACCTTCAAAAGACCCTCATCATAGGAAGAAAATATGATGACATCAAAATAAAAGAGAGACTAATGGAGAGAGGGAGGTAAATGATGGAGAGTGGAATTGTGGAGGAAAGTTGGGGGCAGGGAATTATCATGGCTTATTGTCTATAAGTATAGAAGTTGTCAATATAAAATTAAAAATAGTAAAATGCAGCATGTGAAACCTGGGAAAACATATTTGCAGCATATAAGACAGACAAAGAGGCTAATTTCCCTACCAATGCCCTTATGAATTAATAGGAAAATGATGAATAACCCACTATAAAAATGAGTACAGGATATTAGCAGGTAACTCACTAGAAGAAAAGTAAAAATGACCAATAAATATAAATGCAATAATTCTTAAGTCTACTCATAATCAAAGAAATAAATACCCAAAATAAGATTTTATTATTTACCAGATTATCAAAAGAAAAATGTTGAATGAAATCCAGTTTTGAAGATGATGAGTCATGAGCAATTTATACCTTATTAATTAGGGTATAAATTTATGCAAACATTGTGAAAAATAATTTCTAATATCTATGACAATGTAAGGCATATGTTTGACTCAACAACTTAATTTTAGCAATTTTTTGTAGTTAATATTCTCACAAATTTAGTTTAGATGATCATTATAGTGTTTGCATTTGTGAGTATGTAAAGACATAAGAAGAAAAAACAGAAAATAGTCAAAGTGTCATCAGTAAGGGAATAGTTAAAATATTATGATGAATTTAAGGCATGGAATATTTTGCATTACTGAATTAGGTATCTGTATTTGCATAGATGGAAGACCTGTGAGATGTATCATTATTACCAAAGTAGGCAAGGTTTAGCGTTATTTCTTAATATGTGTAAATAAATGTGTTCTTGGGCACATAAATTTTTTCTTGATAAAATCACAGAAGTTTTAGTTACTAGGTACAGGATTGGGTAATGTAATCTCCAGTTTTCATTTTGATCCTTTAGTAATACTTGATTTTCAAAACCAGTATGCACTATATTTGTTCAAAAATAATAATATGGGTTTTTGAAATAGGTAGATTCTGAGGTTATTTTTATTTTAATTCTTTTAAAAATTTTGTTTTGTTCTAACCTTTGTCTCTGCAGTCATAAAATCTATAATATTAAAAACAAAATACTGTTAAGATTTACAAATAAATGCAAAGGCATAAAATCAGAATTGATTAAGTCAGATACAGTCAGGAAAGCATAAAAGTACATGATTACAGTAGTCAATTTCAATATATCGCATATAAAATAGCAGAAAGGTCATAAAGACAGAAATTTAACAATGAGGGCTAGAGAGATGGCTTAGCAGTTAAGGCACCTGCTTGCTAAGCCTAAGAACACCCGTTTGATTCTCTAGGTCCCATGTTTAGCCAGACACAAAGTGATTCAAGGGCGAAATGCTGCACTTGCCCACAAGGGGGCACACGTGTCTGGAGGTCTTTCACAGTGGCTGAGAGGCCACTGGAGCACCTATTCTCTGTCTGTCTGTCTGTCTGTCTGTCTCTCTCTCTGACTCTCTCCAAAAGAAAAGAAAAGAAAAGAAAAGAAATTTAATAATGATCAAAAAGTTTTGAGCCAGGCGTGGTGGCACACGCCTTTAATCCCATCACTTGGGAGGCCAAGGTAGGATGCCAGCCTGGGACTACATAGTGAATTTAAGGTCAGCTTGGACTACAGTGAAAACCCAACTTGAAAAACCATTTTGTATGTATGTATGTATGTATGTATGTATGTATGTATGTATGTATGTATGTATGTATTTCAATTCAGACTCACCAAAGTGCTATGAAGAAACAGGGGATATTCAGTAGTAAATTGTACATCTCTATCCAAACCTCTAAGGCTCAGAGACCACTGTGGAAGAGGTGGCAGAAAGAATGTATGGGCCAAAGGAATGGGAGGAGTGCTTACAATACTGTCTTCCAGACACAGAGTGGCCTTAATATTCATGACTTCACAGTGGCTTATGCTACCTACACAAGACCTGTATAATAGGAGGAAGCTGAGATGAGTAAAAGGGGTGTTAGTAGAGGATTATGATCATGTATATTGTTTATATTATAGAAGTTGACAGTAAAAAGTTTTTAAAAGTTTTAATTTTGTGTGATATACATTTCTTTTTTAAACATTTTTTAAGTTTTATTTTATTCATTAGAGACAGAGAGAGGGAGAGGAAAAGAGAAAGAGAGAGAATGGGCATGCTAGGTACTCTAGCCACTGCAAATGAACTCCAGACACATGTGCCATCTTGTGCATCTGGCTTTTGAGGTACCTGGAGAATCAAACCTGGGTCCTTAGGCTTTGCAGACAAGTGCCTTACCACTACACCATTTCTCCAACCCTAGAAAAACATTTGTAAACCATATGCATCTGCATGTATAAGAGACATGGTTAGTATACAACATTTTATGTTATACTAGACCACAAAGAACAAATGGAGGGACACCCTCAATATTTAAAGTGTGGATTATCTTCATATAATTCCAAATAAATTTAAAATAAAACATTTCAAAGATTTCTTGTGGAAAATTTTGCAATTTAATATTCTAGCTGATCTTGATGAACAAAAGAAATTGTGTAGCTAAGACAAATAAAACATTATGATGGAGGCGGGTGAAAAAAATTTGTAAAAATAAGCCGGGTGTGGTGGCACACACCTTTAATCCCAGCACTCATGAGGCAGAGGTAGGAGGATTGCTGTGAGTTTGAGGCCACCCCGAGATTATATGGTGAATTCCAGGTCAGCTTGGGCTAGAGTAAGACCCTGCCTAGAAAAAAAGGAAGAAAAAGAAGGAAAAAAAAGAAAAAAAGAAAATTTATAAAAATAGAAGAGGGTCCAGTAGGAAAGAGTTCAGTGAAGGGGAATGGACAAGGGGGTAAAAGAAGAGATTGGGAGGGGATTATAATTAAATTACATTATGGGCATGTATGAAAATATCAATTAAAATTTGTAAAAAAAGTAAAATAACTAATTTTCAAATAGGGTACTTATCCTACCAGATATCAAAACAGCCTATCAAAATAACTAATGTAATTGGCATAGGAACTGCCAGATAGACACATACAATTTCAAAGATGATCCAGAAGTAAATGTTTGTATTTATCTGTATGTCCATCAAAAATATAAATATTTATATATATATTAATGCATTTATATCAATTGGATTATTCTCCAAAGGTTTGGAGACAATTAGATAGCAAGGTGTGATAATTTCATATTCATCTACATCTTATAGAAAATAATAATCCAGAAGAAATGAATATTTATATGATGGCATTAGAAGAAAACTAGATGTTTTTATTGTTTTCATGATGACACATATAGACAAAGATCTTCTGTATATAATACAAAGTCCAGGAAAAGTGTGGAAGATATTATTTAAATTGTTATTAACATACACTCACACACATATTTGCATACACCTTTTTATAGAAAAGTACAGCAAAATAATGTTGAAAGAGCAACAAATTGGGAAATGACTTCATACATTCTTGACACATCAAAGATAACATTCTTTATATATTAAACAACCATGTTAGGCGAAGCTCTTTTACTCACAAGTGATAGAAATCAAGTCAAATCGGAAAAATGAGAAACACTGCAATAGAATAATAAGCAAGAGAAAGAAACAAGAGCAGCAATAATAAGAAAAGATATCCAGTTAGAGGATTAGGGAGATTTGTTGAAGTGAATGTAGAACTGTTTCTATGCTATGTGTTTTTTTTTATGTTTAGAAAAAAACAGGTTATGAGAGTATGAATTGTGTGTTTATACTTGTATGTATCAGCATATTTACAGATACTTATATATGCTTTTAAAATCTGCAAGCATATACTGGTAACCTACCCTGCCTATTATAGTAGGCAACGACAACACACAGATATTGAGAAATGAGTGCTAGTCAGAACTAAGATGTATATGTGTGTAAAATACACACTGAACTTTGAAGACTTGATTTAAATATGTAAAATATTTCATTAATAATTTTATATTAACTTCATGTTGGAATAACATTTTGAAGCTCAGAGAAAATATATTAATTAATTCCCCTCCCATTTTTACATTCCCTTATATCTCCTGGAAAGTTTAAATGTATGTATGTTCTCTCATTATATTTCTATTTTTTTATTAAGAACATACTTTGTATTGATATATCATGTGTTGGTACCATCTTTTCCCTTCTCCATGACTCCATTCTGCTGGGGGCCCTCCTCAGTGAGGTTGCTGGTATTCCCCATGGGATTGTGGGTTATGTGTTGTGGGAGCAGCAGTCAGTTATTGGGGGAATGCCTTTGAGTATAATGTCCCACCCCGTGGCTCTTTCTGTCCCTCTTCCAAAAAAATTTTCCTGAACCTTGGTGGGTGTTTTTTTTTTTTTTTTTTTTTTGTTTGTTTTTTTTTTTTGTTTTTTTGTTTTTTGAGGCAGGGTCTCACTCTGGCTCAGGCTGACCTGGAATTAACTATGTATTGTCAGGGTGGCCACAAACTCACGGCGATCCTCCTACCTCTGCCTCCTGAGTGCTGGGATTAAAGGCGTGCACCACGACGCCTGGCTTGGGTGTGTTTTAAGTCTACTTCAATGATGAGCTCTCAGGAGCCTCTGGAGTTCTGCTGTGGTATGTATTGGTATGTATTGAGTATCCCCAGCATCTGTCTCCTTCCCTCTGGTGCTGATTGTCAGGCTCACCATGGAAACAGCACTCTTGCTCATCTCCCCAATTCGTCTTTGGTTTCACCTGGGCCTTAACTGAGATGTGAGGGGTGGTTTATCTCCTTGAGTCTCACTACCTTCTGAAAAAGAAAAAGAGATTCTCCAACAGAAAGTGAAGTCAGCATAGGTTAAATGGGGTAAGTGTTATTAATTTAGGGATATTTTGATGGATGTAGCCACTCTTTTAGCTAAAGACTAGTGGGAGCTTGACATTGGAGAGCATAATCTTAGTCTCCATAGGATTCAGATCTGGTTCCCAGTTCCAGATATGGGTTCCTTTACATTGAGTAGATCTCTCAGCCAATCTGAAAGCCATTAGTTACCCACCAAGGCTGTGTGCTACCATTGCACTGGTGCCTACTTCCTGTCAGGCTGGTTGGTTCTGAGTAGATTAGACCCCTGCTTGCTCACACCATTGTTGACCATTTTCCCCCAGTAGATCAAGTAGCACTTTCCAGCACTAGATGGGCTGTCTAGGAATTGGATCTCTTCTGGATTCCAGCTAGGTCTGTCCATGTTCTGTGCTGGCCACATATGGTATCTTCAGCAATAGGGTCTTACCTTTTACCTCAGATGGGCAATCAAGTGCTTTGACAAAATCTTGTCTTGTTTTGGGGACCTCATAGGTCTCCCTGATCAATGTGGCTAGCACCAATTTCTGGTACTGGGAGTTACAGGTCAGAATCAAAGTTTTTTAGCTTTTGAAGTGTTCCATTTCAGGCCTTTCTGGATTTCAGGGTTTCCATTGAGAATTCTGAAGTAATTCTATTATGATTACCTTTGTATGTAGTGAGTAGTTTCTCTATCTTGCTGCTTTTAGAACTCTTTCTTTGTTTTCATTGTTAAGAGTTTTAACTATGATGTACCTTGGAGAGTTTCTTCTTTGACACTATCTGTTTGGTGTTCTGTGAGCTTCTTGTATCTGGATGGGACTCTCTTTTGCGAGATTAGGAAAATTTTCTTCAATAATTTTGTTGAATATGTTTTCTGACTCTAGTCTGGATTTCTTCCCCTTCTGGTATACCCATGATCTGGCTGTTTGGTTGTTTTCGGGTATCCCAAATTTCCCTCATATTTGCTTTGCATGACTTTTTGAACCTAATAAAGTTTTTGGATTCCAGATCAATTTATTCTGTCTTGTCTTCCATCTCAGAGGTTCTGTCCTCCACATGAGTGATTCTGATAGTGAGGGGTACTAGAGAGATCTTTTTAAAGCTCTATTTGATTTTTGCTTTCTGTTTTTTTTTTTTTTTTTTTGCATCATGTCCATCTCTCTTTTTTTAAAATTATTTGTTTATTTTTATTTGAAAGTGACAGACAGAGAGAGAAAGAGGCAGATAGAGAGAGAATGGGCACACCAGGGCCTCCAGCCACTGCAAACAAACTCCAGATGCATGTGCCACCTTGTGCATCTGGCTTACGTAGGTCCTGGGGAATTGAGCCTCGAACCAGGGTCCTTAGGCTTCACAGGCAAGCGCTTAACCGCTAAGCCATCTCTCCATGGCCCGTGTCCATCTCTTTAAAAAAAATATTTTTATCATTCTTTATCAGAGACAGAGAGAGAGAGAGAGTAAGAAAGAGAGAGAGAAATTTTATATATATATATATATATATATATATATATATATATATATATATATGGAGAGAGAGAGAGAGAGAGAGAATGAATTGGTGTCCCAGGGTTTCCATCCTGTGAAATCGAACTCCAGACACATGTGCCATCTTGTGCTCATGTACACTCTTACATGCTTGCACCACCTTGTGCCTCTGGATTATGTGGGTCCTGGAGAGTCGAATATGGGTCCTTAGGCTTTGCAGGCAAGCACTTTAACCACAAAGCCATCTTTATAGCCTTTGTTTATCTCTTTTTTGAGTTACAATTTCAGTTTGAGGTCTGATTTTCTTGGTGCTTCCTGGAATTCATTCTTGCATTTGATCATGTCTTCATTAAGCTTAATCAACTAGTTATTGAGATTGTTTTGTTTTTGAATCACCTTCAATTCATTTATTTCTCTTTTGAGGCCTCTCCATTTTTCTTCAATTAAGTTACGTCTAGTGACAAAAGCTGTGTGCTCTAAGAGATGATTATGTTTAATTTCATTTATACAATTGCTGGGTTTTGATGATTTACTTGCAGTTCAGCAATTCTCTTGATCAGGGTCATATAGCTTGTTGTGTTTTCATTTGAGATTTAATTTCAGTTGTTTTGTATATGTTTTCATTAGAGGCTTCCATTCCATTGTGGGACTAGACATACTTGGTGGAGATCTCTCAGTTTTCTTTCTTTCTTTCTTTTTTTCATTTTGGTCTACCCCTCTCAGGGTAAAAATCTTATTTTATTGAGGAAGAAGCAACCATTTGTCCTTGCAGGATCTTCAGTGAGTGTTCTGTTTTAAATGTGAACCAGATTGGAGAAGGATGGGGTTAGAACTGCAAATGCACAGATTGTGGTGCTTATAAGCCCATCAAGGGTAAGTGGGGAACAGGGAGGTGGGGATCTGGGAGCTTAGGCCTACTCACTCCTCTTGCACACATTCTTCAGCACAGGGCAAACAGATGTTGGGGAACTAGGAACTGGGAAATTGGGGAGCTAGGAGCAAGAGGTCTGCTCCCACATTGGCCATGCTCTCTCTGGCTCAGGGTAACAGGTAATTGGGGCCCAGGGGCCAGTCAGTCAGGAAGCCAGATTAAAAGGCCTGCTTCCACAGCACACATGCAGGGTCCAGCATCCCCTCCGACACCACCAGCCAGCAGCAGGGGTACCATGACCAGGGATCTGGGAGGTGGGGAATGAACAAGGATCACTGGTTTACTCACTCTGTGTTCATGCCCTCCAGACCTCTCATTATATTTCTTTGGGAGAATGTTTTCTATTTATTTATTTTTCTGTGTCTCCCTAGTCACAATATAGACCAGGCACAGTGGCCTAGGCTGAGCTGTACAAGGGGTAGGTTTACCTTTCTTCTTCTTTCTATACAGTCAGTATAAGAACATAGACTGTGGTAAGCAGTAGGAGGCTGAAAATGTTCTTATAAGCAGTTAAAATGCTTATTTGTGATTTGGTCAAATTATGTATAGAAACTTCACATTTTGATTGTATTCATTCAAGTATTGAGTACATACAATATACATGTAGCTGAATATTCCACATTACTTTATATTGAGAAAGATGTATGCTTTTTTATTTGTAAAGGAAATTCGGTGAACAGAGATGAGCATCTTTACCTTGCAGTGATTTAGCTCATATTGTCCTTTATTGTTAGCAGCTTATTCATCAAGCTTCTTTCCAAGTTTTTCTTGCTGCCTCCTCAAAAATAAAAAAAAAAAAAATCCCGCTCCAAGAAGGGATTTGATGAGGTTTTACAGGCAAATTCATTCCAGCTGCCAAGGTAATTCCGAAGGAGAAATTCCACATGTGCTTTGTGCCATAGATGAGGGTAAACAGATGGCTGAAGACATCAGTCAAATGGAAGTTGGGGGAGATTTTCAGAGACATCAGCCACTTAAAGTCCAGGTCAGATGTGGTTTTTACTAGACCATGACACCTAATGGAGATAACATGTGCAGGTGTCACGTGGAGAGCTGGGTGATGCTGATGTTCAGCTTGACAAGAGAGAGGCCAGAAAAAAAAAATCACAAAAAACCAAGAACTAGGCAAGTGCAAAGATCTGAGGGATCTGATCTAAAGAAGGTGTCATAAGAAGCATTCATAATCCAGAGAATTTAAGCAAATCATAAACCACAGCTGAAGGCTGGTAATAATTTCATATAAGGTGCTATAGAAAAAAAAAAGATGTGGGTAAAAATGGTTCAGTTATCTAGACCCTATGATTACAGATCTAACCATGCAATGATGAGCTTCTAGACCTGAGTAAAAGCACAGACCATGATGTTATGATTAAATCAATTACCTGTCTCCTACCCAGAAACAATCTTGAAACTTAGAGTCCAAATCTATATTATCCTTCCAGTGAGGATATTTAGAGTGACTAAAGAAAAAAGGAGTCAAGAGGAGTTAATGCTTATGTTTTTAACAGGGGGCTGAAGTGGACACTTTTCACGGGCCAGTCTGGACTGGTATTCAGGGGATAAATAAAGAGTGGAGTCAGGGTCAGGCCTAAGGTATCATACAACTTCAGTTTTCTTTCACTTACCTATGTAAGAATTTGAAGTCAAAAGAATCATGAACAAGATGAACCAGCATAATGATGAAGGATGGAAATGACCAACAGCAGATTCTTGTCTAATCTGTGTCAGTGTAGGGATTTGGAAGCTGTATTGAAATAGCTATGTCCATTTCAGTATGACATGGTGAATCCTTGATGGAGCAGGACTTGCAGTACTTACATAATGTGCTTCAAAGATAGCTCTTCCAGCTGGATGTGGTGAACTCGGGAGGTAGCCATGAGTTCGAGGCCCATCCTGAGACTACATATTGAATTCCAGGTCAGCAAGATCCTACCTTGAAAAACCAAAATTTCAAAAAAAAAAAAAAAAGATAGCTCTTCCAACTAAGCATCAAGAGCCTAGCTTCTCTTCTAGCTATGCTCTTATGTTACCATCCAAAGATATATGTACTTATTAGTGGGTGAATTTTTGTGGTTTCTTCAAGTTAGCTTACTTAAAACCCTGTACTATCATAGGCTTTATATGTAGGCATATGAATCTTATTTTGATTTAAGTTTATTCTTGCCACTTTCACATATCTATACAGTTCATTTTGATCCCACTTCCCCCAATTAACCTCTTATATCCCCATTCCCCACCAACCAGAATACTTCTTCTTCTCATTAGATCCCCATCCTACTTCTATGTCTTATTATTATTATTATCTTTAAATTATTTATTTATAAGCAAAGAGAAGACTAAAAGGAAGAGAGAGTGGGGGGGGGTAGATAGAAAGAATGGGTGAGCCAGGCCCTCTAGGCACTGTAAAGGAACTCCAGATGCATGTGCTACTTTGTGCATCTGGCTTTATTTGGGTACTGGCGAATTGAACCTGGGTCATAAGGCTTTGCAGGCAAGCACCTAAACCACTGAGCCATCTCTCCAGCCACTTGTTTGTTATTTTTTGAGTCACTGATTTAAATTAGGGTTGCTTGCATAATAATGGGTGGGAGGTTTATTTACTGTAGTATGGATGATGCTCCAGTGGCTACATGACCAAAGGGCATGACTTCCCCTCCCTCAACAATCATCAATTTCCACTATTTGCTCTGGGAGTATTGGGGTCTCAAGGACCCTTCTCTCATCTGTGATGGCATATTGACAGTCTCAGTCATGTACAGGAAACTGCATCTGCTGTGAGTTCATAAATGTAGACTTGTAATATACAGAAGACGGCATTCTGCAGCCCCCATTGCCATCTTCCTACTCTTACTTTCTTTCTTTTTTTTTTTTTTTTTTTTTTTTTTTGAGGTAGGGTCTCACTTGGCCCAGGCTGACCTGTTCACTATGTAGCCTCAGGGTGGCCTTGAACTTCCTCCTACCTCTGCCTCCCGATATTTAGGGATTAAAGGCACAAATTAGTCACTTATTCTTTCAGCCCCCTCTTTTGTGATGTTCCCTGAGCCTTGGAGGGGGTATGTCAATTTAGTATTTATCACTTATTCTTGGTAACTTTGCATCTATGAGACCATTTGTGCTTTGCATAAGGAGACCTTTGTGCTTGGGGCTGTGAGCAGAGCCAGTGTATGGGAATACAGATTTTAAAAATTATTTACTTTTATTTGAGACAGAGAGAAAGGGACAGGGGGTGGGAGAGAATGAGAATGGGTGTGCTAGGCCCTCTAGCCACTGTAAACAAACTCCAGACTCATGTGCCACCTTGTGCATCTGGCTTAAGTGGGACCTGGAGAATTGAAACTGGGTCCTTAAGCTTCGCAGGCAAGCTCCATAACCATTAAGCCATATTTCCAGCCCCAAACACAGATATTTTGAAGACAGTTTTGACAAAGCTTGTGAATCTTTAAGGCAGATACGACGTTTGTCTCCAAACTGTACTAAATATAAACTCAATTTAAAAAATCACATCATTTTAAAATACAATACTGTATAATGATCAAAATAATGTTTTATAAGACTTATAATGTTAAATAGTGAATTATACTCATGAAATATTAAGTGGGACAGCCACATTGAATTCAATTTTATATTAAAAAGTATATCTTACATATAGTAAAAGTTGACTAGACCGAAGTGGTTTTTCTCTAGGTGTTAGAATCCTGAGGTATTTTTCAGTTACTTCATATATCTAAAAATTTGTGTGTATGTTTGTATACTATGCATTGTGTGAATGTGGGTGTGTATGTACCATGGCAAATAGGTGATCAGAGAACAATTTTGAGTGTTGATCATGCCTTCTACCATATTTGAAGCAGGGTCTCTTGTTCACTTATGCTTATTCCAGGCTAGGTGGCCCAAAATCTTCCAGGGATTTGCCTACCTCTGCCTTCCATCTGGCCTTAGGAGTCCTGGGACTGCAGACACATGCTACCATAGCAAGCTTTTCAGTGGATTCTGGGGATCTTAATTTATGACCTCATTCTTGTGCGGCAAGTGATTTATCAGCTGAATGAGCTCCCCTGACTTTCATTTGACTTTTTCTTTTTACTTTCCAAACTTTCTATAATGAGCATGTGTTATTGTTTTTGAAAAAGTTTAATGAATATCATTAAAAACTTTTGTGTTTTTTTTTGAGGTAGGATCTCCTGTATGTCAAACTAGCCTTGAACTTTCTATGTAGCTAAGGCTAACTTTGAACCTCTGATCCTTCTTCCTCTACCTCCTAAATATGAGGATTGCAAGCATTAACCACCATACACTGATTTTTTTATTTTGTGGTAATTGGAAATCACCTTGTCTTGGCTACTAGGTACCTGTATTCTACTCCTATTTTTATCACTGAATTGCTGTATGACCTTGAACAAATCATGCTCCCTGCTGTTTGCCTCAAATTCAACCTGGGCATTGGAATGAATCACTAGATTTCCAACAATGTTCTGAGAAGCCCTGCCTCTCTACAACAGCTCCTCAAAGTCTCCCAAGGGAGCGATATTACTTCAGTTAGAGTAACAAGCTGGCTTAAGATTTCAATTTTAGATACTTGTATTTTAAATGGGTTTTTCCTTGAGTAAAGGGTCTCTCTCTCTCTCTCTCTCTCTCTCTCACACACACACACACACACACACAGAGATGTTAAGGTTTACAAACAATTGAGATAGCTTTCTAAATTTCTTTATAGTACTGACAGATCCCATTATTTAGCTTTTCCTTTTTGACACTTTTATACATGTGCATAATACTTTTGATCTTATTTCACACATAAGTTCCTCCGCCCCCTGTGCACTAACACCTTTCTCCTCAATAAATTCCCATCCTAATTTTATGCCTTTTTCTTGATCCACTGAATCAGATTGTTTGCATGATCATGGGTGGGAGGTTATTTACTGTGGAATGGGCAACTTTCCAGCAGCTACACCACTGCAGAACATGCCTCCTCCTCTAACAGCAACTATTAGCTGCTATTAGCTACTCTTGTAGGTGTGGGATCTCATTCTGCCTTTCACCATCTATGTTGAAATATTGAGAGAATCAGTCTTGTGAAGGAAACCACCATTGCCATGTTCTATGTTTTATCCTGAATACAGCATTTTGCAGCCCTCTTCCCAACTCCTTCTACTCTTACATTCATTCTGCTCCCTCTTCTGTCAGGGTCTCTGAGTTTTGGAGGAGGTGGTTTAGATGCCATGTTTAGGGCTGAGCCTACAATGGTCACCTATTTGTGGCAATTTGTCCCACTATGCATCTCCCGCCATTGAAGAAAAAAACTTCTGTGATGGAGACTCTGGGTAGTACTAATCTATTTAGGTTTCTTACTAATTCCTTAAAGTATTTTCTTGAATTTTTCCAAATCTGTGCAGTATTATACTGACTTTTGGATAATATACTTGGTGCCAAGAAATAGCCTCTTCTTTTCTGCCTGCTTACCAAGCTGTGTGCATTGTTGCAGACACAGTACTTTGCCATCAGTCAGTAGAATGGATTAGTCGGGTTCTAAACAAAACCAAAAGCTAATCGGCAGTGAGGAGAGTTCCCTGATAGTCAAAGGTTCTTTGAGGCCAAGAACGGTATTTTGAGGCAGTTGGAAGATGATGTCTCTAATGGACCTGTGACAAGAAATCTATCTATTTTCTTGAGAGAAAAAAGCAAATTCATTGTTAGTGGTCAGTTTTGAATATTAAACCCCAGGAGGAAGGGAGAGATGGAGAGAGGAATAGTGAGAGGGAGTGAGGGAGAATCAATTTAGTCCCACTGAATTTTATGCTTTCCCAAATAATGAAAAAGGCAAAAATATCCTTGAATGAGAGGAGTACATCCATACTAGAAGAATTTTAGGGTAGCACTGAATATATAAAATGAGTTTCTGGATGAAACTACCTAGCCAGAAACTTCATGCTATTTTGTCAAGAAGGTTCTAGATCTTATCTCTTAAGTAGCCATTTAATTTTAGGCCTATGCCTGTTCTTGTTTTCCTAAGCATGTGTTTGTTGTGATAATTAGAAAAAGTGTAAAAGTATAGGAAGTGAGCACTCATTAATCTTGGAGATGCAACAGTATGCCTGAGAAGGGGAGGTTAACTAAAGGAAGCTCTTTAGAAAGCAGGCTCTTTCCTTGGGGGAAGAGGGATTATGTGGGGACCCAACCTGGGGCCTATGGGTTACATGAAGATAGCAATGAATGCAGTCCAACATAAAATCATAAATTGCCTGGTTCTTGAGCATGAATAGGTGACAGTTTTGTATCACAATGCCATGCAAAATAAACCTACAGCTTGGATAGCTCTGACAGAAATAAAACAAACCTGTGAAAGTCATGCAAATGACCAAATGAGTTCTGTTAGGAAATTAAAGGGAAATTGCATGCAGTTTAGTGCCACTGTTTTGAATGGTAGTCAAGATTTATCAGAGGCATTTAATTTTAGCACACAAGAGAAGAAAAAGTAGTTTAAAAATAAACCAGAAATTCAGCAAAAGGCTGGTGAGTACACTTTAATCTCAGGTAAAAATGGATACATTTCCCAGGTAGGATGGATGGGGAAAGCCAGGACTAGCAGAGGACAAGCCTGAGCACTAACATTGCTGAACTCTGTCAGCAGCTATGAATTGTTGTCCATAACATTTTCAAAGGGCCCAGACTGAGCAAGATGGTGTGGGTGGAGGTATGGAAAACCTTTTCCATATGCATATTACTGCTCACTTTATATGGGAAAATATCTCCCCAACAAGTTCAAAGCAAAATAATTCCAAAATAAATTGGAACAGAGTTGAATCAACTTAGTAAGTTTTCCTGTAAATATGGTATTCCTTATGAGTTATGCTGATACACAATATGATATTGACTTCAGAGGAAGCTGTAGGTCAGTATTGCCTGGAACACTTTAAAATAAGTCAGATTTCCAGGTTGGAGAGATGGTTCAGTGGTTAAAGGTACTTGCTTACAAAATATGATGGCCCAAGTTCAATTCCTTAGTACCCATGTAAAGCCAGATGCACAAAGTGGCACATGCTTCTGGAGTTCACTTGTGGTGGCAGGAGGCCTTGGCTCACCCATCCTTTTTCTTTCCTTCTGTATCTCTCTCTCTCATACACACAAATGAAAAAAAAAATAAATTCAGATTTCTGACTTCCATTAAATAGATATGATTCAGTGGTCTGGAGATTTGAGATTTGATTCTCTGTTTGTTTTCTTGAGAACAGGGTCTCATGAAGCTGAGCCTAGCCTTGAACTCACTATGTAGTTAAGGACAACCTTCAATTCCTGAACCTCCTGTTTCCACTTCCCAAGTGCTGAGATTACAAGTGTGTGCCATCACCCTGGGATTTTGGGTGATGTTTTAGAATAGCTCCCCAGGTAATTTGAATGTGCTGACATATTTGAGAAACACTGACTTGAGTAAGGGAGGAAAATGCTTGACAAAGCTGATGAACCACCAACAAAAGTAGACAACCATGGGTAGAGCAACACATAGAAATGGATCATTCATTCATCTAGTAAATCTTCCTGGAATGTATCCTGGACAGACACAAGAATTGGGTAGACTTGACTCTCTCCTTTAAAAATATGTCTTTTGGCCCTTGAAGTGCATTAGAATCACTTGTGGGAGCATTTAACAAGTAACATGACTGGGCATTTCCCCAGCATTTTACATTTCAATTGGTGAGTATGGGGTCCAGGCATCAGTGATGTCTAATGTTGCCCAGGTGGCTCTAACTTTAGGCCAGGGTAGGGAACTTCTGTTCTGAAGGAGGTAGAGAAGTAGATATGCTATTTAAACGCAAAGAGTCAAATACTTCAGGGTCTACAGGGTTCAAGAGACCAACATATCATCTAGGTCTTGAGGCATTTTTTAAATTATTGAAAAAATTTAAATTTATTGAAATTTTAAAAATTATTTATTTATCTATTTAGTTGAAGGAGAGAGAGAGAGAGAATATGGGTGCACCAGGGCCTCTAGCCACTGCAAACAAACTCCATACACATGAGCCACCTTGTGCATCTGGCTTATATGGGCACTGGGAAATTGAACCTGGGCCTTAGGCTTCTCAGGCAAGCACCTTAACTACTAACCCATCTCTCTAGACCCAATTTTTATACTTGTATATAATGTATTTTGATCATCATTCCTCCCATTACCTTCTTTTAATACTTTCCTTATCCCCTTCCACAGAACCCTTCTTCTTCCAAACCAGTCTCTCTTCTATTTTGATGTCTCAGATTTTCTTGTGTGTATGACCCTTAAGTTTAAACAGAGTTGCCTGCATTGTGGATGATGGAGGCATTTGTATAATGAATGAAGGAATGCTACAACCAGAAAGTAGTACTTTGATTTATATCTGACAAATGGATCATTTTAGCACATAAAATATATATTTAAAAAGTATAATACTATACTATAATATAATACTTGTGATATCCATAAGACAGTCACAAAGAATTTATAACTTTACTATTTCATAGTACACTGTGGGCAGTATAGTCTGGTAGTAGTATACCATTTGAAGTACTATGATGAATTCTGTTCTCTTCAATTTTAGTGTACCTCTGTGACTGTCATTCCTCACAACCAAAGATCAGTCAGGTGTTATGAGGACCCATTTGCTCCATAAGATGAAGGTTAAGAAAGGTTTTTAAGAGTCAGTCCTAATGCCCTTTCTGTGTATGTTAGGTAGTTACATAGCTGGGGGATTGTTATACTGTGGAACCAGAATGGGCAAAGTTTTATGAGACTATTTTCCAGCACAAGGAATGTAGTAACTGCAGGAGTCATTACAGAATGCTCCTGAGGTGACTGCTGAAGCTGAAACAAGTTAGGACAGCCTAGATCTTTTGGGCTCAAGGATACTAACATGTAGCCTTCCCTGGAAGCTTGGAATTATATCATGGCCTTTACAATGCAACCATGAGAAAGCTTGTGTATGAACGATACAGGTTTGGAAAAGGTTAAAAAACAACTGCTTGGGGAGAGGCACTCCAAGGAGACCCAAGTCATGTATTGTGCTAGAGACTTTCACACCTGCCCTGCTAAGCTGTGTTGGTGACTCACCAGCCAACTGAGCTGCCTGCAGTGAGCTCTAGAAATGCAGCTTCCCTGAGTTGTCATGTATGCTGGGGTGAGCTTTTAATAATCTAGTTGTCTTTGAGTCATCCATGGTTCCTATAAGCAACCCCTCACCCTGTTCTGTAAGTAACCTCAGTAAACTCTTTGGTTCACCAAAACTGCTTTTGGTGCATTTGTGCTTTGGTCTGTTGTATATGCCCTATCTACTATGAATAGATGTGTTTTCATCTCTCCAAGGAAAGTTACCCATGAAAGCTTTTGAATATATGCATTAGATTTCTTGAATCAGTTTCTTACTGCTTCTATAACAAATATGACAAATGTCCTGACTTAACACAAAGATTTATCATCTCACCATGGCAATGGTCCAACATTTAAAATGGTTCTTGCTGAACTAATGTCAAAGTGTAAGCAGGGTTGTATTCATTCTAGAGAAACTAGGGAAGAATCCATTTCCTAGCCTTTTTTGGTTACTAGAAGCTGCCTGCATATATTGGCTGGGGCTGCCTTCCATCTTAAAACCCATGATCATCATAAGGTTTTGGTTTCTACCTCAGTCATCATATTTCTTCTGATTAAATTGTACTCTTTGCTGTAATCATAAAGATTTTTCTGGGGAAGTAGAGAGATGGTTCAGTGAATAAGTCATCTGCAATGCAAGTATGGAGACCTGGGTTCAGATCCCTAGCACCCACGCAAATGCTGCATTGGTATGTGATCCTGCCTATCACCTCAGCATTAAGTAACTAGAAAAGGGCTGGAAAGATGGCTTAGCAGCCAAAGGACCTGAGTTTGATTCCCCAGTGCTCACATAAAGCCAGATGTACAAGGTAGCAAATGCATGTGGAGTTTGTTTGCAGTGACCAGAGGCCCTGGCACACCCTTTCTTTCTCTTTCTCTTTCTCTTTCTCTTTCTCTTTCTCTTTCTCTTTCTCTTTCTCTTTCTCTTTCTCTTTCTCTTTCTCTTTCTTTCTCTTTCTCTTTCTCTTTCTCTCTCTCTCTCCATCTTTCCCTCTCTCTAAAATAAATAAATGAACAAATAAGAAAAGTGGAAAAAAGGATAAGGATCCCCTTGGTAAGCTGGATAGCTAAATGATCCAAATTTACAAGTTATAGGTACAAATAAGATCCTGCATCAGTAATCGAAGTGTTACACTATCAAACAAGACCCCCAACATCAATCTCTGGCCTCCATAAACACATGCACATACATACATGCTCACCTGCACAAATATACACCACACACATACACTCTCTCACACATACACACATGCACACCACACCCATACACATCTGCAAAGATAAAATGATCTTTATGATTACATTAATTCCATCCAGATACTTCAGTACCATGCATCACAGATTCTGGATATTAGAACTTAGTAACGTTTGGCAGAAGGACACTAATTCTGCTTGCTATACTGCTTTAATCGAAACCTACATTCTGGTGGTTGAATCAAGTGGAAAAGATACTCCAGATCCATGTCAAAAGATACCTTGAAATTGCATCTTTCTCCCTTAGGAATCATTAGTGCCACATGTGCGATGTTGAAGCAGTAGGAATCATGTGTTTCCTCTGGTTAGGTTCTATATTTACTAGTATTCATTCTCTCTTGCAGGCCTTTGCTCACACCTGGAATTTGCTACCTGTTCCCTTCTGCCAATTTAGGTTCTACTCATTCTTTGTGTTTTAGCTTCAGAAGCAGCTTCTGTATTCTCTTCCCTTAATGCTTTTTAGAGCTACTACCCACCCCTGCATTCCATTTTACTCAACATATTACCTTCATCTGTCCCTCTGTTGCTTACCTGTGAGTGTTCAGGGGATACGTGAAAGTCAGGCAGGTATTCCCAAGAAAGTGGGCATTTTGACTATCATTTTAAAGTAAGGAAGAGAAAGGGTGTGAAATGATTTTGTCTCTAAGTCCCTAAACATCTCGGACATCAGAGAAGCTGCCAAATCTAGTCCATTGCTTCCAATTTGATAATCCTTTGAGGCTAAACATTTTGCTCTTGGTTACTATAACTACGGGTTTGTAGGCGAACATTAGAACATAAAGACATTTGTGAGTCTTTCAGCTTGTTTAATAAGATCTGTAGATGAAGTCTCCCTGATAGCCAGTCCTTTAGGAGTAATCATGTCAACTAGTTATAGTAATTATGCCAGCCTATGCCTAGGGGTCTTTCTTTCAGGATAGCCATCAAAACAAAACTAGGAAATTTGTTAGAAAGTATCTGTCAAAGTAGTTGCTTGATTAAACTAACAAGTTCAGAGTTCAGTGAAGGGAGTCTGAAGGAATTGCATCCTAAATTAATGACTGACAAATGTCTGATATTCATCAATGTTTATAATAGTAAATATTTTTAAAGATTATTTAAGTTGCCATTGATTCATCTGCCAGAAATCTCCTAGATATATTTCAGGTATCTCCAAATAATTCTGAATTTAAGAGCACTGGTAGAAATACAAACACCTCGATTAACATGGGAAAAGAAAATTCAAAAAGTATACAGATTTTCTGGATACCACCATGCTCCTGAGTCTAAATGGCTGCTTGGTACTTATGTTTTTTTTCTGGATGCTTCTTGGCTTAGAGACACATTTTAGGTATCAAAATAGCTGGGTGACTGCATGTACCAGGCCATTTTTAGGATATTTGCATTATTTCTAAATTTCTGGTGATTCACACTCAAATATGGCAAAATAAAACCCATTCCTGTAGGGATGAAAATATAACAATAAGGATTGAATTAATATGTTCTAGACACTGATTAAAGGATATGCCAAGGCAAATGCTTCATTGATTCTGTTTTTAATTTTTTTGTGCACGTTTCACCAGTAAACAATATTTTATAGAGAGCTTAATGTACTAGAGTTAAAAAAATTTTTTTTTTTTCTTGGTCAGTGGCTAGTTGAGTATCACTCATTGTATATCACAGATAATCTTTCTATTTCTGGATATTAAAATTTAATAAAAGAGGGTTTTGGATAGAGGTATACCATAGGTTTTCTTCTATTACAGACTGAATTATCACTTAAATTCATGTTCTTTATTCTGTTACTCTTCTTGAAATTGTTAAGTCTTAGGTATATACACATGGTGCCCAAAGTATTTTAAAGTGAGAAATTCAGTCTTTAGGGAAGATTTTTTTTTTTTTTTGCTTGACATGTTGAAACAAATATACCAGTTGATAGAGAAAGCTGCTAAATCACATAAAACAATTAGGGATTCATTGTGAACCTAAAACCTCAGAGAAAGACATGTCAATTTATTGTGCGATATTCCTCCTAGTATAGCAACATCAACTCATGTCGCTCTCATTGCATAGCTACTACACTATGTCAAACCACTTTCTGGGTTGACTACTCAGTGCTAGACAAACAACAGTCTGTTGTTGGATATTGCAAAAGCAAGAATCAGCACAAGTTTCCAGAAGCATGAATAAAATCCATGTAGCTCTCTGAGGTTCCAGGAACTCTACAGGATAGTTGTAAGAAACAAGCTCAAAGGGTTGCTGTGGTAACTTTCTCTGGAAAGGTCTAAGTTATGACCAAGGGACATCTAAGGTCATATTGCTCTAATAGTTGTTGGAGTTTCTCTGTAAGTTTTCTTTATTATTATTAAGAACATATTTTGTCTGGATATACCATGTGTTGTTACCATCTTTTCCCTCCTCCCTGCTTCAATTCCATAGGGAACCCTCCTTAGTGGGTTGCTGGTATTCCCTATGGTGCTGTAGGTTATGCGTTGGGGGAACAGCTGTCACTTATTGGGGGAAGGCAGTACCTCTTAGCATGACATCCCAACTTGTAACTCTTAAAATATTTCTGCACCCTCTTCTGCAAAATTCCCTGAGCCTTGGTGGGTGTGTTTTAAGTCTACTTAAGTGATGAGCTCTTAGGAACCTCTGGATTTATGCCTTCATATGTGTTAAGTATTCTCATTGCCTGTCTCCTTCACCCTGGCACTGCTTGTGAGGCTCACTATGGAAGCAACACTCTTGTTTGTCTCCCTACATCCTCTGTGGTTTTGCTTGTGTCTTGACTGAGATGTGAGGGGTGGTTTATCTCCTCGGATCTCACTCCCCCGTAATCGTTAATGCCTGTGCACCTACCTCTCCTGCCTCTGTTACTCCTTCTCCTGCCTAGTCTTTGTTGACTTAATGAACTTTGGCTGGAGTCTGAGAAGCTCCCTCATCGTGAATAACACCATGCTAAAAACTACAGTGAATATAGGGTTTTTTAAATAAATGTAGTCCTCAAAAATATCTATAAAATATTACATTTTGAATATTATATTCATAATTTTAATTGATCTGAATAGTATATAGATTATTTCTATGTTATCTTCATTGACTAAATAAGTCTAAATTGACATCATCATCACAATTGTCATCCTCTGAGTGCTAATTAGAGAGTCTGAAAACTAGCCACACTTTTCCTTAGAGCAGAGCACAAGAAAAATATCAGAGAAATCTGAGGTTTGCATGTATCATAGCCATAATTAATCCAGGCTTCCTTGGGTATCAGTGAAAACACTAAAAAAATATACATCCCATTTTATCTTCTACAAAGTGTTCAGTTCATATTGAATGTCAAAATTTCAATAGAACTCCTCTCCTAAATCATCCCTGTGAAGTATGTCTCTGTTATCTCCTGCCTTGATTATCAGGAGGATTTGGATTGTATGGTATTTGACAGCATTTCCAAAGTTAATGATTCTCACCTGCAGTATCATCATAGCCCACTGTTGCCCTCCCCATCCTGAAAACTGTCATTTACTAAATTGATATCCATTGGTGGAATAAAGGGCATTTCTTAAAGGTTCTGATTTGTTTTTAGTGCTGTCTGCATTTGTTGAGCAAATGAATAATCACTTTACTGTGATTTTATAACAATTTACTCAGATCCTGAACAATGGGAAGAACAATAAAAATGGTAAAGGATTTTTCCACAGCTTTATTTGGAGTTGATTTTTCTAAGGGTAATAGCTGCAGCTTTTCTGAGCTTATAGTTATAGTGGAATGATTACAATTAAAGTAAGGCCATGGGGTGTTAGAGCCAAATCTCCCATTTTACACATGAGAATTCCAGGCCTACAGAGAAGTTGCTTTGTTATAGTCACATAGCAAGTAGGATTCTAGAGATTTACATCCCAGAGTCGAAGGGAGTTTGGAGGTTATCCAGGACAACTTCTGATACAGTGCACATTTTCCCTCAATATTATCACTTCTTGTTGATGCCTCTGTTTATTAGAATTTGCAACACTAAAAGTTAATTTATTTTAATTTTATTTAAAGGTAATTCAAACAATATCAAATACTTGGTTCTGGTCAATGACAGAAAAAACACCATGCTACATATACACTGTGATAACACGACCAACTAAACAGAAATGATTTCTTTGTCAAAAAATTTATTTATTTATTGGAAAGAGAGAGAAAATGGGTATCCCAAGGCCTGTAACCACTGCAAACAAATTCTAGTTATACATGTCACCTTGTGTATCTGGCTTATTTGGGTACTGGGGAATGGAACCTGGGTCCTTAAGCTTTGAAGGCAAGCACCTTAACATCTAAGCCATCTCTCCAGCCCTAGGGATGATTTCTTGAACAGTCTTTTGGCCAATGTGGCTCAGATGTCATTTTGTTTTAAGTAAACAAAGTTTTATAAAAATCATGTAGCTAAAATCAACTATATATAACCCTATATTTCTTTTGGTTTTGGATTGACTAAAGTTTCCTTTAATACTTAAACAAAATTATGAAAAATAATAGTTCGAATTACAATAAAATAATAGCTAACATTTATTTAGGATTTTAATTGTACAAAGATATGTGACAAATAGATAATTTAAATGTTATCTTTATTCTTCAAAACCTCCAGGATGTAGATTTTTCTCAATGCATTTTGTAAATAATTTAAAACTTGGTGATGTAGAATAACTTGCTTAAATGAAACACATTCAAGTAAATGGTACTTGAATTGAAGATGGTCTGATACCAATGCCCATGCACTCTTAAATATCATTCTTCTGAAAGAATATTTTAAAAATAAAATCAGGAATAGGGGTATACCTTAGTGGTAGAACTCTTGCCCATTATAATAATCAGCTCCACACTTCTGGGCTGAACCTCCAACCCAAATACAATTTATGGAAGGAATGGCATTTATTTCAGGCTTACAAATCCAGGGGAAGTTCCATAATGATGGAAGAAGCTGATCCCCTTTACCAAATACATGCAGAGAGAAAAACTACCACCAGTACTACAAGCAAGCACACTCTGGAAATTTCAGGCAGAGCTCAAGCACTCTGTATACCTTTAGGCTGGATTTCTGATCTTTCCCCAGTAACTCTTTTTTAAGGCTGGACCCTGGGATCCATGCACAATGATACCTCCTCAAGCCAGGCAGCTACAAATCCAAATTTCAAGCTTTAATAAAGCATTTGAGTCTATTTGGGGACAAAAATTCAAAGTACCACACCTAAAATCTAAAGTACTACAAAATATGAAGCCAAGGAAGATAAAGTCCAAGTTACAAAAGATAGAGGACTTCATATTACACAATACTTTACCTTCATTATTGAATATGATCATAACAGTAGCCCTGAGAAGTACACATAGGCATTAGCCTCATTTTACATATGAAGAAACTGAGCAAAATATTTTTAATATTTTTTTGAGCTTCTGGCTTATAAGTGGCAGATCCAGAAGTAGAAGAATGGGGATTTAAATCCTTTATCTTCAGCTGGGCATGGTGGCCCATTCCTTTAATCCTAGCACTTGGGAGGCAGAGATAGGAGAATTGCCTTCTGTCTGAGGCCAGCCTGAGACTACATAGTGGATTCCAGATCAACCTGGGCTAGCATGACCCTATCTCGAATCTCCCCCCACCCACCGCCAAAAAAAAGAATCCCTTATTTTCAAAGCCTATACTATCCTTTGCAATATTCCCCAAGACATACCTTTTTAATAGTTTATTTATTTATTTGAGAGCCTTTGGTTTTGTAGGCAAATGCCTTAACCATTAAGCCATCTCTCCATCCCTGTCATAAATCTTAAATAGGACAGTTGGTAAATAAAATGTTTCTGGCTCAATAAAACTATTAACTGTCTCACTTTTCTATTGTGAATCTTTTTTTTATAAAACAATAAAAATATTTTTGTTTCATTTGTACTGCTTTTGAGAAATAAATATCCCTCACTTTTAAAGTAGTCTTTGAGATGAATTGTAATTTTCTGTATGTTGCTGTAGTTGTATCAGGACACATCTGTGATATCAAATAACACCTCATTTGATGTTGGAGGGCACTGAATTTTTAATAGGAGGCTAAAACTGCTAAACGGTATTACTTCCAGCTTCAGTTGCATTATGTATCAAATGGGAAGCATCTGAGCTTTATTCTGTCAAAGATGGAAACCCTATTACCAGAGCCAGATGAATGTTGTAACATCTGAGTATAAAGTTATTAAGTCTGTGAAAGTGTGGCAGCCTCTCTTACTCTAAAAAGACAGGTGCCACAGCCTTCTGGGTAGGAGGTGTGACGCAGCAGCTGACTGATCAATAACATTTTAGGGAGCAGATTGGTATGGTGGAGAGCAGGTTACTATGTGCTGGGTTGCATGGATTGCCTGAATGTTCATGTGAGAATTTCTATTTTGATCTATATCTTCATTAACCACTGATAGTACCAAGGGGAAAATGAAAGTTCTGAATCACCTGCAACACTGGTGAGCAAAGCAATTGCACGGAATTTTTCTTGTGTTTCTTTTGTTACTTGTGAAATGCCCATGAGTTTAATTTTTGTCATTTTAGTCCATGATGAGGGCCATGTATCCCTGTTATTACATACACACATTTGTCAATTAATTTATCCTATAAATTAATTACAAAAATTGAATTAATTCATTAGCTTTTTATTGGACACTTTATATGTGCTAGGCATTCTTCTAAGCACTGAAACTATCATGGTAAGCAGGATATATTGTGATCTAATTGATGTCATGAGCCTATATACTCAAAGAGGTATTAAAAATAGATGCTACATATAATGGAGTGTGGTAACTGCTGTGATGGGGCAAAGTGTTAGGGGGAATAAGATGGACATGGATTTGAAGGAAGATAGAAGGCTGCTTAGAAAAGATCAATGTTAGCAGGAAATTTGAAGGTAAGTAAAAATTATCTAAGTGAATTCATATTATAGGGAATAGTGTTTCTGGCAGAGAAATCTGTGACATAGAGTGTGATGAAGGGCATTGTAAGAGGCATGATGAAAACAGAGGCAAATAATATAGCACCTGACAGAATTTTTCGAAGTTTCAGTTTTATCATAAAGGAAATAGGAAGTTATTGAAGAGTTTTTTTTTTTTTTTTTTTTTTTTTTTTTTTTTGGGGGGGGGTTGTGAGGTAGGGTCTCACTGGTCCAGGCTGACCTGGAATTAACTATGTAGTGTCAGGGTGTCCTCGAACTCTCTGTGATCCTCCTACCTCTGCCTCCCGAGTGCTGGGATTAAAGGCGTGCACCACCACGCCCGGCCTTATTGAAGAGTTTTAAGCATTTGTTTCAAACTATTGTCTGATAGGTTTGGAGAGTTGTTGTGGAGACTTGGATTAATTTGTGCCCTGAAAGAAGATACTACACTTCCTATTTTGTTTTCCTTACCAACTCTACATCTTTTTTTCTGTAAGCAAAGGATCTAGTTTCAAAGTCTAGCAAAATTATGGTGCCCAGATGTATCATTTCTTTTTCCAATAGACATCATTTATGTATTTGTCTTAGAAACCTAAACACTCTTATAAATTTGGTCTTCTCACCCTCTATTTCTTGGTAGTGGCTCTATTCAACTGCTGATTCATTTTCACATCCCTCTGTAAATGCCATCCAGTTCCCAAATCTTACTTGTCCTTCCTGGTCTGGGAAGTCTTTCCTGCCTACTCCTACCTCATCAATCCTTTCATTCTCTAATTACAGGGAACATGCGGATTCTCTTCCAGTAGCAATTTATCTTGCACTACTTTACATACCCTTGCATGTTGTCTCTCCTTAGTGGTTCCCAAACTGGACTTATTATCAGAATTACTGGAATGGCTTGTTAACAATATATGTTTCTGATCTCAACCACCAGTGATTCTAATTCAGTAAGTTGGTGGTGGGTCCAGGAATCAGAAGTCTTATAAGCAACCAAATTAGTCCTGGCAATTGATTTCCCTGCATGATGCATGAGGATTAATCTTTCCTCTGGATCTTAGTGGAAGTTCCTTGAGAGTTGGGCTCATCATCAAACAGCTTTGTAATTCTCCCTTCATTGTCAAAGGTTCCAAAAGCACACAGTAAGCATTTGTTAATGATCTCATACCATCATTTATTCATTTATTCCTGGGTATTCAATTACAAAAATACTGTTCCTTTTATTATCTAGATGAAATAACATACTGATCACTGACTATTCCAACACATTTGCATGAGTGTGATGAGTATGTGTGTACATGTTATGTGTGTTGTGTTGAAATTTGGGCTCATCAAAATTATGTCTAGAAGAGCTTTCAATTCTTTTTGCTGAACTTTGAGACCATACATACTTCCTGATATCCTATTTCACTTTGCATCACCTCCAGTAATATTTCAATATCCAAAGGGCATGGTGAAATGCGTGTTTTAGTGGAAGTTTCTTCTTTCATATACTTTCATAGTCTTTGAAAGGAACTATGTCATTACAGCCTAGGAGGATTTTTCTTATGTGAGTTGTTACAAATAAGAATAAGCAAAATTGAAACATGAGTCTTGCTGCTCAATTGCTGAATATGGTAGGCATGTGTAACATCAGTGCATCTATTCAATACTTCTAGAATATAAAAAATATGTCTTTAGAAGATATATCCTTTTGTGACCAGTCTTTTTGCATGCAAGTTGTGCTTCTGACTTTTTAAGAGATCTAGGATGTCAAAGTTAAAAGACATTTTCATTATACATATCTATGTAGATATCATTTGTTACAAAAAGATAATGTGTCTATAAAGAAGCATGGAAATACTTACCTGAAAATTGAATAACACATACACACAAACATATGATAGAAGACACAGAAATGCTTAGTTTTTTAAATATATACTCAAATCATTTCAACTAGCTCTCTTTGTGTTCTGGATGTTTGATTATTTGGTAATGACTTTGGTTTCTCATAGGGTTTGGACTTTTTCATTCTCCTTTGACAATTTTGGATAAGTGTTTGGATGTGATGGTGCAAGATGGGTGTTTGGGATATGTGCACATGCACTTTGTGTGTTAGACTGCCTTTGGAGAGGGTGTTTGCACATCTGTCCATACATGTCTGAAATCTGGATGAAGGGAGTACTTGTGTCAAATAGTGAGTCCTATTAGAGTTAAAAGTTTGATGCAATTTAACAAAGAGTGGAAACTTTGTTTCAATCAGTTTCTTATGAGTCACAGATATCAATTACTTAAGCCACACAGTGTTTATTTTTTGACATCTTCTCATTTTATTATAGAAATAAAATATAATGCATGTTAATTGTAAATATCAAAGAGAATTGCTAAAAGCTCATCTATCCATTATGTATCCATTTTTACAACATAGAAGATGAAAGTCCACCTTTAGTGCCTCACATGTCACTATCCTATTAGGGCCATAAATGATGTTAACTAGTGATTATTTTTCCCCACGATAGTTTAAGTTAATGTGCAAGTACAGAATGAGGAGTAGTCCCATACTTTTCTCATTTTATCAGATTGTGATATGGTGATTTTAGTCTCTATACTTAAGCTTTTAGATACGAAGTCTTCACTTTTGTGAGGCTTGCATGTGTATGTCATATACATATACATATACATACATGTGTAACATGATCATGTGTAACAGACACCTTCAGGTTCGCTGAGATGAACTTCCAGACCAGGCACAATTATGGAGAAAGGGATATTATTTATTGATGCTTAGAGATCCAGGGGAAGTTCCATAATGGCAGAAGAAGCTGGCCTGCCTTCACAGGACCAAACACAGAGAGCAAAACCATGGCCAAAAGCCACATAGCACGACAAACCTCAGGAACTCCAACTAGGCACACTTTGCATATCTTTAGATTGAAATCCTAAACACACCACCACACCTTAAGATCCACCCAGTGACTCTGCCTCCAGCCAGGTGGCTGCAGATGCAAACTATAAACTAATAAAACACTGAATATATTGGGGGTCATTCATTCAAACTACCACATCATGCATTTTGGGAGAATATATGCCTGATAAGTTTTAAAGATGTCTTTATATACATTTTCTAAACACAAATGTATCAATGAATTAAGCCTTCAGGGAGTGAGGGTAAGAATGGGAGGTTGTTTTTATTTCAGTTGCAATCACTATAAATACTCATCTAAATTCTTAAGGGTTTAATGCTTAGCTTCTGCTGTTTCCTGACTTTACTGAATCTGAAGTTAAGGTCTCACAAAGCCTGGGGCTGCTCTTTGTTTCTCAAGTTTTGCTTAGTGGTTCTGGGGCATCTTTTGAGAGATCATCACACATGACAGTCATCATAAGTACAGATCTATTACAAGCTTATTTTAACCATTCTTTGGGTAAATACTTAGTTTCTTAAAATATTTTATTTATTTATTTGCAAGCAGAGCCAGAAGAAAGACAGACAAAGAATGGGTGTACTAGAGCCTCCAACCACTGCCAAAAATACTCCAGATGCATGTGCCACCTTGTGCATGTGGCTTTATGTGGGTAGTAGGGAATAAAACTCAGGTTATTGGGCTCTGCAGGCTATCACCTTGACCACTGAGGCATCTCCCCAGCTCTGACTTATTTTTTAACAATAGTAAAACTTGCAAAGACACTTGAGAACTCTTCCAAACACTAGTGCCATGTAGTAGAAGCTAAATCTCTTCAGTTTGACATGTTAGTTGGTGATTCAATTCATCATGAAATTCGTTCTATCTGCAAGAATGGATTTCCTAAATAGGCAAGTTTCTGTGTAGTAGTTAACCATAGTTGTGTCATTGCTGCCTCTTTTGAAATTGCATCATTTAAAATGTCAATTGAGTCATGGCAAAGAGCTTTGTGTCTCCTAAATTTCATAAATAGCTTTATAAATGGGGGATAGATTAAGGATCTCAGAAAATATCCCCCAAAAGATAAACATAACAACTAACCTAAATCATGATCTGTGTCCTGAGGACAAGGAAGCTCAAGGATGGGGAAATAATTACAGTGTGTAGATTGCCATATTCAAAAACTTTTTCCTTGCCATGAGCTGACTTGATTACTATAAAAGTCTGAAGTTATAACTAAGGATCTCTTTCCCAAATGGATTAGTCAGCTATATACGTTTTTTTTCCTTTTTATCCGTAGTCTGATTCTAATATGAACACAGCATCTTCATAACATAAGTTTTTAGTCATTCACAAGAAGGTCCTGGCAAGCAAGTCCACATTTAGCCATAAATTCTACAATCTTTTGGAATATTTCCTCTTGCTAGATATTAGTTTAATGTTTGACAATATGAAATAGGTTCCAGTTTTAAGGAGGTGTATATAAGCATGCATATACACATAGATGAGCTCACAGGTGTATTTGTTTACTAGGGGATATGGTATAACAATGCAGTATTAGAATACCTTAGACACTATACAGATCAAGGAGGAAATATCTTCTCGACTGAGGGCTAATGATGGGATGGATTATCAAGTATTTCAATGGAGGGGAGCAGGAGTGATTGTAAGAGGTCTGACTATATCTGGCATGTTTGAGACATACATTGAAAATATTTTCATTAAGGTTTATGTTTAGGGCATAGCCACTGATGAGGTTAAAAAGTAAGAAAGAGAAAAATTGTGAAGGGCCTAATATATTGTGAGAAAGACTACAGCCTAGTGTTGGGAGCCACTAAAGCTGGTTTATGGCACTGGGATTGATGCCAGGGCCTAGTAATGCTTAAACACATGCTCTGCCATTGATCTATGCCCCCAGTATAGAAGATATTTCTTAAGTGTGAGGAGGTAGAGTGGGTCAGTACTAATGTGCTGTGATCAAATAGGCATGCATAAATGAAAATAAAACTTTTGCTCCAGTCAATACAGAGTTGTAGGAGTGTTGTCACTGCTTACAACTTGTGCTCCATGTACTACATATTAAGTCAAGTAATTTTGTTTCAGCTTCAGGTGTTGGATCTTACCTAGACATTTATTATAAATCAGTCAGAATATTCGTGCATTTGGGCTTCCCTTCCACTATTGTTGCACTAGGAATAGACTACTCAGAAATGTTTTCATAGGACTCTTGGACTTTTGGAAACCTAGGCTTTTTCAACTTGGTCACTAAATCCTCTCATCTTCTCTATTCATAAGAATAAAGCAAATAATTCCACTGAAAATTTCCATTATTCCCACTATCTTTGCACCCCTTTTTCTTTGTACTCTTTGATCTTGACAAGAGATTTTGTATATGACCAAAAGACTTGATTAATTTCAAATGCTTTCAAAGTCTGTGACTATAGCTGAATAGATTTCATTTATTGTCTCCTTGATCAAAGTAACTGAAATAGACTATGAATTTGAGTACAGGGCTGTATTTGCATATAGGCTTTAAATAAGTTTCAATACATCATTTATGAAAAATGTACACTTTGCTCTGCACTGTATAGTTTAGACTTCCTCTTTCCCATAAGAAATATGTTCCTGATGCTTTGGGTAGCCAGTCTTAAATCAGTGAGCTGTCTGCCAAGTAGAATATGTAGGAATCTATAGCATTTCCTGATGCTGTAGTTTCACTTCTCAGAACTAAAGCCATCAGCAAATTTGGAATTCTTTTATGATAAAATTCACACTAGATGTAAAATAATATACCATAGCTAGGCTAATTTCACATTGGCATATGATGCTTATTGCAATATGGGTTTGGGAAAGGAGAAACCCAAGTTAATTATTTGGGATTCTGACATTACATATAATAAATGTAAATTTACTCAGCATTTAGGCCCCATAGAAGACATACTTCATCATGCCTAGGTAACTCTTAGCAGTTGAGAGTGTTCAATAGCTCTATGGCAGTCCCTATTAAATTGTACATTAGTAAGAGTTGATGGTTGAGAAAGCCCACGTGAAGAGCTTTTAGCGAGTCTGTGTGAGTGTTCAAAGCCTTGGACGTGTTTTAGCAGTTGATTCAAGATTAGCTCAGGTGGGTGTGGAGCTACAGATGCTCAAGGCTCCGAGAGCCAAGATTTTTCTGAATCAAAGCTGGAAATCAGTACAGCATCTCTCCGTTCTTTACATGTTCTGCAAAGAGAAGAAATGTGCAGATCTATTCTGGTCACTCAGTCTCATTGAATATTTATGGAAGTTCTGAAGCGAGTGAAATATTCCCAGATATTTCTTGAAGCTGTATCAGACAGCATGGAAATAGATAACCAGCAGGACTGGGTTTGTCTGTGTAGGGCAGCATGTACTTCAAAAGAAAATCATAGAGGCATTGTCAAATGTATCATGCCTTGGTGATTTACCGTAAAATTAATGAATTCTTCTGAATTCCAACAGATTATGAGGAAAGAAAAATGCCAAACAAAATTTTTAAAATAACTATTTTTTTAAAAAACAAAACTATTCACCGGTGCTAGAATATTTATTCATTTGAGTTAGGTGACCAGCAGACTAGAGGTTTTCAGAGTGGATGTTTTGCTCAGTGGTATGTTCCCAGTGCCAAAGATTTGAATGTAATCCAACTAATTCTCATTTTGTATTAGTTCCTATATTTGTCACTAAACTGTTACTAATAATTTAGGGCTATTTTAATAAAGGATTTGTTGATTGGAAAAGTGGAAATTTATTCACGACATCTCAGATAAGGAGCATTTTTATAGTGGGACTATATCTGAGGCCACAGACCTATAAACCATTATGCAGTCACAAATCTTGAACAGTGAAGCTGGGAAGAAAATTCTATTCTTTCCTCTTTAAGGGCTGTGGAAGATTGATTACATTATGGTTCTAATGAATGGTTTTCCTAAATACCCATCCTTAGTCCTGTTACTTTGAAACCCTTTCCCATTTTGACTCTTGGTTGGGCCATTTGACATGCTTTGTCCTGTGGACTTTAAGCACAAATGATGTAAGCAGAACCTTGGAAAGTGTATTCAGAGTTCCTTTCCCACTCTGACTTTGCCATGAGAACTTGTCTAGGTTAGACTGCTGCAGGTTGATGAGACACATGGAACAGAATCAAATCAGTCTGGTTGGTGCAGCTGAAGCTTTAAATATATGAGATAGCAAATCTGTCTATCCAACATAACATATTTGTCCACTAATGCAGATCCTATCTCAGATCAACATAATTACCTACCATACATACTGACTGAAAAGCAAAAAATGTATTTTTATCTTATAATACTAATGTTTTCTGTTTGTTTGTTATGCAACAATATTGTGGCAAATGGGTAATAGGATCCAGAACAAATTCATCTTTTATGTCTGCTTCTCTTTCTCACCCCAACATGTGTATTTCCAGTATCATTATCAGGCCTTACCTGCCACACTAGCAACTGTAGGCTTTGTGTCTTTTGGGTCCAAACTTTGACATGGGAGGGGGACTGTGATTACTCTATAGAAACCAGATTTCAATTCAATGGCCATTTTTGTCTATCATACCAGCAACTGTAATCCTTTTATTGTTTGGCTAAAAATTTTAACATAGTAAAAAATTATGATTACCAAAGAGTTTGTTTGGCCCGGAGCACAAGCCCATGTAGTCAAAAAAGAACATTGTCACATAATTGGTGGGAACTTAGAGGGGGATTTCTAGAATGGTGCTGTGGCCATAACACTATTGTGATTTATATTTCTAATTGAAGGTCAAACCTAAGAAGGAGTAAAACAGACCTTAGGGTTTGTTCATATATCATAACTTTAAACAAGGCACTAATAATATGCTCAAATGTGCCAAAATACTCACAGTTAATTATAGTGAGTCTTGACTATATCTGTGATAAATACCTTATCTCTAGAAATCTTTGTTACAATGTTATGTGAGGCTTTTTTCAAAATTCCTGTCTTATATATGAGAATTCATGGGTTCTGTAATCAGCTAAGCTTGGATGTCGTTACTACCTTTTACTACGTGTGTGACTCAACTTTTCTAAGCCTCAGTTCCCACATATAAGATAGGAATATAACATTAAGGAGAAAGGGTTCTGGACAAGCAAGTCATTAGTCCAATCCTTATCAAAGCATTAATTAAATGTCATATGATGTTGATCACTTAACGTTTTCAGGGAATTTGACAAGACCCCTATGAATAATTTACAGAAAGTTGGGTGAAGTCTAATTTACATAGATAGTTTTAAATCTGATTTTGAGTATTCCCCATAAAAACTGACAATACTTTAAAATACCCACAACCTTGTGGCTATTCAAATGTTTTTCTCATAACTGTCACAACAACTATAAGCCATGAAGTCTTGCTTAAGTCTGTCTAGCTCTTAGGCAGAAAATATGCTCATATTTGTGCTAAAACCCCTATATAGACTTATATGCATATACCAACCCTTGTCCTCCTGACAATGCTTCTTAGAGCCCTTCCTTGTTGGCAGAACTGTGTATTTCTTTGTTTAAAATACATTTTATTTATTTTTTCATTTGAGAGCGAAAGAGAGAGAGAGAGAGAGAGAGAGAATGGCCATGCCAGGGCCTGCAGCCACTGCAAATGAACTCCAGATGCATGTGCCCCCTTGTGCATCTGGCTTATGTGGGTCCTAGAGAGTCGAACCTGGATCCTTTGGCTTTGCAGGCAAACACCTTAACCACTAAGCAATCTCTCCAGCCCCAGAACTGTATATTTCTAATGCTAGTATATGAGTGGCTTACTGTTAGAGTGACATCCCCATGGTTTTCTGGAAGTCAATGCTAAGCACTCTTTGAAAATAATAGCTTCATAGCAATAATAAAAAAGCACATAAGGCCAAAATAACCTACATAAGTCTCAGATTAAAGACTTGGGGTGATACTTATAGTAGGAATTTGTAGAATATCCCAAGTCTAAATGTCACCACCTTAGACCAAGTCTGTCCTCTACCTAGTCCACCATTTCCTTTTCTTGCAATCTGAAAGTTAACAAGTATTCATCTGTGCAGGAAGAAAATAAGATGAATGACTATTTCACAGCCAATGATAGCCCTAGATAATAATGGTTTGGAAATGAGACTACTATTAAAATGAGAGTACTCTCAAATTAAAACTTGAACAGTGGGGAAAAATCACTTCACTGAAGTCAGAAGAATTATTAATTATTTCACTTATTTGCTTGGAAGTCTCATAAGGAAATGGTGCTAGAATTTAATATTAACTAACTTTACTGATAAAGTTTTCACATGATGAACAATCCAAATGAAAACGTTTCTATTTAAAAGCTCATAGGGAAAGGATAATTTCCTAAACATAGATGATTGATCATGTATTGGTTTCTTCGGCTCAGAAAAACCCAACTTTAATTAGAGTAAACAAGTTTTCACACGCAAATACACTAAATAAAACCAGAGAATAGAGACAGTGGACTAGAAATTTCAATGAAATTTTGGAAGACTGAAAATAGAAGTGAAGTAACTGATTTAGCAGAGTGGAAGATATTACAATCTAATATTCCACAGAGGGTGGTGATATTCTTTAGAGAAAAGAAATCAGTTTCCCCTGCCGAACAAAGGAAATGTCCAGTCTTGAATGCACTAGTACCCTAGAAGACAGGATGTTACGCATTATATAAAACAATGAGATCAGTCCCAAGCCTTTCCACTGAGCAATTGCAGCTCCAGATCCAATCCACTATCCTGATCAGCCATGTGTGTATTCTTTCTCCCAAAGGAGAACAACAACTATATTTTAAATATATTGAACCTGGGAGACTTTGAGCACAGCAACACCCAACATCATAGAGAAACGGATTATGACAAATGGATGATTAAATACAAGCGTACCTGCTTACTAAATAGTAATCTCTGACCACAGGACTCAGGCTGGCATTAATTTTGTAAAGGTAGACACATAGATATCTAAGGAAAGAGGCAGGTAAAATAGTCTCTTATGATATACAGCCAGCACTATCTCCTAATTTCCTAGTAAGCGCTACCATTAGTTATCGGTTAATCGTTTCACTTTTTTTGTCATTCTACAATAAAGGCAATCATTAATGAAGGATGAAAATAATTCAAGTTCAGAAAGAGACTGTCTCATGGAAATAGGCAAATGAATAGACTCTTCTGGCTTCAAATACTAGCACAGGAGATGTTTGCATCAGCATACACCACACATACATAAAAACACACACACTCATACCATACTACACCTGCAATGAAATTGATTAAACAAGTTTATAATAATTTCAGAAATGTAAAAAATGTACTATGAAATGTTACTAAAATCTGTACAGGTTAGATAAAGAGCAATAGAGGTGCTGTCTGTCAGCAAGCTCCAAAGATTCTCTGATCTCTGTGATCCTCAAAGCCATGGGCTTTTGAACTGGTTATCAGAACCAGGCACGAATTACTTCCTACATAACAGGCTTAATATCTAATCACATAATAGTTTATTACTCCAATAACTTATGTGTCACTATTGCACTGGTGAGCACATCTTCCCTGGCTGGTTGACTTTGTAGCTTGCTGGATACACTATTTGTTCAAACTGTCAATGGTTTTTATATTCCAGCACATTAAATAGTGCTTTCCAGCACTATAACAGCTAGCCAACAGAGAGATAGCTTATATCTCAGTTCCAGTTTGACTTTTCAATATCCTCCAACCTATGCACACTTAGATTTTTACATGGGTTCTGGAAGTTGAGTTTGGTAGATCCTTGCCTGAGAGGCAAGCACTCTTAACTGCTCATCTTCTAAGCCCCACTTCTGATTTTTAAATTAAACTTTCTAACTGAAGCATAATTTATGGACAAAAGAGCACACCACTCATAAGTATACAGCATAATGAAGATTTTGAAAATGTGTACATCTCTGTTACACACCACCCAGATAATAGAATATTGCCTGCTCCCCAGAAGCTCCATACGAACACCCTCCAAGTCATTACCATTGAATAGTTTTGCCAATCTTTGAAATTCATATATATGCTCTACATTCTTTTTGGCTGGTTTTATTCTGCATTACGTTTTTGACACTACTGCATGCTTGTTGTATGTCATCAGTAATTCATTCATTTTATTGCTGTATTGATACCAATGTGTTTGAATGTTTATCTATTCTATGGTGGGAGTTTTGAGTTGTTTCTAGTTGTTATCTATTGATCATGCTGCTCTATAATACATTCTTGTGTAGTTTTAGATATGTGCATATACCGATATGCATTTTTATGGCAGACACACAGCCTGTTGCTACTAGCTCTTTTCATCTTTTAGTCTTGTAAATATTTTTAAAAGCCTTGAGTAATGTCACTTTTCTTCATGGAGAAGTTGTAGTGACTCTGAAGTAGTTGGATAAGTAATTGTCCACTTCAATTAGGATTAAGGTCACTTTAGTGTTCATTAAACCTTTTATAAATCTGTCATAGTTGTAATGTGCTCTCAAAAACCCTTCATAGATCCCAAGTATTGGAAAAATTTACTTGTCATAGTTCTTCCTCTTTGGAAAGCTTTGAAAGCCTACTTTAAAATAGATTTCAACTTCAGTGATGAGGTTTTTGGAGCTTCTGTGTCTCTGGATATCTGGAGTTGGATGTTCTCTGTGTTTATCTCCTTCTGCCTTTTTTCTGGTGTCGTGATCACCAAGAATGCTGTACTCTTGCACTTCCCCCACATTACTCTATAGTTTCATCTGGGGCCCTGGTGAGGTGTGATTGGCTGATCCTCCCTTCAGGTTCGTTGTCCATCTGAAAAAGATAAGCAAATTCTCCAACGGAGAGAGAAGTTAGTACTAGATAGATGGGATGTCCATAGATATTTTGGAGGGAATTTTATATGTGTAGGCTCTCTTCTAGCCCACATTTGGTGGTATCTTGATCTTGGAGACTGAGCTCATTTTTTGTACATGGTTTTGACTTATTTTCAAGTTCCAGCAATGAGTTCCATTCCACTGAGTGGATCTATTAGCCAAATCAACAGAGAACATCCAACTCCTACTAACCCAGATATCCAAAGACACAGAGGCTCCCAAAACCTCATCACTGAAGTAGAACTAAAATGACCCCAATGTGGCTCAGGGAAATTCATGGAAGAGGGGGCAGAAAGAATGTTAGAGTCACAAATTAGGGCATTATGCACAAAGACTTGGCCTATCCCCTAGAACTCTTGACTACCCTCACAATGCATGACCCACATTCCCCATTGATGAGGGTCCCTTTGGAAGAGGGAGGACAGGGAGGAGGATAAGGGAGTCAACACTATGAATGTAAAATCAGAATAATATAAATAAAAAATAAATTATAAAAAAAGAAAAAAAATGGATTTCCAAATACTCTCAATCCCAATTGTCAACTGAGGGATATGCTTAGCATTTATGTCTCAGAAGCCATTCTGTTTACCTTATTAACCCATGAGACCAGGTGTCTGATGAATTAGCAAATGTTTCACGTAGCATAGCTTCATAGAATGGTAAGATAAACCTAACGTTGCTCTTCTATAAAGTCTTTGCTCTTCTATTTCATTCCCTTAATTCATACCAATTCAATCAAACAGATTTCTTTTAATTGAGGTCGATTTCACAGAGCATTAAATTAACCATTTTATCCCTAAAAATTCAGTGACATTTAGTATATTCATGAATGTGCTGCCATTACCTGTATGTTGTTTCAACACTTTCCTACCACCTAAAAACTATGAAGAAATTAAGCAGTTAAAATATTCTCTTTTAAAGTCTAACTTTTCTAATTATTCAAGAATGAAGGAATTGTCTTGCTCAAAATCATTCATAATAGCTAAACGTAGAAGTATTTTATATTTCATTTGGCTATTGTAAAGTACTTTTCATAAGGAGTGTTCAATTTGTACTTTAAAATAATTTTGTTGGAAGAAAGAAGAAGGCCCGGGAGGTATTATAAACAATTTACACTGTACTCATGCATAACAATTTCCAATTAATAAAATAAATACAAGTAATTTTGTGGTATTGTGAAACAGTACATGCTTTTTGTACACATTGGAAAGAACTTGAAAAGTACAAAATAAAAATTATTGATGTTACATGTAGGAAAAACCCATTTATTGTACATAGTCCTCCAAATAATTTTCTGGGTTTTACTATAAAATTTGGGTAAAAGTCTAGCTATCAGAACAGTACTTACATACAGCCTCCTCTGAAATTATGGCTGGGCCCCAGCACACGTAATGGAGGTGACTCAATTCATGGTAAGCGGTTGGCTCTCTATTCTTGATGTATGGATGTATCCTGGATCTTCCCAGTATTCGCCTCCATCTGTAAGATAAAACAGATTCTCTAAACAAAAGTGAGAGTAGCTCAGATTAAAGGAATTAAGTATAGCCATTACAGAGAGTTATATTGTTAAGGTGAGTTAATTAGCTTAAAATTATACATATAATTTCAAGGCCATTTTATGTTTTTTAAATAACTGTTTTGGTTTGAATTAGGTGTCATTCTTAAACTCATGTAGTGTGAATGCTAGCCCCATCCCAACTGGTTGCATTTTGGGAATTGGATCCTTACTGGAGTAAGTGTGTTGTTGGGGGAAGTCTTATGGGTGTTATAGCCAGCTTCCCTTTGCCAGTGTTTGTCACACACTCCTGATACTATTGTCTACGTTATATTGGCTAGGAGGTGATGCCCACCCTCTGATTATGCTACATTTCTCCTTGCCATAATGGAGCTTCCCCTTTCCTATCAACAGCTGATTTTAGTTGTGTGCTTTGCACCAGCAATGAGAAGACAAGTGCAATAGAAATTGGTATTAAGAAGTGGGGCTATTATTTCCAGAAACCTGACTATGTAGCTTTTAGTCTTTTGGAATCTTAAAAGATCATTTGATGTGAACTATTCAAGCCAAGTTAACTCTGAGGATCAGATAACGACCATCATTGAGAACTTGGATATATTATTCTCTCTAAACCTCTGTTTGTTCATCTGAACAGTGGGATTCCAGTAGACCTACCTTGTGCTAATGTTGTAGAGATTCAAAATTGCATGTGTGCTGGACAGTCTCCTTTTTCTTCTTCATATTCCTGATTTAATTTTGTTGCACAGTTCCCATCAATACACTCCTTTGTCTTACAGCTACTGTTGGGATCCAATCACGAGATCAAAAATTAGGAGTAGTATATTCCTTTTTGTTCCACCAGTTCTTTCTCTGCTAGTCTGTCATGAGTTAATAGTGATTGTGTTCCTGTTACTAAAGTCACAGCTCCTGTCAGAGGGCTCTCTTCTATAACTATAGCAAGAATATTTTCTTCAGCTTAGTAGATGCCTCACACCCTTGCTTCTTCCACAATCAAGGAAAAGAACATCTAGCTTTGTATTCTATGGTATAGTATGCAATTCTTTAATCCTTTCTTGTAAATAGTTTCTTCATTAAACTAATCTCAATTACCTAGTTTGAGTGTGCCATCTGTTTCCTACTTCTATCCTGACAGGTAGTACAGATAAGATACTTAACATTTCCCAGCACATAGTAGATTCAACATTAATATTTGTCATGAAAGATACATAGTAGATTCAACATTAATATTTGTCATGAAAGATAAGTCTTGTGTATTGCAGCCTTCAAATTTATGCAATCTATTATGTCATTTGGAGTTTATTTAGAAAATTAAGTTTCAGTTGATTCTGGTAAAATGAAATTCAGGTAACCAAGTACCCTCAATTAAACAGGTATTCCCCCCTCTTTTCTACTACATTTTTTAAAAGAGAAAATGTTCAATGACTTAAAAATAAAACTGTATGTATGATTTTAAAAAAGAGAAACATCATGGAAAATGTTCTGGAATAAGTATATATTCAAACAATAAGAAATATACTAGATCTTACTATAGTAAGTCACTTAATTTCTCCTAATTCTTAGGATTTTTCTGAGAATTAAATAAGATAGAAATAAGTGAAGTGCTGAATTCAATTAAAAGAAACATAATTGATCTCTTCATCTTGCCTTCTCAATCATCACCCTAACTTTGGCTGATTAATAACTCAGACTCCATACAGGATGATCACTTCTCATGGGGTCCAAGTATTTTTGGGACTGGACACTCCAGGCAGGAAAGTTAATGGTGCGCTTTAGAAAGCTATTCAACCATGACACAGCTATAGCTCCAAAATAGGCTCTGATTATTTCTCTTAAAAAACCTACAAAATTAATTAACAAGAATCCCTATGATATCTTGGAATCTTTCTTAGAATTTTACCTAAAGCAGTTTTGTTTTTAAATATTTTATTTACTTGAGAGAGAGAAAAAGAGAGAGAATATGGTACTCTGGGGCCTCCAGCCTCTGTAAACAAACTCCAGACACATACGCCACATTGTGCAACTGGATTCATGGGTCCTGGGGAATCAAAACCGGGTCTTTTGGCTTTGCAAGCAATTGCCTTAACTGGGAAGCCACCTCTCCAGTCCCATAAAACAGTTTTATTTTGTTGTTACTATTTGTTGTGGTTTGAATGTGGAATGTCCCCCGTAAGCTCATGTTTTTTTTTTTTTTTTTGAGGCAAGGTATCACTTTTGTGAAAGCTGATCTGAATGCACTCTCCAGCCCAGACTATCACTGAGTGCATGATGATCATTTTACCATAGTCTCTCAAGTGCTAGGATTAAGGGCAAGTGCCACCACCATGTTGGGCAGCTGCTGTATGAAGAACACTTGATTCACTGCTGGTGGTACTATTTGGGAATGTGGTGGAACCTCTAAGAAGTGAAATCTTGCTAGAGGAAATGGGTCACTGGGGGTGGGGCTTGACATTTTCAGCCCAGCCCCATGTACTATTTTTTCCCTACTTCCTTCTTCTAGGTATGATCCTTTGACTCAGGCTTCCTCCTTCAGCCTGATATGTCTTTCCTACCTTGATGGAATCTACCCTCCAGTAACTGTAAGCTGAATTAAGTACTTTTCCTTCCATAAGTGGATTCTGGCTGGGTATTTGTTTACAGTAATGAGAAAGTAACTGATACATTACTTAAACTAATTATTAATTTCCAAGATTTTTTTCTTTTGTTTGGAGGAATAAAAATGTCAGATAAAATTAAATTTGAGGATACTGACCAATTGTCAATGATGGTTGCTTCTAAGTGTTTTTGTTATAATGACCTATTTATTGTTACCCATTTATGGACACTCAACCTTTCTTAATGGCTTTAATCTAATGACTCAGTCAAATTAGTAGCAGGTGTAGATGAGTAAATTTGATAGTGATATGAATTTAGGATTTCTCTGTAGTGTAATTTTTATGTCAGATCTGTTATTTTCACAAATTCTGATATAAAGTTTTACATATGCACTATATAAACCGAGGAAAATTATTTATTTTGCACATTAATAATATTTACTTTATAACGTGACTCATTAAAAAATACCCTATTTCCCCATCTTTCCAGATGCCTTCAGGTGAAATATAGGTGGGAAGTAGGATGTGGTAGTCATACTATTAGAGTAACAAGTGATCTTAGATACTCACTTATAAAGAAGAGTAGATTTTTGCTCAGAAGTTGAATGTTCCAGTCCATGATTGGTGGCTTGCATGGTTTTGAGCCTATGACAAGGAACATTGTATGGTGATTTGTCAGAATAAAATTGCTCTTCTCCTGGCCAGGAAGGAAAGAGGAATGAGCAGAGTACTGGGGTTGTCCAGTATTTTTCAATGATATGATCCTAGTGATCTAAGTACCTTTCACTAGGACTCACCTCTTAAATGTTCCACTTCCCACTTAAATTACCATGATAACATTGTAGTTTACACATGAGCCCTTGGAAGACATTTAAGAAACAAAGAATAGAGATCATTGAATTGAAAAAGTCCTATTTATTTATGATTCTTTTAGTACATTGCTTGTGAACACAGACTCCTGTCTCTTATGAACGTAGGCTCACAAAGCAAATTTCTTCTAATTTTAATGGGCTATTTTTCTTCTTTTTTTAGTCCAATGTATTTCTTCTTCTTTTTCTCTTTGTTATACTTTTATTTGTATTTTGAATTGAATGTTTTTAATATATTTTAAAATTCCTTTTTTACAGAGACATATTTGTATTGTACATGTAAAAATGCATTAGACTAATAAGCATAAAATGAAGCATGGTAATTACCTTTTACAAGAAAGGAGAAGAAAAATAGTTGGGAAAGGTGCCAAGGGCTTCATAAGCATCTGTGGCACTTTTCCTCTTAAGAAAAAAAAAAAAAAAACAACCAAAAAGATCTAAAGTGAGTCTGACAAACAGATGTATGCACACTCAGAAGTGAGTCTGACACACAGATGTTGGCACACTCAGGCTGGGGGAAGAGTGTTTCCATTCAAATGGAAAGCCATTATCTTAGACTACTATTCACTCTATGGCACACAGCTTCTTTAAGGAAAATTCTTGGAAAAATTTTGTTTGAGATTGCTTGGGGACTGATTGTTTTTTAATTCATATTTAATAATTTTTTATTTTTATTTTTTATTATACATACTTAATATGGATAAATCATGTGTTGGTATTGCCCTTTCCCTTGTCCCTGCCCCATTCCTCTGGGGCTCTCCTCAGTGGGGTTGGTGGTATTCCCCAGGGGGTTGTGGGTTATGTGTTGGGGGAGCAGCAGTATTGGGGTTGGGCAATGCCTATGGGTACATTGCCCCAGGCTATGGCTCTCACAATCTTTCCACCCTCTCTTCCACAAATTTCCCTGAACCTTGGTGGGTATGTTTTAAGTTTATTTCACTGGTGAGCTCCCTAGGAACCTCTGGATCTCTGCTTTTGGTCGGTGTTGAGTGTCCTCAGTGTCTGCCTTCTTCAATCTGGTGCTAATTGTCAGGCTCACCATGGAAGCAGCACTCTTGCTGTCCCCAATTCCTCTGTGTTTTCAACTGGGACTTGGATGAAATGCAAGGGGTGGTTTCTCTCCTTTAGTCTCTTTACCTTTTGAAAAAGAAAAATAGATTCTCCAACAGAGAGTGAAGTCAACCTAGGTTAAATGGGATAGCCATTATTAATTTAGGGAGATTTTGATGGATGTAGCCCCTCTTTTAGCCAAAGACTGTGGGAGGTCAACATTGGAGAGCCTAATCTTTGTCTCCATAGGATTCTGACTTGGTTCCCAGTTCCAGATATGGGTTCCTATCCTCTGAGCAGACTGCTTAGCCAATGAGAAAGCTATTGGTTAAACCCCCCAAGTGCTACCCTTTCAGTGGTGTGTACATCTTGCCAGAGTATTTGCTTCTGACTAACTTAGATCCCTGGTTGCTTAGACTATTGTTGGACACTTTCCCCCAAATAGCTCATGTAGTGCTTTCCAGAACTAGATGGGCTTTCTGAGGAATAGTTCTCTTCTGGATTCTAGCCAGGTCTGTGTTCTGTGTAAGCAAAATATGGTGTCTTCAGCAATAGGGTCTTACCTTTTACCTAAGGTGGTTAATCAAGTGCTTTGACAGAAGCCTGTCTTGTTTTGGGAACCTTCTAGGTCTCTCCAATTAACAAGCTCATTGTGGGTAGAAACCAATTTCTGGTACTGGGACTTATAAGCCAGAACAAAAAATAAATACAGTTATTCTTCACCCCACTCTCTCTAGGGCCCTTCTTTTCAGACACTTACCCCCCCATACTCCTGTTGACGGCTAACTTTTTTTGTCCACCTTCTATTTTCTATGGTACCAGTTCATTTTGGGCTTACTTTTGTTTGTTCCCCCTACCTTCCATTTCACCTCCATCAAACCTTTCCATCCTCATTGTTTGGGCCTTCAGTTGTCCATCTGGTATGTCAGCAACTGGAGCTGATCTAGTTTAGGAACCACAGATGAGTAAGACCATGCAGTGCTTGTCTTTCTGTGATTGTGTGTATTCGTTGAATATGATTTGTTCCAAGTCCATCCATTTTCCTGTAAATTTCATTGTATCATTTCTTCTTACTGAATAGAATTCCATTGTGTAAATATACCCCACTTCGTAATCCATTCATCTCATGATGGGCAACTTGGTTGATTTCAATTCTTACCAATCATGAATTGAGCAGCTATAAACATGGTTGAGCAAATATCTCTGTAGTGAAGCATGGAGTATTTAGGGTAAATACCCAGTAAGGGAATAAATGGGTCTGTGGATAGCTCTATACTTATCATTTTTAGAAATCTTCATATTGTTTTCCATAGTGTTTATACAAGTTTATAATACCTCCAACAGTGAATTAGGGTTCCTCTTTCTCCACATCCTTGCCAACGTTTGTTGTGGTTTAATTTTTTAAAATATATCTTATTTATTTATTTGAGAGAGGGAAAGAGGCAGAAAGAGAGAAAGAGACAGAGAGACAGACAGACAGAATGGGTGTGCCAGGGTCTCCAGCCACTGAAAACGAACTCCAGGTGCATGTGCCCCCTTGTGCATCTGGCTAATGTGGGTCCTGGAGAGTCAAACTGGGATCCTTTGGCTTTGCAGGCAAATGCCTTAACTGCTAAGCCATCTCTCCAGCCCCTGTTGTGGTTTAATATTTTAATGACTGCCATCCTTACTGAAGTAAGGTCAAATTTCATATTTGTTTTAATTTTCATTTCCCTGATGGTTAGGAATGTGGATCATTTTCTTAAGTGTGTGTTAATAATTTGTATTTCTTCCTCAGAAAACTCCCTATTCAGTTGACTGCCCCATTTTTTGAGTGGGTTGTTTGATATTTTTTTATTGTTTAGTATTTTGAGTTCTTTGTAGACTCTAGATATTAGGACTCTATAAATGGTATAGCTGGTGAAAATTTCTCCCATTTTGTGGGTAATCTATTAGCTCTGATTACGGTATGATTGTGCAAAAGTTTTTAGTAGCATGAGATTCCATTGGGTGAGTGAGTGTGTGTTGATTTTATATCCTGCCACTTTACTGAGGGAATTAATCACCTTTAGAAGTTTTGAGATGGAGACTTTTGGGTCACTTATGTATAGGATCATGGCATCTGAAAATAGAGCTAATTTGACTTCTTCCTTTCTAATTTGTATCTCTTTTATTTCTTTCTCCTGTCTTATTTCTTGGGCTAGCACTTCTAGTACTATGTTGAAGAGCAGTGGTGAGAGTAGACAGCCCTGCCTTATTCCTGATCTCAATGGAAATTCCTTGAGTCCTTCCCCATTAAATATTATTTAGGCTTTAGGTGTTTGTATATAGCCTTTATTGTGTTGAGATATACATTCTCCAGGCCTATACTTCATCCATGAAGTGATAGTCTATTTTATTGAAGGCCTTCTCTGCATCTATTGAAATGATCATGCCATTTTTGTGATTAAGTTTATTTATGTGGTGTATTCAATTGACTGATTACATATGTTGAACCATTCCTGCATCCCTGGGATGAAGCCTACCTGATAAAAGTGGATAATGCTTTTTATGTGTTGTTTAATTTAGTTTGTAAGGATTTTGTTCAGAATTTGTGCACCTAAGTTCATCAGGGATATAGGCCTATAGATTTCTTTATTATTTATTTATTTATTTATTTATTTATTTATTTATTATTTATTTATTTATTTAAGAGTGATAGAGAGAAAGAAGCAGATAGAGAATGGGCATGCCAGGGCCTCCAGCCACTGCAAATGAACTCCAGAAGCATGTGCCATCTTGTGCATCTGGCTTACGTGGGTCTTGGGGAGTTGAGCCTTGAACCGGGGTCCTTAGGCTTCACAGGCAAGTGCTTGACTGCTAAGCCATCTCTCCAGCCCTAGATTTCTTTTCTTGTATCTCTGTCCGCTTTGGGTATTAGGATGATGCTAGGCTTCATAAATGTAGTTGGGGTTCATTCCCTGTTCTCCAATTATGTGAAACACTTTGAGAAAAGTTGATTTCAGTTCTACAATGAAGTTTTAATAGAACTTGGCTGACAAGCCATCCTGCCCTGGACTTTTCTTGTGGGGAGATTTTTGATTACCTTTTCAGTTTCAGTGGATGTGTTTGGTTTGTTTTGGAGATTAATGTACTCTAAGTAGTTTTGTTAGGTGATGTGTGTCTAGGAATTCATACATTTCTTCCAGATTATCCAATTTTGTGGAGTAAAGGTTTGGAACTAAGTCCTGATGATTCTTCCAATTTCATTGCTGTCTGTTGTGACCTCTCTTTTTCATTTCTGATTTTGTTAATTTGAGACTTCTCTATTTTTTGCTTGATCAGAGTTTTTGATTTCCTTTTCAATCTCAATGGATGCAATAGGTTTGTTTAGGAGATTAATTTACTCTGAGTTTAGTTTGTCATGTGGTATGCATCTAGAATTTTTTCCAGATTATCCAATTTTGTGGAGTACAGGTTTTGGATGTAAGTCCTGATGATTCTTCCAATTTCATTGCTGCCTGTTGTGACTTCTCCAGTTTCATTTTGATTTTGTTAATTTGAGACTTCTCTTTTTTGTTTAATCAAATTGACCAGGAGTTTATCAATCTTGTTTATTTTTTCAAAGAACAAGCTCTTTGTTTTATCAATTTTCTCAATTGTTTTCTTAATTTCCAATTCATTAATTTCTGCTCTTGATTATTTCTTTCCATCTTGAGTTCTTGTTGGATTGTATTTTTCTTGTTTTTCCAATGCTTTTAGGTGAATGGTTAGGTTATTAATTTGAGATCTCTTTGTCTTTGTTATGAAGGTATTTAGTGCTATGAATTTTCCCCTTAGGACTACCTTCTTTGTGTCCCATAACTTTTGATAAGTTGTGTTCTTATTGCCATTCAATTCTAAAAATTTTATAATTTCTTTTTTGATTTCCTCCACTACACATTGATTATTTAAAAGTGTGTTGCTCAGTTTCCAGGAGCTGGTGGAATTCCTGATGAATCTCTTGTTATTAATTTCTAGCTTTAAAGGATTGTGATCTGATATGATACAGGAATTATATCTATTTTCCCAAATTTATGGAGGCATGCTTTATGGACTAATATATGGTCTATTTTGGATAAGGATCCATGGACTGCTGAGAAAAATGTGTATTCTGTAGAGTTGGGATGGAAAGTTCTTTAAATGTCTGTTAGGTCTAGTTCATCTATGGTGTTGTTGAGCTCCATTATTTCTCTGTTTATTTTCTGCCTGGATGATCTGTCTATTGATGCTAGTGGAGTATTGAAGTCTCCAACTATGATAGTGTTGGTGTTTATTTGTGTTTTATTGTCAAGTAGGTTTTGTTTTATAAACTGTGTACACCTGTGTTTGGTGCATATAGATTTATGGTTGTGATGTCCCCATGTTGGATCATTCCCTTGATGAGTAAAAAGTGGCTTTCTTTGTCCTTTTTTGATTTCTTTTGGTTTGAAGTCAATCTTATCCGCTATTAATATAGCAACGCACAATTTTTTTCTTATTTCCATTTGCTTGGAATATGAATTTCTATCCTTTCTCCCTGAGGAAGTGTATGTCTTTAGTGGTGAGGTGGGTTTCTTGAAGACAGTATATTGAAGGGTCCATTTTTCTGCTCCATCCTGTTAACTTTCTTTATAAAAGATTTTGTTTTTATTTATTTGTTTATTTGAGACAGAGAAAGGGGGAGAAAGAGAGAGACAGAGAGGGAGGGAGAATGGGCATGCCAGGGCCTCTAGACACTGCAAACAAACTCCAGATGCATGTGCCACCATGTGCATCTGGCTTACATGGGACCTGGAGAATTGAACTGGGGTCCTTAGGTTTCGCAGGCATGCACCTTAAGTGCTAAGCCATCTCTTCAGTCCTAATTTTTTTTTGATAGATGAGTTAAGACCATTAATATTTGAAGTTATAACTGTGTGGTTTGATTTAATCCGTCGTCACATTGGGATGCTTTATATGGTTTTGTGTTTTCTTGAACTTTGTATGTTTTTTGAGCAAGGTCTAGTTTTGGTTATTGTGATCTTCTTGTAGGCTCTTGAGATTGGTTGTTTGATTCTGTGTGGATAATTCCCTTATGTATTCTTTGTAGGTTTGGCTTTGTGTTAATATAATCATAGAGCTGGCTTTTATCATGAAAAGTTTTCCTTTCATCATCTATTATTAGAGATACTTTCACTGGGTACAGTAATTTGGGTTGTAAGCCATAGTTTTTTTTTTAGATTTTGAAGTGCTCCATTCCAGACCATTCTGGTTTTCACAGTTTCCATTGAGAAATATGAGGTAATTCTGATGGCATTGCCTTTGTATGTAATGTATTATTTCTCTCTTTCTGCTTTTAGCATTCTCTCTTTGCTCTCATTGTTTTGAGTTTTAACTATGATGTGTCTTGGAGAGTTGCTTCTTTGGTCCACTCTGTGTGGAATTCTGTTAGTTTCTTGTGTCTTGATGGGAAATCTCTTTTGAGAGGGTGGTAAAATTTCCTTTGATAATTTTGTTGAATAAATTTTCCATGCCTGTGGTCTGTATTTCTTCCCCTTCTGGTATACCCATGATCCAAATGTTAGGATGTTTTAGAGTATCCCACAGTTCTCTCATGTTCTGTTCACAAGATCTTTTGAACTTATTAAAAATTTTGGGCTCTCAAACTATTCCTTCTGTTTTGTCTTCCAGCTCTCAGGTTCTATCCTCAACATGATTAACTACTCCATTCTTGAGGATTTCTAGAGGGGTTTCCAGTAGTTCAATTTGTTCTGTGTCTTCTGTTGACCTTTTCTGTATAGTATCTATCACTTTGTTGAGTTCCAATTTCAGGTTATGTTTTGATTTTCTTAATGCTTCTTGGAATTTATTCTTGCATTTATTTATATCTTCATTAAGCTTTACCAGATGATTATTGATATCCTCTAATTTTGGTTCATCTTAAATTCATTTATTTCTCTTTTGAGGTTCCTCTGGTTTTTGCCTATTAGATCAAGCCTAGTAAAGACAGCTATGTGGATTTCATTTATGTGATTATTGGGTTTTTTTTTTGTTGTTGTTGTTGTTGTTGTCATTGATTTGGTACCAGTTCTGTGATTTGCTTGGTCAGGGACACATATCTTGTGTCTTCATTTTGGGGTTCTATTCCTGCTGCCTCCTCTATGTTTTTATTGGAGACTTCTATTGTGACACTAAGCAATCTTATTAGAGATCTCTCAGTTTGTTGTTTCATGTTGTTTCTTTTGCATTGTGGTCTGCCCATCACAGTGTGGGAGTCTTATTTAATTAAGGAGGAAGCAAGAGTTTCCCCTTGTAGTGTCTTCACTGAGTATTCTGCTTTATGTTTGAGTAAAATAGGTTTATATCTTTGTATTTTGGGATGTGCAGGTTGTAGAGGGCATAAATTCACAAGGGCATAAGTGTACCAGCAACTCTGGGCTGGTTCATACTACCAATGGTGGGATTGGAGGTCAGGGATCCCTTTGAACTGGTCTCAACTGTGTCTTACCTGTGGCTCTGGGGACATAGTATCTGCCTTTGCTCTTCTGTTACACCCAGATGGGAAGGTTGTGGAGGACTCACTGGTTCTCCCTATTAGGTAATTGCCTGATATTCATGTGTTCCCCTTCTGGGGCTGAGGTGATGCCCCAAGTAATCACTAGGAGTGGGTTGTGGTGTTGGAGAGATGGTGGAGGTTGCTGCATTCCACCAGGCTGGATCAGGAAGTTGGCTGGTATGGGGGATACAGGGATACAGGGGTATACCGAGGAGCAGGGATGCACAAGGATGTTTGTAGGCAGCTCAGGGTATGGAGGACCTATAAGCAGGGGTAGCAGAGGCAGCCTACAGGCCAGCCCACCAAGGAGGCAAGACAGGGAGGCAGGGAGGGGAGTCAGAGAAGCATAGCCTTGGATAGAGAAGCATGGCAGGGGCCATGGAAGCACAGGGGGCTGGGGATTAAGAGTGGGCTCAGTCCATGAAGCCTAAGTGGGTGTGGTAAGAGACAGGGGAGGGCAGAGGGAGAAAGGAGACTGGGTTAGCACAGCATGAGATAAGGGAGTGGAGTGGACACAGTGTGGGAGACAAGGAAGTGTGAACAGGCCACCAACAGATGCAGTGGGGGAGGTAGCCTTTGGGTGGAGATAGGGGAGCACATTGGCCTTGGATAGAAGCAGCAGATGGGGCAATGTTGGTGGACCCTGCAGGTAGAACAACAGAGAACCTGGTTGGGAGTCAGCGGTATGGTGGCTGGGGCAAGTATTTGAAGGGGCCTGTGGGTTTAGCAGGCTAATTGAGAGTGTGGAAATCAACAGATTTCCAACTATGCCCCTCTGTGCCTGCCCATTGGAGGTCTGCTAAGATCTACTCAGAGTGGAGCCCCACAGAGTTTGCTTGATATTACTCTGGAGCTTACGAGTGGTGAGGAAGCTGCATTCTTGACCAGAAGTTAACCTAAAATTCCATTCCTTATCTTTAATTTTATTTTCAAACCTATCCATTATTACAAAATCTTTTTGATTTTCTTTTTTCATTTGTATCTCTTCCTATTTTATCTTCCTTACTATGACATTTTCTTCTCTACTTCTGTTCTTTTTGTTTTCATTTTAAATTTAAATTTATTTTTTCATACTTTCATACATGTTTATAATGTATTTAGGTCATATTCACCCCTATTACTTTATACCACTCTCCCACTCAAATTAAAACTCTTCTTCCCTTTCATACTTTCATGACTGTATTATAATGGACCAAGAGCTTTTCCTCTGTTTCTCCTCATTCTATGACTCTATTTTTTATCTCATTCTTTTATTGTTTTCACACTTACACTATTTTTTAACATTATAGCACAGTCTATATTATTTATCCCATTTTATGTTTTACAGTCATTGTGATATAACTGTGGTCAATTTAAGTGTATTTCTATAATCTATATGGTTTGTTTCTGTTATGGCACTTTGTCTTCTCCTACTAAGTAGTACTAGGAATTGAACAATCAAGAGTAGGTCACTGAATAAGAGGATCTCAAAATAAAAATGCAAAAGGTATCAAAAAACCCCAAAATATGCACAAATAACAACACAAAAATTCAAGAAATATGGAAAAGCAAGGGAAATGACTCCTCTAAAAGATTAAAACTCTTCAACTCCTGATTTGAGGGAGACTGAAATAGGTAAAATGCGAGATGATGTTTTGTATTAAGGGTACTAAATGATATCAAAGAAAACAGAATACACAGAAGCCAGTGAATTCAATTCAGTCCCTAGATATGAAAATCAGCAACACAAAAGAAAAGATCAATAAAAAATGGATGAAAAAATAACACTAGGAATGAAGAAGTCACCCATATGGAAGTAAGGAAACTGATATTTTTGAAAAAAATATTGAAATGTTGGAAAAGAAATAGTCAATGAACTTAAAATAATCACATTGTAATGATTTCCCAGTATATTTAAACAAGCCAATAAAAGAATGTCTGTAATGGAGAGCAGTGTTGAGGAATACTATAGCCAAACATCAATAAAGAAAAATAATTAAATAAGCATTATCAGCATGTCCAGAACTTTGGCATATGATCATGAGGCCAAACCTAAGAATCCAAAAAGAGACACTAAGATAAGCTAAAGATATAGAGAATCCATTCTTTAAAGTTATAGCTGAAAATGCCTCAAATCCAGTGAAAGAAATGAATATAATAATGCAAGAGGCATTTAGAACCCCAATTACATATGAGAAAATAAAATAATCTTTTCCACAGCATATTATAGCCATGATGTTAAAAATCAAGAACAAAGAAATAATATTAAAAGCTGTAAGAGAAACTGCCAACTTAACTATAAGGAAAACACATCAGGATAGACACAGGTCTGAATAAGTCTCAAGACCTGGAAAACATGGGATGATATATTTCAAGTTTTGAAAGTAAATAACCACAAATCATGATTGCTTCATAAAGCTAAACTATCTTTTCAAGTTCACAGCAAAATAAGGATATTCTAAGATAAGCACAAACTAATGAAGTTCATAAAAAGCTTGTACCATAGAAGGTTGTTAAGTACTGTGCAGAGGAGGAATAGAGTCTCAATCATGACAGCACAAGAAAGAATACATTTCATGACAGCAATACATGAACAAAGGTGAGTTAGTAAGGAATCCATTATGGCCACAGTAATAAACCATCAACCTCATAATACTAATATGAGAGAAAGAAATGAAAAATAAAGCCAATAATCCAATCAAGTAGAAAGACAAACAGCAAGAAGTAAGTGAAATATCTCAGTAATAACCATAAATGGAAATGGCTTCAATTCACCAATAAAGGTATACACACTGGCTTAATAGATTATAAAATTAGATCTGCAGCTGGAGAGATGGCTTAGAAGTTAAGGCATTTGCCTGCAAAGCCAAAGGATCCTGTTTCGACTCTCTAGGACCCAGGTAAGCCATATGCACAAGGGGGCACATGCATATGGAGTTCGTTTGCAGTGGCTGGAGGCCCTGGCACACCCATTCTTTCTCCCTCTCTGTCTCTCCTTCTCTCCCCCTTCTTTTCTCTCTCTCTCTCTCTCTCTCTCAAATAAATGAGAGAGTAATGGGATGCATGAGACATGAAATCAGAAGAGTTGGAATATTGTGTGGAAGGAAAGGAAAAGAGAACCCAATTCTAAGCTCAATCCTTGATTCCTTTTATATATACTTAGTCACTCCCAGATACATTAGTGTCACATAATTCCTCCTTCTCTTGATTACTTGATCTGACATGTCCCATTCTTTCTAGATCTCCGAAACCATTTTCATTCACTGATTACAGCTCAATTTCTTGCATTATCACATCTTCAGTTGTGTCTATTAATATCCTACACATACTTGTTCTGAAACCTGGGTTTCTGTACAGATATAGCTTTCTGTATAGATTATATATTTATATGTATCCCTTGTAAGTGGTAGCTTCTTTTTCTCATATACTCCACATTAGTCAGGTTTCATTTTCCTACTTTTTTTCCCAAACCTAATCTCTGTTGAAATTCAAGTCAACAGACATGCTACCCTCCCTTGTATAGTAATATAAAGAATCCCTGACTATTCACTGTAACTTTAGCTTTTGACTTACATATTTCATTGTATCCTTCTCCTACCCATATTCTTGATGCCTTGAATGCCCACTTGCTTGTCTATCTAACTTTCTGAATTCTATGTTCCTTAAGATCTTTACCTTGAGTTACTGTGATGCTTGTCTCACCTTAGCTGAAACTTGGCAAGGTCATCATCTATATTGTGTCAATACTTTTAAAGTCCCTTTCAGAATCTTGATTTGAAGCATCTTGCTCTTTAAGCCCTCTCTCTAGCCTTTATAGTTTTTCTTTCTTTCTTTTTATTCTTTTTTTTTTTTTTTAGTTTTGCAGCTCTAACTCAAAAAAACTAAATATTTTGGGATCTCACATTCTTTGGTTCCTTGATTTGTTTGCCTATAAATGAACCCTCCTGATCAAGCTTAGATTACTACTGCCAGAATTTTAGAAAATACAAAACTACTTTTTCTCTGTATCTATCATACTCACCTTGAGATCCTTGTCACTAGTTTGGCACTCTATCAACTTAGAGTCTACACATAAATAGCCAAGTCTGTCTGGACAAAGTAAACCTAGACTAACTGGATTATCATTAAATTTAAACCTATAAATATCAGAGGAGCCATTAGCAATGTCCTAGCTTATGTTTGAAGTAAGATGGTACTCTTATTTTCCCAGACAATTATTTTCACTTACAAACTTCCAGTGTTACTCCTCAGCCTGAGCTGATTACCTCATTTCAGTGAGAAAATAGAAGCAATCAGAATGAAGCTATTTCCTTTCCCACCAGCAGATCTACCAACCCACCTCTGACATCTTCTTACAATAAATTAACTGTTCATGGTTTCTTCTACAGTTAATCCTCTGCATGTGTACTCCCTCACCCCCTCATATTCTCAACTAATTTTCTCCAGAAATGAGCTCTTATTTCTCTTGAAAAAACAAATTTAACTGAGGGATCATTACTATCATCATTCAAACATGCTGTAATTTGTTCCATGTTAAAACTTTCCAACATCTACTCAGCATCTGCCTCTAACATATGTATTTTTATTCAATGTCTCTACCTAGTATTCTTTTAAAAAACAAATTTGAATCATATTCTCATTCTCACCCTTTACTTTTTCTTTTTAAAAAGTTTTTTATACATTAATGATATAAAAATGATTTTATAAGATATACATATACAGATGATAAAATGGTTAGTACATTCAAAATATCCATCACCTCACATAGCTACTCATTTTTCCCTTCTGCAGACAAGAAAGGCTATTCTATATTCTCTTTAATAAAAATCTTGAACACAATATATTTTTGTTAACTGTAAAGGTAATGTTGCTTATTGGTTCTTTTAGATTGTTCATTCTACGTATGTGCTACTTTGTATTCTTTCACCTATATCTCAACATTTTATGTTCTTTATGACTTCTTTCTGTATTATACCCAAAGGAAATGAAATTACCTGCTCCGCACCCCAGGTAAAGTTATCATTCCCCCTTTTTATTTTATAATATTTTATTTATTTATTTATTTAAGAGAGGGGGAGAGAGAAAGAGGCAGAGAGGAAGAGAGAGAGAGAGAGAGAGAGAGAGAGAGAGAGAGAGAATGGGCATGACAGGGCCCCTAGCCACTGCAGCGAACTTCAGATATGTGTGCTACCTTGTGCATCTTCATTCCCATTTTTAAAAACAACTCCTGTTAACAGCATCATGATCATAACCTTATTTAACCCAATGGTCAAATCTAATTTCCTCATTCCAATTTGACTCTTAATGTCATTGATACAATCAATCCTTTGGTGTCAATTTATGTGCTCTAAGGAACAGATGCGAAGAACAACTTAGAGAGTAATTGGGTACAATGCCTGTGAATGATAAGGTAGAAAGTAGGGAGAACCTAAGTCTACAATAAAGGAGAGAATCTGGTTGAAGGGGTTAGGAAGGGAAAGGTTATGATGTGTGAGGAGAATTAGAGGAGTCTTTGAGTTACAGGTACACATTTTAGGACTCCCACATCCTACTTCAGAAATTCTACTGTGTTAAGTAGCATCAATACCAACAACATGATGCATAAAGAAATGTGGGCTACAAGAAGGCTTACACCTATTAAATTCTCTCTAAAATAATAATGGTTATCCCATTTATCTGGTGCTGACTTCACTCTCCATTGTAGAATCTGTTTCTGTTTTTCAGATAGATGCATAACCTGAGGAGAGAATCAGCCCATAGTACCTCATCAGGGCCCCAGATGAAACCATAGAGTAATTGGGGAAATGAGCAAGATTGCTGCTTTCTTGGTGAACCTGGTACCAGCACAGAGGCTTCCAAGACCTCATCACTGAAGTAGACCTAAAATGAACCCAACAAGGATTAGGGTAATTCATAGAAGAGGGGGTGGAAAGATTGTTAGAGCTACAAGTTGGTACATTATGCACAGAGACATTGCCTCTTCCCCATAACTGATAGCTACCCCCACAATGCATGGCCCACAATACCCAATGAGAACGGTCCTTTTGGAGGGGGGGAGGACAGGGAGGAGGCTAATGATGGTACCGGCATGGCTTTATACATGTTATGTACATAAATAATAAAGAAAAAAAGAAATGTGGAAATTTGACTTGCAGGTCAATTATTAAATTCCATGAGAGATCTGAGTGGAGCATTTAGATGGCCACATGCATTCTCTCTACTGAAATACATTATTTTTTATCTGAAACATTACAATGTTGTTTTTCTACCTTCTCATAGTGAACTAGCTATGATCACCTAATGGGACTGGATAATAAACCTCAAGACTCTCCCCGAGCAACATACCTCCTCCAGCAAGCCTCCACCTCCCAAAGTCTCTATCATCTAGGGATCTAGGGATCAAGTATCATGCTTAATCACAAACACTTGAAGCTATAGGAAACATTTTACATTCAAACCCCCACAAACTATAAACTTATTCATTCAATAGCTTATATGTGCTGATCTACATGTGCCAGAAATATTTAGTTTTAGGCAATGTAGATATGGTTTGAACAAAATGAATATAATTACATCCTTATAAAATTTGGCTTTTAATGGAACAACACAACAATTCAATAAGTCTATAAATGTCCATGTTGGGGTAAAGTAGATAGGAAAATGAAAACAAGAATGGAGTATTAAAAATCACTGAGGAGTATTTTTTATTTTTATTTAAGCTAATGTGAGAAGAGAATTGAGAGAAAGTATTTGAGCAAGGTTAGAAAGAAGTGAAGGTGATGATTATTAATCTAGAGAAACAGAGCACAAGACAGAGAACTATTGGTACAAAAGACTCAAAGTATGAGTGTTCCTGGTGTGTTCAAGGAGGCACTGATAGCTATTCTGTTATACAGCTTTTTATTATTATAACAATCTCCTGCGATAAGTCAACTTGAAACAAGAAGTTTGACTCAGTTTTGCATATTCCCATCCATGATTTGGCAGTCCTGTTTACTTTTAGGAATCTAATAAAGTACCATTCACTGTGGCATGATTATGTGGCAATAGAAATTGTTCACTTCTTTGTGGGGCCTGGAAAAGAAGGTTTGGAGTCTCACTATCCCAAATTACTTAAAGTCTCACACTAGGACCTGCCATTTAAAGGTTCCACCACCTCTTAGTAGCAACAGTCTATGGATAAATCTATTAATATATGAGCCTCTGCGGGACATTCCTGAACCAAATTATAGTAGCTATCTATTGCTTTATAATGATCTCTAAACCTATTGGCTTAAGAAAAAATTATCTCACAGTTTCTACAAGTTAAGAATCTACTTATGATTGTGAAAGAGAGGACAGAAAGATTATAAGAGCCATAAAATGGGTAGAAATATTATGAGGCACATACAGTCCCCCTGCTACCCCATAGGTACCAAATGAGGCTTTCATGACCCCACAGTAATTACCATAACCCAACTGAGGAGGGCCCCCAGAGTAACAGGAGCTGGGACAAGGGGATAAAAGAGCATAACCTGTGTAGCTGGGACAAGGTGATAAAAGAGCATAACCTGTGTAGCTGGGACAAGGTGATAAAAGAGTATAGCCTGTGTGTGTGTGTGTGTGTGTGTGTGTGTGTGTGTGTGTAAAGAATCTAGGTATGACTTGTTTGGCTGCCTCTAGCTCCTAAGTTTAACAAGTATAACATATGCTAAGGTTACAAGCAAAGTATTATCAGGGCTGCAGACATCTCAACATTCAGTTTAGGGAGGATTCTTTTCTTAGCTCAGTGAAATAACTGCTGGTAGGATTGAGTTTACACAGGTTGACCTGAGCTGTGGGGCACCTCATTTTTGGGTTGTGATTATAAGGGGTACAATGAAGTAGGAGGAAAATGAAGAAAACTTTCATGAGACAATCAATAGCATATTTTTCAAGCCATGTGTTGCTTGTGGCTCAGAGAGTGTTGTAATATGTGAAAATAGAAATATGAAGCTAACATAGGTAAACTAATTTCAGCTCACTTTCCTTCGCAGAAATTGAAAATTTGATAACTCTAGTCAGAACGTGAATGAGAGAAGGAAAGAAAAATATGTTGAAGCACTCATACAAAGACAAACCTCCTAAATATATATTTTTTTCATTTTGGCATGAGCCTCACCAATTTGAATTTTATTATTCTTAAGCCAATTCCCATATCAGTGTCCTCCACTAGATCTTTGAAGGTTGTGGTAGTTTGAATGTATATGTTTGGTATAGCCTCAGGTGTTTTTGATTAGGCTTTCTACTCAGTAACCAGCTGGTAGAGCTTTTTGAGAAGTGGAGCCTTGCTAGAGGGGGTGTGTTTCTGGAAGCAGATCTTGGGGTTAATGATTTTAGCCTTCTGTGTGTTCAGAGTCAACTCACACTTGCTGTTCTCTCTCTGCTGCAGATATGTGTTGGTGTGATCCACTTGCTTTTCTCCATCACTATGAAGCTTTTCCTCGAAAGCGTAAGTCAGAAATAAACTCTTTCCTCTCATAAGGTAATCTTGCTCAGGTGCTTTGTCCAAGCAATGAGAAACCAACCACTGCACGGATATTTGAGTGTGGGAGGTAGATTGTTGGAGTGATTTAAGATATTTCATACATCTAAAGGTAACTGTAAGTTACTTTCTCATTGCTGGAACAAAATATTTAAACAGAAGCAGCTTAAGGAAGGGAATAGTTTATTTTGAATGCCAATTTTGACTAAAAGTATATAATGACATGGAAAATATAGCAGGAGCACATGGCTAGAGTCACATCTTCAGATCAGCAGGGAAGAAATAGAACAAGCAAGGTTGTGCTGTAACACCTCAAAGTCTACCCAAGTGACACACTTTCTTCAGCAAGGCTCCACCTCCCAAAGCTTCTACAGACTTCCCAAAAAAAGTGCCACCACATGCAAATTGAGTATTCTAACACATGATTCTATGGGGGATATTTTACATTCAAACCACAACAGTAACCAATTCAATTTAACAAAAAGATAGAAACATAAATGATCAATTTCAATAAATCTTTTAACCATGGAATTTGCCTAATAACTATGCAATGACATTTTCTTACCCTGTGAGAAAATTCAATAATATTAAGGCTATCTGATACTTACATAGCCTTTTCCTACAGCATATCATTTAAATCCTACTATAACTAATGACACACTTTTATTATTATTATAATCATTTTGTAGATGAGGAAAGTGAAGTTCAGAGCACTTAAGCATCTTGTTTAATTTCATCCAGTCAGAAAAAGGCAGAGCTGTATTTTATTTTTATTTATTTTAAAAATTTTTTCTTTATTTTTTTATTGACAACTTCCATAACTGTTAATCTTCCATCCTAGGTACATCATTTATGATGTTATAAACTACATTGAATGAAACATTGCTATTTTCAGCTAGATTAATTCATACTTTTTAATCTGGTTTTTCTTAGAGGAGAATTGGATGCCACTAACCCTTGGAACAACATTACACTTGTGTATTAAGTGAAACTCTTTTGGTGGCAGCCACATCCAACACTCAAGTCTAAAGTACCTATTTAACATTCATAGGGAGGCATCAGATATATGTAGGGAGTCAGATTCTATCATCTTAGACTCATGTAGCCAAAGGCCAAAGATATTACTTTCCTTAAAGCCATATCTCTCTTTGCCTCATTTCATTTTATTCTGAAAAGTGTTATGTAGCCATGATAACTTGACTAGTGTCCATACCACCATCTTCCTTTTTTCCAAACTTCAGGAATTTCTTGAGTGGGGAGATATAAATTATGACATAGGTAGGTTGATATTGCCACTAACAGTTTCTTTCTGTAATAATTCAAACTTTAATATCATAGCTCATTATAGAAATAAATCCTAAATGTCATTATCACACTCACATTATTCCATGTAGAACTAGTTTAAGCTTATTTTCTTTCTAATGACATAACATTTACTAGAATTCTCAAATTTATTCTCTCCATTGCCTTGACATAAAACCAAGTTCAATAGTATCAATCCATGAAAGTATGGAGCTCAAATTATTTTATTTTTGTATTAGGCTGATATCTTATAATTTGCTCACAGAATAATATGTAGCTTGTTATCTATCAGCATCAGGATTGTGGGGCAATTGAGTTATGAATTAAAGTTAGAGTTGTTAAATATAAACTAATGGTAAAGGATAGATCTATGGATTTTAAATATTTCTGGCATTCTGTTTCAAATGGAATTTTCTGTGGAATTCAATGTAACAAACAGATAAAAATGGAGCTGCTTACGTAGGAGGTAAAAATAGTAAAGTAGCATCTATTGTGTTCATAGGATGCAATAATTTCAATACGACAATTTACTTGAATGAGAGACATATGATCCACAAGGATACTAATTTTCATCTGCTTAACTCACTGCCTTATCCTTGATGCCAACACAAGTGCTTAACACATATTTAGTGCCCAATAAATATTTGTTAAATGAATAAAAGTGAAATGAAAACATAAAAAAATGAAGCTGCTGTTATTGAAAATCTCTCAAAATAGAGACTCCTTTACTTCTAGTCCCTGATTATCCTTTTTTTTTTTTTTTCAGTTTTTCGAGGTAGGGTCTCACTCTGGCCCAGGATTAACTATGTAGTCTCAGGGTGGCCTCGAACTCATGGCAATCCTCCTAACCTCTGCCTCCCAAGTGCTGGTATTAAAGGTGTGCGCCACCACGCCCAGATTGATTTTCCCTTTTGCTAAATAGTATCTTTAGAATAACTCAATAGAACCCTGGAGACCTTTGGTAGTTTGAAAACCACAAGAAAATAAGATTAATACAAGGGCCTATAGGCTTTAATGTAGGGTTCAAATATTTATGGTTAAGAATTAAGCTGGAAGCATTCTGCAATAGATTCTCTGTAAAGATTGAGGTAAATGTGGGCATGGCTTGGAATGAGACTCATACGGGAAATAAAATCATTTCCTGGAAAGTAGGGGAGGTATTATTTTAAGAATTCAAGATCAGTCAAACTGAGCAGACAGGTATCCTATAAAGAAGAGAAAAAGAAAGGTCATTGGAGGTTAGAAAGCACAAGCTTCTCTCAGAAATAAGGGGCATATAGAAACAGATATGAAAATGTAAGGACAGAGAGAGAAGAGAAATTACAGGGTAGTGGACAAAGTTTCTGGCCTCAGGTTAAGAATTTACATGAATTAATAAGGGTTAGACTGCAGAAACAAATATCTTGTTGGTAAAGCCATTAAATGATCTAACATAAGAAAATAAAGCTGTTAAACAGGAAAATAAACCTGATGTTTATGAAATTCAATTGTACAATGGTGCCTGTTGAAGATCCACCACCTATATAGGTGTAAGGGAAAAAAATCTTCTTTGGAATTAAACTATTTCTTGTGAGGTACCAGACAGGATAGGGTTAAGTAAATTAAATATGCTGAGTAAAGTGTAACGTGTGAAAGGAACCATCTGGCCTTGGGGATTACATTGTCCTTTTACAAGACCACTGTGTGTAAGAGAAGGTAAATCAGAGTGCATGGTTTGGAGACTTCCACTCCTATCACTTCTTCAACTACAGAGACTAATATTTACCAGAAAAATCAAATAAGGTTTATGCTAAGAGAAGACAATGTTTCAAGAAGCAAGGAACAACCATTTCAAATGCTAGAGCATTTCCTTAGGTTTCCAAAGAAAAATGAGGAACTTTCAAGAAGATCATTGGCTTTTATAGAGGAAGTATGAATTATAGGTAGTGATGACTTTTTTCCTTGAGCTAGAGTGCTGGGGGCAGTGGCCCAAATGCTTTTAATGGGATGCTCTGAATACATTAATTAGAACCATAGATAGGTAGGATAATGAAGTCAGGAATTGAAGATGAGCTCTCCTTGCTTTGTGGCATCCTAATCTCTGTGAGAACTGACAGTCTTTGCTTTCTATAATTTATATGAAGAAGGAAGTTAAACATTAAGAAGTTTCAAAAAAGTGTCAATTAAAGGGAAAAAAATCATGGTAGAATTCCATATAGCGTCAAGAGAAGACTAGGCAAAGTTGTGGAAGACTATTGGCTTGAACCTCAGATAGGTGAGAGATCAAACAAGTTTTTAAACATTATCTCAACTATATATTTTACTGCAAGCTACAGTGGAAGATAGTTGGGGTTATGGACATTATCAATAGTAGTAATAAAAGAATGAGACTGTGAAAAAAGACAGAGGAAAGTAGATTCTTGAACAAGAGTAGCTCAATGGAAAGTAGGGGCAGAGATTAAGGATTTAGGTTAACCTTTCTGAGTTCTGACGTGCTGTCATTGTCTGCCTAGTGAGTGCACAATGAAACATTACCTTTGAGACCCTTTTTTAGATGTGATCTTGTCTTCAGCAAGAATATTGCTTGGAAAAAAATATAGCAGGATCTAAGCAACATATTAGGAGACTTACAGTTGACTTCCCAGGTATCAAAATGCTACTTTCCCACTGAGATTTGCTATCAAGTGAAAATCATCCTACATTTTTGACATAATGGTTGCTGTGGTACTCCAAAAAAGATGCCACATTTTAAAATAAAATGGAAAAAATTAGCATAGTAATTGGCCTTTGCTGGATCCTGACACACCTACTATATTCCTGATGTTTTTCCAAGAGTGGCCTGCTGTGAATTTGTAAGCTTCAAGATGAGCTGATTCAACATATTTGAGGGCAAGATATGGGAATCAGATTACCCAAGGGATATTTGCCCACAAGCTTGAGTTGTTCCATCTAGTGAATAGGATACATATGTTGCATATAAAATACAAAATAGCTTATTTAATCCAAAGTGAATGAGTGTAAACTGGCTGCTATTGGGTAACTCTCTGATTTCTCTGTTTCTTAAAACTATTCACATGCCTTTGACTCTTAATTTTAGTTTACTTTTTTCTGAGAAGAGAGGCCAAGGTGGTGGTTTTATTTTTTAATTTTCTGTTTACAGTGGATTTAAGGTTTATTTATTACAGTGCCTGTGAGCACATATAGCATATCAGTTATACTTCATTTTCATATGAGCTGTTTTGAAGGAGAAACTGAGTCAGTGAAATTACAAATATCTATTCTTTCATAATAATTTCACCTGAAGTTTTGGGAAATATCTTTCGGAATGCACTAGATAGCACTAGGGAACTGGGCATCTAAATCAAATCCAAGTACTAAATAATAAAACATTGACCTCTGGATGGCTAGGATTGATCTCACAATAGTGAGGAAGAGCAAAAACTGCCATTATAATAAAGGTGATTTAGGGATAGAAGCCTGACCTTTCTTCATTCTGCAAAAGTTACATTATTAAAGACTCAGTAAATTATGATGCTACTGAAGTGAAATATTGATATTATGTGCTATGGTTATTTTTTTCTCCAGAAAGAAAATCTTGATCTTTATAGTTGCTTCTCTGTGAAGTCTAATAGAGAAGCCAACAATACAGTGAAGACATAAGAAATACTAAATGACTGAACACAGGTAGATGCAATGCAATATTTTTAGAAAAATTAAAAAAAAACAAAAGTCTATTTTACCTTGACTCTGTCCCTATAAACATGATTAAGCCTTCGCCCAAAAGGCCCCATGTTGAGATCTAGAGGATATGTAAGAGGCTAAGCTACAATATTGAAGAAATTTTTTGACAGATTAATCAGTCAACAATTATTTACAAATGCCTCTAGTATGCACAGTATTTGTGAAACATGCTGCACTAAAATTGTCACAATATATTCCTTATTTTTTACCCTTTGAAAGAAAGGCATAATGCAAACATTAATTTTGCCTGTGTGCTACTGAATCAAATGACATATAGGGATCAACAATTCAGTCAAATTGGATTTTTGGCATGTATTAAAACTATCTCTATCCCTTTTCTACTCATTGCTTTCAGCTAGTTGAATTCAGCTTGCCAGTATTCTGAATTCAGTCAGGCTGATTTGTGCATGTAAACATAGCCTCTGGTATTTGAAAAAATACCTCTTAACAAAATATCTCAAGCTACCCAACTTCAATTGAATTGCTTGAGTCACTCTCAACAAGCCAAATTGGAAACAGAAAAAAAAAAAAAAAAAAAAAAAACAACTTGCTTTGTCTCACTCAAGTCAAGGATTGAACTCCCAGACAATATCAACCCTAATAAAATATGAGGCTAAAGAAAACACAGTGTGAGAGGATCATGTTGAGGACTGATCAAGTGTCAGAAGGCACTCTTTATTGCTATTGAGATTTCAAGACAGAATTGAACCCAATAGTCTGGTAGTTATCTTGAAGTAGGTGTGACTTCAGGGTCATAGATAAATAAAGATGATTACCATCTGTATACCCAGACACGATATAGTCCCTCAAGTCAGAAAATTCCCATTATGTCCTTACAACAGGATTTTAGTATAGGTCAATAAATAAGGAAAGAGAAATATTGGAGCTCGTGCTCTGAGGCAGAAGGAAAGGGACATGGCTGCATTTAATTGTACTGTTTCTGTTGTATTTGGAGTTTTGTATTTAGTTCATTGTAATTTGTTTCTCAAGGAAGCTTTAGATCTCCCTTCATAACTGACTCTTCAATCTACTTATTCAAGTAGTGTTTCAGTGTTTAATGAATTTACTATAGTAGTCTCCTGGGAGGTAATATCAATAAACTTCAAAGGAGGACATCATAAATCACAAGCTTTGTTCATAGGGCTGTTTTTCCCCCAAATGTTAACCTTAAGAGTGTAATTAATTGATATCTAGTCAATCAACTAGGTAGGTAGCAGTTCCGTTCTTGCTCAGCCCACAGAATGACCTAGATTAGTGCTTCTGCAGCCTGCTAGCACATCAGGTTAATGTAAGACTGATGTTCATGCTTGCCTACTTCTCTGATTTGTTTTTGTTTTGTTTTGTTTTGCAATGAAATAAACAGGGGGTGTAAGAAAGTAAAAATACAAGATAGAGTGCAAAAAAGTTAATGAAAAGAATATCAAATTTTTCTTATTGTCATGAGCAAGGCTGGAGTTGATAGATAAGATAGGGTTACTTGGAGTCGGGCAATTTATGTGAGCATGACAACGAGTTTGTGAAAATGCCTACATGGCTTGTTAACTTAGGACACTGGATACCTAAAATATAATGTCAAAATGTGACATAATGCCTCCAGCATGAAATTTTCAACTCAGATCTTGTCTACTAAAACAGGAAATCCCAGGGGATATTAGTCTAATTACCACTGGCCTTCTTCTACTAGAAGTATTAAAGAGAGGAAGTAATTATTGTGCTGTTATTGTAGACCCATAACTGAGTTATATGGAATGAGGGACTGGGGGATTAAAATAAGAAGAAAGGTACCGTTTTGCTACAATTAGCTTCTAGTGCAACAGGTAAAGGCATACATGTAAAATAGAGAAAAATTCAGAAGAATAATTTTGCTAAGAATCTTAAAGACCCTTCTAATGACTCTTAATTCAACCCATGTTTTGATGCTTAACTATTCCTAAGTCATGCTAGTCAAGAAGTTGTCAACTCTTTTTGAATACCCATAGCAATAAATAATCAATTCTGGCAGTTTTCCACTAGATTTTTCAGACTGCTGATTTAAGAAGCCCAAACCTATTTTTGTAGGTCTCAAATTTGCTTTCTTGGAGTAACCACGGAGACCACTCAGCTAGTGTATGCTCCCTCCTTCAGCATGATACCGAAAATAACAGCTAATTGTTATGGAATTTTCTGCTCTTATTTTGCAATGGATGCATCTCTTTCCTTTACACAGTTATCTTATAAAACAATGTGTAATTAGCACAAAACGTGTGACATAGTCATTAGCATAGAAGTTGAGAAGAAACACAAATTGGTTTGGGTTATCAAGAAAAAGAAGGTGGTGGAACCAGAATTGCTTATTTGTTTACCTTTATGTTTTCTGTTTCTCCTATTAGAGAGTACACTTCATGAAGGCTTTTTTGTCATATTTATTATTGTCTTCCAAGAACTTACAATTGTGTCTGGGCAATAAAAGTGCAATAAAATAGCTATAACCCAAAGAAGGTCTCTTTGTTTGATTAAAAAAATGCTAGGATGACCCCCTACTGAACTCAGGGAGAATCTTGCAAAGAGTGTTTTGCTAATGGATAATATTAATTTTCTTGATTAATTTATGTCCTTTAAAAGGTCAATAGAGGGCCTGGAGAGATGGCTTTGCAGTTAAGCACTTGCCTGTGAAGCCTAAGGACCCTGGTTCAAGGCTCGATTCCCCAGCACCCACATAAACCAGATGTACAAGGTGGCACATGCATCTGGAGTTCATTTGCAGTGGCTGGAGGCCCTGGCACATCCATTCTCTATCTACCTGCCTCTTTCTCTGTCTGTTGCACTCAAATAAATAAATAAATTTTAAAAATTCTTTAAAAGGTCAATAGATATCTATAAGTGCTACCACAATCATTGTCCAGTGTATCTATGGTATTTAAGATGATTTTGAAGTGGATTTACAGAATAGCTCAATGTGTCCACTGTGTTCCCACTCTGTCCCATTTTTGCTATTGTCAACTGTTTTTCAATGAAAAAGATACAAATACTTTAAATTCTGTACAGTGGGTTCCCTCCCACTGAGATCAGACTAATTGCTGTATTTACCTAGACAGCCTCTGCTGCTGCAGTTATAAAGACTATTAGTGCTCACTGGGAATTCATTCTCAGTAATATATTAGGCAAAATTCTATCTGTTGGTTCATTTAGGAGCACCCCCTCCTTTGTTGTAGATAATTAATATCATTTGACTACCTGCAAAACATTCTAAGTTGGCCAGTAAAGAGGCAGAAAGAACAATTACTTTATACTTGTGGTAGGTCTTCTGGATAAGACTTGCTGAGTCTTGTTCAGTGCATGTGTTTGGACAATGATTAATTAAGAGAATAGAAAATACATCCATTGGAAAAACTTCCTCTAGCGTCTTCGGTGTGCTATAGTTTTGGAAGTGTTGGATAAGTTGACTGTGTGCCCCTCCCATCACAAATGATCTTTCCAGACCTAAGATTGTTTCTGTGATAACTAGAGGGATTCTTCAGTTTTCATCAACAAAGACTGCAATGTTCATGTAAATGAAGTTCTCAGACATATTTGAGCCTTAGGAAGATCTATATCAGGGAGTTAATGAATGAGATGACATTTCATAGAAGATGTAGACTGAGTTTAAAATGAAGTTGATTTTCATACAAGTGGGCCTATTGGTTCCATTATTGCTCTTGAATATAAAAGAAATATTTTTAGCCATTACTTTACTGGAGAAAATAGAAATGAATCATGGGAAATGGTATTGACTCAATTTCTTGGTCTTTTGATTGATTTCATAATATGATCAAAACATGTTTAGAAAAGAGTATAGTACATGTATGGAATTCTTTCCCATTTGTTCCTTGGGCACCATTTCTGTAATTCATGCCTTTCTTCTCAATTGCTGAAATGTCCTCAGTCACTCTTGAAATACCCTACCCACTCACACATACCTTATGGCTGTGCTTGCAACTTAAACCTTTCCAAGCTTTCCTTTCAGATTTTTGTTACAAAAGGCCCTCTTTCAAATCACCTGACAACTTGTACAAACTAATTTATGTCAATGCTGATATCAAATGTGTTTTCCTTACATAGAATTTCCATTTTACTACATATCACCTATTGCTTTATCCCAGGAGACTAACTCTTATGTGGGAGTTCAATAACTCTGACAAGTTAGATATCAAGGATCTCTTTAGTTGGAGGGGATATCCTAATACCACATTATGCCACAGAGTTAGGCTGCTGTAGGCCACAGCTATAAAAGAAATCAAGTCATTCAGGAAACGAGTGATAGTTCAATTTTCATGTCAACTTGATTGGGATGTAAAGTGACTAGATATTTGGTCAAAGTTAATGTGGATGCATCTGAGAAGGTGTTTTGAGATGAGATTAATACTTGAATGGGTAGACAGAATGAATATTACCCTCCCTAATATAGGACAGCCTCATCCAATCAATTGGAGATATGAATCAAACAAAAAGACTGGGTAAGAGGGAACATCTCCTGCCTGTCAGCTGAAATATTGGTTTATTCTGGATTTTGGACTCAACCTGAAACATTAATTCATTTTTCAGTCTTGAGTTTGTCAGTTTTTAGACTGAATTTACACCATTGATTGTTCTGATTCTCGGGCCTTCAGCTTCTCACAGGAAGTGCTATGTTCTCCAGCTGGCTAACGTAAGCCTTGGTACTGTTTTGTCTGTCTATTTGTTTCTTTTTTGTCTTATTAGTTATGTGTCCATAGAGAATCTTGATTAATACACAGAATTCATTCTTTTTTCAAGAAATGAAAAGAATCAATAAAATGTTTACCTGCTGTACTTAGATTGAATTGAATGATCAATTTCTGCAAATACTAATTGATTCAGCGAAATAGTGAGCTGGTGTTATACACCAACAGAGAAATTCAGGCAGTGTAGTCACTTTAATCAAACTACTGTTCATCCTAGTACTTACTAAATAAAACATTACTCAGTCAAGACAGTCAGACCAAAGCAAAGAAGTACTTTGAATGGTCTATAATATGATAGCTATGATATGAGCTATATGAACTAGTCATATTACATTGCATAATAAAATTTCAAGGAAATACAGATCATTGTGCTGACTTGACCAAATCAAACAAGTCAAAGTTTTGTGTTTTTTCCCCCCATGGAGGCCCAAGTTTCATCAATCCCTAAGTAATTTTACTCTACTTCTCATTTTGATTAATTTTGAATTTTGACTCATTATTTGGGATGAATTATCCAGCCATTTTCATAGCTCCATGAAAGTACTCATTTCAATGGGCTATGCTTTCCAACTTGCATTTAACCAGGGACAATAGACATAGGTATAAAGGAGTCTCTGAAACTGTAAAGTGATTGAAGGAAGTGATTCCATGATTGAACTAAATGTTATAACAAATGTGATCTGGTACCTTAAGCTGTCCATTCTGGAAAAAGACTCTGCTTAGAATATATTCAACAAGGTGGAATTACATGTCAGGCTGTTTTGTTGGTCATTAGTTACTGGCAGTATAAAACCAAATATTCAAAGTAATGTATCAGAAAAACTAATAAAAGAGAGAAATGGTTACAACTTCTTACCTGATCGCTAAAGATTTTATTCATAAGAAGAAAATCCCATATCCTGAAGCAACATTAATTCAATTCATGTTCTATTCCTTTGAGGATTACAGTATGAATTCTTTTCCAATTGCCTGGCTTCTGCTCTGAATAAATTTCAGAGACCCCTTTCTTCAAAGACAAACAAATTAAGATTTTCACTTTCTCTCTCAAAAGCTAATCATGTCACTACATTCCATAATGGTATTAGAATACAAGTTGAATACTGCAGGTAAGCTATAAAAACAAAAAAGCAAAAGAAAACAAAACCTCAAACTAACCTTTCCTTGTTGACTCATTTTTAAATATATTTTTATTTATTTATTTGAGAGAAAGAGGCAGAAAGACAGAAAAAGAGAGAGAGAGAATGGACTCACCAGGGCATCCAGCCACTGCAAATGAATTCCAGACGCATGTGACCCATTGTGCATCTGGCTTACATGGGTCCTGGAGAATCGAACCAGGGTCCTTTGGCTTTGCAGGCAAATGCCTTAACCGTTAAACCATCTCTCCAGCCCTGTTGACTCACTTTTTATTGGAACATACTTTTAATGATTGTTACAGAGTGTAATTATTTTTTTCTGTTTTTTTTTCTTTATTAGTTATGTACATACTCAGTGTGTAAACAGCACATCCTTAGCTTCCTCCCTGTCTTCCCCCCTCCGAAGGGACCCTCCTCTTTGGGGATGTCATTTATCCCCACATGGATTGTGGATCGTTCATAGTGGGGATATTGATCAGTTATGGGGAAGAGGCAATGTCCCTATGCATAATGTTCCAACTTGTGGCTCTAAAAATCTTTCCACCCCCTCTTCCAAGAATTTCTCTGAGCCATGTTAGTTAGGTTTGTTTTAGGTCTACTTCAAGTGATGAAGTCTTGGGAGCCTCTGTACCTCTGGATCTCTGGCTTGGTAGGAGTTGAGTGTTCTTTGTGTCTCTCTCCTTCACCTTTGTGCAAATACCAGATTCACCAAGAAAGCAGCACTCTTGTTCATTCCCCCCATTACTCTATGGTTTCAGCTGGGGCCCTGGTGGGATGCCATGGGCTGATTCTCTCCTCAGGTTTGGCATCCATCTGAAAAAAAGAAGCAGATTCTACAACAGAGAGTGAAGTCAGCACTGGATAAATGGGGTAACCATTATTAGTTTAGAGAGAATTTAATAGGTGTAGGCCCTCTTGTAGCCCAAGATTGGTGGGAGCTTGATATTGAAGAGCGAGATCATTTTTTTATATGATTCTGACTTGTTTAACAGTTCCAGCTATGAGTTCCATTCCACTGATTGGATCCGTTAGCCAATTCAAGAGAAGTTGGTTACCCTCCATGGCTCTGTGCCACTACTGCACTTGTGTGAGCATCAAGCCAGGTTGTTTGCTTCTGAGTAGCTTAGACCACAAGTTGCTTGGGACAGATGTTACCATTTTACCCCAGTCACTCATGTATCACCTTCCAGAACTAGACAGGCTAACTGGGGACTAACTTTCTTCCAGATTCCATTCAGGTCTCTCCATGATCTGTATCAACAGCATATGGTGTCTTCAGCAGTAGGGTCTTACCATTGACTTTTGGTGGGTCATCAAGTGCTCTGACAGAAGTCAGTCTTCTTATGGGAGACCTTATAGGTTCCTCTGATCAGCAGCTCATTGTGGATGTTAACTACATCCTGGTATTGGGAGTTACAGGCCAGAGCCAAGGGAAAAGAAGGAAGAAAAAGACAGGTAATATAAAAGAGAAAGAAAGAAGAGAGGGAGAGAAACATAGGAAGATTAAGGTTAGTCTTCATCATACCCTCTCTAGGGCCTTGTGATTCAGGACTTCCTTCTAAAGAATTGATGAAGGTTCAACCTTTTAGTCTGTCTTTCAGGATATAGAATTTTATGGTACCAGTTACATTTGGGTCCCTTTTTGTCCCCCCCCCCCGCTTACTCTCATGACCCACCCCATCCTCCCTATTGTCCAGTCTTCAAGATGCATATTTGGTTTGTCAGCATCTCAGAGAGATACAGATTAGTAGCCACAGATGAGTGAGACCATGTGAAAATTGTCATTCTGTGATTGCATGAGTTTGCTGAGAATGATCTGTTCCAGGTTCGACCATTTTTCTTCAAATTTCGTTGTTTCATTTTTCCTTACTACTGTGTAGAATTCCATCATGTAGATATACCACATCTTGGATATCCATTCGTCTAATGTTGGACATTTTGGTTGATTTCAGTTCTTAGCTATTATGAATTGAGCAGCTATAAACAAGGTTGAGCAAATCTCTGAACTGAGGCATGGAGCTTTTAGGGTAAATGCCCAGTAAGGAAATAACTGGGTCTATTGGTAACTATAGTCAATGATTTTAGGAGTCTCCATATTGCTTTTCATAGTGGTTATACCATCTTCTAGTCCCACCAACAGTGAATGTAGGTTCCTATTTCTCCACATTCTTACCAGCATTTGTTTTTCATTTGATTTTTTTAAAATTTATTTTTATTTTTATTTATTTTTATTTTTGGAGAGACACAGAGAGAGACAGAGAGAGGAAGAGGAGGACAGAGATGGGCACGCCAGCAGTCTCTCAGCTGCTGTGAATGAAATCCAGATGCATGCACCCCCTTGTGGTCAAGTGCGGCATTGCACCCTTGCGTCACTTTGCATCTGGCTAAACGTGGGACCTGGAGATTGGAACTGGGTTCTTAGGTTTCTTAGGTTTAGCAGGCAGGCACCTTAACCGCTAAGCCATCTCTCCAGCCCTCATTTGATTTTTTAATGTTTGCTATCCTTACTGGGTTAAGGTGGAATATCATAGTTGTTTTAATTTGCATTTCCCTGATGGTTAGGGATGTTGAACATTTTCTTAAGTGTGTGCTTACCACTTGTATTTCTTCCTCTGACAACTCCCTGTTCAGTTCTCTGCCCCATTTTGTGAGTGGGTTGTTTGACTATTTATTGTTTGGGTTTTTGAGTTCTTTGTAGATTCTAGAAATTAGGCCTCTCTCTGTTGTATAGCCAGCAAACATTTTCTCCCATTCTGTGGGTAATCTATTGCTCTGCTTATTCTATGTTTGTCTGTGAAAAAAACTTTTTAGCTTAATGAGATCCCAATGGTTGAGTGATTGTTTAATTTCCTAAGCTGCTGGGGTTTTGTTCAGGAAGTCTTTTCCCACTCCTATATCATGAAAAGTTCCTCCTATTTTTTTCTTCCAGTAGTAGCAGAGTTTCTGGTCTTATATTGAGGTCTTTGATCCATTTGGACTTGATTTTTGTGCATGGCAAGATGTGTGGAACTGGTTTCATTTTCCTGCATATGGTTGATTTTTGTGCATGGCAAGATGTGTGGAACTGGTTTAATTTTCCTGCATACGGTTATCCAGTTTGTCCAGCACCAGTTGTTGAAGAAGCTGTCTTTTTTCCAGTCTACATAGGTAGGGCCTTTGTCAAATATCAAGTAGCTGTAGTTACTTGGCTTAAAGTCAGTGTCTTCGATTGTGTTCCATTGGTCTATAATCCTGTTTTTATGCCAGTACCATGTTATTTTTGTTACTATGGCTTTGTAATATAGCTTTAGATCAGGTATGGTGATGTCTCCATAGGTGTTTCTATTGCTGAGGATGTGCTTGGATATCTGAGGCCTTCTGGCTTTCCATATAAATTTTGAGATAATTTTTCTATCTCTGTGAAGAAAAATGTTGGGATTTTTATTGGTGTTGCTTTAAATCTGTATATTGATTTTGGTAAGATTGCCATCTTTACAATGTTAATTCTGCCTATCCAGGAGCATGGGAGGTCTTCCCATCTTCTCAAGTTCTCCTCAATTTCTTTCTTGAGTGTTTTTTTATGTTTTTATTATATAAGACTTTCAAATCCTTGGTTAATGTTATTCCAAGGTATTTTATTTTTTGTTGATATTGAAAATGGGACAATGTTTCCAGTTTCTTTTTCTGTATCTTTGTCATTTGCATATAGAAAGGCTACTGATTTTGTGCATTCATTTTGTATCCTGCTACTTTGCTGAATGAATTAATCACCTTTAAGAGTTTTGAGATGGAGGTTCTCAGATCATTTAAGTTTAGAAGCATGTTGTCTGTGAATAGGCTAACTTAACTTCTTCATTTCCAATTTGTATCCCTTTTATTTCTTTCTCCTGTCTTATTGCTTGAGCTAGGACATCCAGTACTATGTTGAAGAGCAGAGGTGAGAGTGGACACCTCTGTCTTGTTCTTGATCTCAATGAGAATTCCTTTAATCTCTCCTCAACAAGTATTATTTGGGCATTAGGAGTTTTCTATATAGCCTTTATTATGTTGAGATATAAACCATCCATGCCTGTTCTCTCCAATGTTTTGATCATGAAGTAATGTCGTATTATGTCGAAGGCCTTTTCTGCATCTATTAAAATGATCATGTGGTTTTTGTGTTTAAGCTTATTTACATAGTGTATTACGTTAACAGATTTCTGTGTGTTGAACCACCCCTGTATTCCTGGGATGAAGCCTACTTGATCAAGGTGGATAATGCTTTTCATGTGTTGTTGAATTTGGTTTGCAAGCATTTTGTTCAGGATCTTTGCATCTAAGTTCATCAGAGAAATAGGCTTATAGTTTTCTTTTCTTGTGGCATCTCTGCCTGGTCTTTGTATTATGGTGATACTAGCTTCATAGAAGGAGTTGGGTAGCTTTCCCTGTTTTCCGATTATGTGGCACAGTTTGAGAAAAATTGGTTTCACTTCTTCCATGAAGGTTTGATAGAATTCAGCTGAGAAGCCATCTGGTCCTGGACTCTCCTTTTTGGGAAGATGTTTGATTACCTTTTCAATTTTGATGGGTGTGATAGGTTTGTTTAGGAGACTAATCTGCTCTGAGTTTAGGTTTGGTAGGTGGTATGTGTCCAGGAATTCATCCATTTCCTCCATATTATCCAGTTTTGTGGAGTAGAGGTTTTCTGAAATAATTCCTGGTGATTTTCCCAATATCACTTATGTCTGTTGTGATCTCTCCTTTTTCATTTTAATTTAATTAATTTGAAGCAACTCTTTTTTTCACTTGATCAAATTCACCAGGGGTTTATTAATCTTGTTTATTTTTTTTCAACAAACCAGCTCTTTGTTTCATCAATTTTCTTAATTGTTTTCTTAGTTTCCAATTCATTAATTTCTGCTCTGATCTTAATTATTCCTCTCTGGAACTTTTTGGGTTGGATTCTTCTTGGTTTTCCAATTCCTTTAGGTGGATAGTTAGGTTATTGATTTGGGATCTCTCTGTCTTTGTTATGAATGCATTTAGTGCTATGAATTTTCCCCTAAGGACTCTTTCATTGTGTCCCATAAGTTTTGGTAAGATGTGTTCTCATTGTCATTCAATTCAAGAAATTTTGTGATTTTATTTTCTATTTCATCCACTACCCATTTATTGTTTAAAAGTGTGTTGTTCAGTTTCCAGGAGCTGGTGGGATTCTTGGAGCACCTTTTGTTGTTAATTTCTAGCATTACAGCATTGTTGCCTGATATCATGCAGGAAATTAGGCATATTTTCCTAAAAATATGGAGGCAGACTTTAGAGAAGTTTACAAGAGCTGCTGAGAAGAATGTGTAATCTTTGGATTTTGAATAGAATCTTCTGTAGATGTCTGTTAGGTCTAATTGATCTGTGGTTTTGTTGTGCTCTCTTACTTCCCTGTTAATTTTCTATTTGGGTGATCTATTTATTGCTGATAGTGGAGTATTGAAGTCCCTGACTGTGATGGTGTTGGTGGTTATTTCTGTTTTGTTGTCAAGTAGGATTTGTTTTATGAATTGTTGTGCACCTGTGTTTGGTGCATAGAGATTGATGATTTTGATATCCTCTAGTTGGATCATTCCCTTGATAAGTAAGAAGTGGCCTTCTTTGTCTTTTATGATTACTTTTGGTATGAAGTCTATTTTGTCTGATATTAGTATAGCAATGCCTTCTTGTTTATTATTTCCATTTGTTTGGAATATCATTTGTACTGATTTTTTATCTATAGTTTCCATCCTTCTATCCAGTTCCCATTTCACATCATTTTCTGATTTTATTAATGCTTCTTGGATTTTATCCTTGCATTTATTTATGCCTTTATTGAGCTTAGCCAGCTGATTTTTGAGATCCTTTTTTTTTTTTTTTTTTTTTTTGCTCTCCTTCAGGTCATTTAACTGTCTTTACAATCCATTCTGGTTCTTTTCTATTAGATCTAATATATCAAGGACAGCATTCATACAATTATTAGCCCTTTCTTGATTTTCTGCAAGTTCTGCTATTTTCTTGGCCAGCGTTGCCTTGCTTGTGTCTTCATTTTGGGGTTCTGAACCTCTTGTCTCTTCTATTTTTTTTTTTTATGGAGGAAGGGATATTTATTGAAGCTTACAGATCCAGGGGAAGTACCATAATGGTGGAAGAGGCTGGCCCGCTCTTACAGGACCAGGGAGAGAAAGTTAGCCAGGCGTGGTGGCACACACCTTTAATCCCAGCACTCGGGAGGCAGAGGTAGGAGGATCGCCATGAGTTCGAGGCCACCCTGAGACTACATAGTGAATTCCAGGTCAGCCTGAGCTAGAGTGAGACCCTACCTCAAAAAAAAGGAAAAAAAAAAAAAAAAAAAAGAGAGAAAGCCACAAGCCACAAGCCAAAAGCTATAGAGACTTCCTTTGTGGGACTGGGCAACCTTGTTGGATTTACTTGTTATTTATTTTTCATGTTATTTCTTTTTCACTGTGGTCTGCCCATAACAGTTAGGAATCTTATTTAACTTAGGAGGAAGCTGTAGTTTACCCTTGAAGTGTCTTCAGTGATTATTGCCTTTTATATTTGCCTCAATTAGGCTTCTAATGGCAATGGGGCCTGTGTACTCAGACAGAAGGTGCTGGTGAGGCTCTGGTGGAGGCTGGAGGACCTGATGAAGGGGCTTGTTGGTCGGTGGTTGGGGTATGGGACTACTGGGTTGTCAAGTGGCCCAAGGGAACAGGGGTAGGGGGAAATGGGACACAGCAGACTGGTGTTGTGGTGAGGTGGCAGGAGGCAGAAGATGGGATTACATGGTCCTATGATGCTGAGGGGTGAGGGGTTGGGACAGTGTAGCAGGGGTGGATGTGAGTTCTGGGTCCTGTGACACAGTGGGGCAGGGAATTTGGAGTGCTGTGTGTCAGGTGGCACACGTGGGGAATCAGTGGTGGTTCAGGTGGTGGGAAGGGGGAGGAAAAGGGAGGGAGCAAGGAATGGTAGCCTGCTGGCCCAAGTCTGAGTTGCCTGCAAGGTGTGCAGTAGCACCTGGTTGCAGCTGGGATAGCAGTCAGGTGGCCAAAAGCCTGGGTATGGAGAGGAAAATGCTAGCCTGTTCGCCTGGGTCTGAGTTGCCTGCACAGTGTATGCAGCAGGGATGCGGATCCATAGCAGGAAAGCCCAGGGATGGAAGGGACATGCTAGCCTGCTGCCCTGGGACCTCTTATCCTATGGTAATGCAGGAGGGAACGGCTGAGATGGTGGCTGGGACTGTGGTTGGGATGGGGATCT